>CM060948.1:107624419-108163434 GCA_030765055.1 Mantis religiosa | reverse complement strand
AGCCCTTCCTCAGAATCACGGAGAGGAAAATAAGCACCTTATCCTAATTATATAAGCTGCCAACGATGGGAACATTTCACTGCGAAATTATAGAAGATTTACCATTAATCTTTACTTCCTTTTATGGAGACCATTTCTTAGCAATTCTCTACAGGGACAACATTATTCAGTTAATAAATTGGATTACGTTCAATCCCTTTCAACTACTGGTCTCGTGATTTTAATTATCACATATCTCCAAAATTACATTTAAATAATGTTGTATGTTAAGAATAAGAAATAATCTGCTTTATTATAATATAATTTGTAATAATAAAGCAAATATAAAGACAGTAAAAGTATATTCAGTAATAAAACATAGAAAAAAGTACAACAAAGCAGATTATTCAAAGTAAACTAAGAAAACGGTGTTGTCAAATTGCCCATAATAATTATGAAAACTGTTGCTCGGTCATAGGTCATTTACAAAAACACTTGTTTGTTCAGACTATAGAGGACCATTAGATATAATACGTAACCTTTACCTTTTAACTTGTTAAAACTGTGGTGTCTACTGTGTACAAAATAAAGTACAATGCCCAGAGGAAAATTAAATAAATACTTTAATGCATTCTTTCTACGTGTCGCCGAAGCAGAGTTTGCATACCACCTACAGACAGAGTAAATGGTTGGAATGGAAGAGAAGTGGGGAAAAATTTAAATATTTACATTACCTACAGCAAGACGTCTGTCCTCAGGTGCTATAATAGAATGACAGTGCCACACTGTCTCGAAAAATGCTGTAATACCACATAATGGCGTGTGGTTAATGTGTTCCAGCGGTAGCAATGGCGACTTCCTAATACCTCCAAACATACCCAATGAATGTAGTTATAGCTACTGTTGCTTTTATAGTTAGTACTGTAAAAGTGATAAAGTAACGTTTGTTACAAAGACCCGTGTTAATGGCTCTTTTTTATGAGTTAATTTCATTGGGAATGGAGATGTTTAATTCTTATCGAATTTATTAATTTTTTCTTTGACATTTCAACGTTTCTGAAATTTTTCATTTCGTTATTTCAGTTTCCTTATCTGAACGATATAGAGTTATGTAGAGCTGGCATTTTATAAAATGTTACCTATTTTATAAGAGTTCCTATGTATAATGTTCAATACTACAAACCCTCTAAAATCTTGGAATGTTAGAATTAGATTGAGAAATCCAGTACCATAGCCAGGATCTGAACCCGGATATTAGGTTTATCGTACCTATGTTCCAGCCATCTGAACTGTAATGGCAACATGCCTTGTACGATACTAAATTCTTACTGACTCATTTGCCAGGTAAACCACAAGACGTTCATAAATTAATTTTGAGATAGCTAACGTTCCTGAATGGTAACTTACTTTTTCAGGGCTTCACAATGAACCATTCTAACCAATCGCGTTTATTAATTTATTTTTCCACACGTTTAGGCTAAAATGGAGGGTTCAAATCAGATTATTTAAGTTATTCCAAAATTTTATTAATATTCTTATTAAAATTTTAAATACAAGAATAATGAATTACGGACTAGGGGAGTCGGATCATACGCCTGATATCAGTGTAAATACAATAAATGAATTTATGTTTAAGGGAGTTTTACGGACCAAATGAACAGCTAGATAAATAGTAAAGAAAAATGTAAAGGTAGTAATGTATATACCCAGTTTGTCTAATAAAAGATATATCTTCCTGAGAAGATAATAAATAAAAGTCTATCGAAAAGATCAAGCAAAAGGAAGGCTTGCACAAACAAAATTTGGCTTCAGAAAGGGTCTAAGTGAAATGAAATTTATGCAAAGAATTTTAAAGGCACAAATAAAGGAAACGAATAAATATGCAGCCATAGTCACACTGAATGTAAGGAATGCTTTCAACTCAACACCACGGACGGTTATAATAAATAAGTTCAAAATAAGTGAAATAGCCAATATTTGTGTGTGGCTACCTAGAAGAGAGGCACATGTTAATAGGCAACAAATTCAAAGATGGCTATGAACTGCTGTGTAGCTCAAGGACCTATCTTGTGACTAACATTATACTATCTTTATTACGATGGAGTTTTAAAGTTGGAATCACCAGTAGGAATTAGAACGATGGATATACTAACGGTCTTGCACTACTAGTTTCTGGTAAAACAAGCGAGGAAGTGGATGGAAAAATTATTTGGTCCATGAACAGAATTAATATTTGAATGATCCAAAAGAGATGAAGATTAGCCCGTGAGAAAACAAATAGTTAACCTAGAGGGAAGAAATCCACTAAAGGGAATACGAGAAAATATTAGTCTTATGCCCGATTTCACCAACGGATGTTGAGACTTAACACGAGTTTAGCAATAGTTAAGGAAAAAATTGCATTGTACCAACAAGTGTTAGCTTAACACTCGTGTTAAATCTATTGTTAAACTAACAATCCAAATTTCTGTTGTTAAGTCCTTAACAATTGTAAATAGTCAAGGTGGCGAGCGTGAACTCAGCTTTGATGCCAATTTGCTATATTTAAGACCGTCTAAATGGCATTCGTTATAGAGTACGGCCTATGAGGAGCTATCAGAAGAAAATTTTCTAAAGAGGTATAGACTGTAGAAACAAATTGTTATGAAGGTTAGTACAAGAGAGGTTAGAACATGTATCGAAAGGAATATGCCGACCTCGCCTTTGCTTCAAGTATCAATAACTTTGCGATTTTATAATTCACTGAATTATGTGGATAATACACTACCCACCTCCCGTCTTTAAACTTTCAACTCACTCGTCCTTCTTCGCTCCTCATTTTAAATTTATGTAACACTGAGAACATGCATCGAAAGGAATATGCTGATCTCGCCTTTGCTTCAAGTATTAATAACTTTGCGATTTTATAGTTCACTGAATTATGTGGATAATACACTGTCCACCTCACGTCTTGAAACGTTTAAGTCACTTGTCCTTCGTTTCTCGTTTTAAATTTACGTAATAATGACAAGTTGTTTGGTGCTTGTAGTAGTGACACATGCATTTGAATTAAATTCGTTTCCAATATTTTCCCCGTGACGTCTTTCTCTATTACATTCACCGCATCCGTCCTCTTATTTTCCAAGATATCCTTACACATCGTCACCAATTCAATTAACAATTCTTTCTCCATCGATGAGAAATTTGTCTCACGGTTTTATTTATGATTTTGTTCATCTGCCATTTTTCAGCTTGTGCAGACGAAAATAAAAACAAAAGCGCATTGCAGTGCGTTCAGAAAATAATGCGACTCATCCATAGCTTTCTATAGCTGTAATATTTACAAGTTACTTGGCGTTAACACGTGTTTGTTAATATTTTCAGAAAACAGGTTGGTGAAATGCAAGAAATTTAACAGTAGTGATAGCGCTGTGCCTATTGTTACGTTACATTTGTTACCGTCGATTTTAACATCTGTTTGTGAAATCGGGCATTAGTAAACTAGGAAATGAGAGCTAGAAGGCTTCTGAAATATCTAGGTATTTAAATTGAACATTATATGAATGTATGGACAAAGATAAGGTATGTGGCCGGTAATGCAGAAAAACTGTTGCAGTATTGGGGTCACTAATGCCAAACATTGGAGGATCAAAAGCGCAAAAGTTCTCGGAAGTGTAACTCTATACTACTATACTGATACTCTCGTCTGGAAAACGCAGATACAACTGATAACATAGCAGGATTACAATGAAAGGGTGCAGGGCTAGGTCGCAATAAGTATCCAGTGCATAGAGAAAATGGTCTCCACCGTGAAGTTCACTGTGGTAACTAAAACCATATGTAACTTTGGTTAAAGAGCTTACATACGAAAACATTTTAAATAAAATATTCAAAAGGTAAAGAAAATGTGTAACTCTCAATAAGGATACGACAAACAGAATGGACTTTAGAAACTGAAACATCTCAGTAGATAAATATCTTAATACCGGAGAATGCTGGCTAAATAGGAAACACGGACAAGTTGGATACCTGTTATCTAACACAATTCCTATCTGAATATGGACGTTTTAAAATGTACCTTTTAAGCATTACTTTGGAAAATAATGAGCATTTCCATACTGTGAAGAAAACAAAAAGCACACCTCAATAAAGAATACTAAAATGTAACAGAATCATTAGTCCTTTAATTGGAAGCTGATATGAATGTTGGACGAGGTAAATTCTGTTTTATATTAATTGAAATTGAATTTAGATTGTAAATAAAAAGACTTAAATATTATTAAGGGACGAGAAGACCACATAGAGTTTAATAAATTTAATAATTAATTGAGTTAAAAATTAATTTTTGTTATGAAATTTATTTAATTGGGGTGATTGGAAGATAAAATAAACTCTTATTTGAAGTTATTATTATTATTATTATTATTATTATTATTATTATTATTATTATTATTATTATTATTATTATTATTATTATTATTATTATTATTATTATTATTATTATTATTATTATTATTATTATTATTATTATTATTATTATTATTATTATTATTATTATTATTATTATTATTATTATTATTATTATTATTATTATTATTATTATTATTATTATTATTATTATTATTATTATTATTATTATTATTATTATTATTATTATTATTATTATTATTATTATTATTATTATTATTATTATTATTATTATTATTATTATTATTATTATTATTATTATTATTATTATTATTATTATTATTATTAGTTTTATGATCCATTATTAATGATTCAAAGATTAAATTACCTTAGGGATAACATCATAGATAATTCTTTCTGAGCGTTCATATCGAAAAAAGAAATTGTGAGCTGCATGTTGGATTAAGATTATTTTTAGGTGCAGATATTAGAGAACTAGGTCTGTTGAACCTTGAAAATCTTACATGATCTGAGCTTAAACTGGCGTGCGCCAGCTTGGCTTCTATCTTTAATTTTATTTAATATCTTAGTATGAGGGTACCAGATATTTAAAATAATTTTATAGTGATTGAACTGGAGAAGGCATAACTGTAGAAAATATAGTAACACAAATATTACAAATTGAAAAGGATGGATAATTATTGCGGATATAATAACTAAAGGAAAAAATAAGAAATAAAGAAGTAAACATGACCGCCATATTGTGAAGTAATACTGAAGTAGTTCGGCAATATGCGAAAGTTTTGAGTAGGAAGATACAAAGTGACATTGTAGCTTATCTACTAAAATGAGGAGGAATTCAAATTGTTTAGTTGTGGACTGCTACTTCACAGCTTATATTTTAGTTTCTGTCATAGACAATTTTAATTTACCGTATTTACTCTAAAATAGAACCCCCTCGATTATCAGATCCGCCAAGTTTTGCGAACAAATTATAGAAAAAAGTGTATATGCGAATGTTAGACCCAGTCCGTTAAAGAGGCGAAGATTTCTCGTTTTATATAGCTTCCGTTGCCACCTTGAAGATTCTGTGAAAGAACAAATCAATGCAATATACACAGAGGTTGCAGTAATTCCGGTAGGCCTCACTTCTGTGCTACAGTCCTTGGACGTAAACATCAAGGACTATCCGAAGAAATGTTACACCAAATGGATGGCAGATAATGATCACACCTTCACCAAAAGTGAAAGAATTCAGAAACTTTCTATAGAACTTCTCTGCAATTGGATTGTCAAAGTCTGGAAGAAAATTTATTCGAAATTAAGAGTTTTAAGGAGAGTGGCATCTCCTGTGCATTGGATGGAACAGTAGATAATTTCATATAGGAGGATTCTGACGACGAAGCTAAGGGTAACACTAATATCGATGACGGTGATAACGAGCATGATGATGATGATGATGATGAAAATAACAATGACCTCTAGCAAACAACTGTGTTACAGGTATGTAAAACCAATAGAATGCTTTTGAATTGTTAATATAACGGCAATTGTTTTGAACTATAGATTCGTAAATCATTCATATCTGTTTTCGGATATACTGGTACGTCTGAACCTGAAAAAGAGTCACGCAGCTGATGCCAAATACCACGAATCCTTAAATAATATGATCGTTCTGTTTGTACAGCTTAGAATAGTCGAGGTTTAATAAAAAGTAAATTACACTTCAGTAATACAATTTTTTACTTTTATTCTCCAGAGTATGAAACTGTAAGACCCTCCCGATTTGTTTGCTATATTTTTTTTAAAAAGGGGGTCTTATTTTTGAGTAAGTACGGTATATCAGAATGGAATACAACATGAATTACTTTACGATGCTCTGCTAAACCTGAGCTCCTCTCTACTGAGTTGAATAAACTGAGTATGAAAGTTTTAGTTGTTTCCTCCCACGCAAATGAATCGGTGAAGCTTTCCTTTCACGATTTATTTAAGAATCAGCTTTCGCCTAACAGTGATAACATTACTACAGTGCCGTCTCCATCGACAACGATCAACTCCGATCTGCATGTTCCGATGCTTTCTACTGAAGAAGTGAAGCTTATTTACAAGTTAAACGAGCAAATGGAAAAACGCATACACGATCAAGAATTGATAATTCAACTTTTAAAGGACAAAGCATTAGCACAGAAGTCTACGGTATCTGACCTTGAAGTATCGAGCTACCCCAATGTAAGAGGCACACATCAGCTCTACAGCCAAGCCACTTCCAGTAAAGGCGCATCAGCTGTTCGCAAGGCACGCAGTGTTCCTCGCAGTGATGCAATTTGAGTGCTAATACGAACGCGCTTAGTGAAAGTGTAATTGAAAAGTCTACTAACACTAAAGACGATTCACACAAGTATACTGCCAAGAATTTAATAGTAGGCAATAAATCTTCTACCCTCCTAACCGGTGTTGAAAAAGCGTGGTTTCATCTTGGAAGACTAAAAGGCGATACCACCAGCGAACAGGTATTAGTCTTTCTAAGGGAATCTTTCCCTAATATTAATATAACTGTGAAAAAACTTGAATCTAAAGGTTTAAACAGTATTTTTAAACTGAGTGTTATCTTTATTTACAAGGATAGGTTAATGGAGGTCGATGTGTGGCCATGCAATGTCACTATTCGTCGTTTTTTATTCATACGTCAAAATGGTCAGCTCCCTTCACAAAAATAAACCACGTGAAACTTTCAAATTCAAGCACTAATTATGACAGTGATAATTTTATCTTTTGCATATTAATGTTCAAAGTCTTTGAAATAAATTTTCAGTTTTCGAAAATGAAATTCAAAATCTTAACTTGGACGTAATCTGTATAAGCGAACGCTGGCTAACTGTTCAAGAAATACAGTATTATATTCCTTGTAACTATGTCGTGAATAGTGCATGCTGTCGCACAAGCTTTCCGAATGGTGGTAGTTGTATACTCTTAAAACATGACGTCAAATTTCGTCCACTTGATGTTTCCAAATTCTGTTTGGAAAAATATTGTGAACCATGTGCTGATATCTTAGATAATACAAACGTAGTCATTATTTCTTTATATAAATCTCCTAGTGGTGATAGTTTGAACTTCTCTATTTTTGAAAACCGTTTGAACATTTAGCACAAATATCATATTGCCTATGATCTGAATTTATATTTTAATTTGGATTCTAATAATGTTATGTATTGCCAGAATATATTCCGATCTTTTAATCTTCATTTCACGTCCTTAGTTGCTACTCGCTTGTCTCGATTATATTTTAACTGATTTTGACTAGTCTTTATAGCACCAATGTAATCAATCTTTATA
Source organism: Mantis religiosa (assembly GCA_030765055.1). Taxonomy (NCBI): domain Eukaryota; kingdom Metazoa; phylum Arthropoda; class Insecta; order Mantodea; family Mantidae; genus Mantis; species Mantis religiosa. The sequence continues at coordinate 108,155,733 of CM060948.1, read as the reverse complement.
TAGCTGATCTTTATATATTGTCCGGTTTTTTTAATTTAAAGTGCAATATTTTATAACATGAGCAGCCCACTTATACTCTTTCTAGCGTCTATTTTGCAAATAATTATGACACTTTCATTTGGACTATATCCTCCATTAATTAGAACATTGTACTTGATCTTTCAAAGAACTTAGATTTAGTATTTTTATGTTTTTGAATTGTATTCACTGATTTGTTTAATTCGTGTTTCCCTTTGTGGTCAGTAATGAATAAGTTTACAACCAAGAAAATTAATTGGTATAATGCTGACTTAAAATCTTTAAAGGGTAATGTCATGTTATATTATGATATGTAAAAGCACACTCAGAATCATGCCATTAAGTGTAAATAATTATTACTAAATAGTGAATACAAAAAGCAAGTGAAATTGGTCACTTGAATCGGCTAATAATAAATCCAAAGCTACTTGGTCATTAATTAATACTGAGAAATCAAAACAGAATAATATACCTTTAGATATTCTTCCCAACGAGTTTAAAGAATTCTGTACAAACTCTGTGGAGGATATTGCAAAATCTGTATCTCATATTGGTGTGGAAGCTATGACTTTTTGTAACAATGTCCATAATGCTAATCCTGACCAATTCCACTGGAAGACTACCTCTATTGAAGATGTCTCGTGTGCTGTTGGCAGATTATTTATGTCACGTAGCTGCGATGCGTAAAGTATTTCTGATTATTTTATCAAACAAGTTATTACATTTATTGTTCAATCATTACAAATTTTATATAATTTATGCTTAACTCAAGGTACTTTTCCAAAAAGCTTAAATACTTCAAGAGTTAACTCCTATAAATAATGAAGCTGATTTAAAGACATAAATAATTATCGTCCAATTAGCTCGGTACCCATTTTCTCTAAAAATGTTGAATACATAATTTATGGTCAAATTTACCCTTATTTTGAGAATAATCACTTAATATCTCAAATATGTCAAATATGTGATTCAAGTTTTTGAAGAAAAAATGTTTGTGTCACTTATTCTCTGTGATTTATCTAAGGCTTTCGACAGCGTTGTGCCTGAGTTGCTGGTTGGTAAATTAGAGTATTATGGCCTCTCAAGTAATTGTCTTGAGCTATTCAAGTCATACTTGTCAAATAGGCAGCAATTTGTATCTATAAGTAACAATAATTCTCTTTGCTTGGAAATTAAATATGGAGTACCCCAGAGTTCCGTTCTTGGTCCTTTTCTATTTTTGATTTTCATTAATGATCTTCCCAGTAGTTTTTCTGACCCATCCACATTGTATGCTGATGACACCACGCTTCGAGTTAGACATGCTAACTTAAGTGAACTTCACTTTTTGTCCAGCTCAATCCTTAACAGAGCTCAACACTGGTTTTCAATTAGTGGCTTTTTATTGAATCAAAACAAAACTCAATTTATATACCTTGGGTTAAGATAAATGTCCAACAGCACTTATCAGTGCATTAATTTACTACGTTTTAAGCTCGATACCAAGCTCACATGGAAAGACCATGTTTCCGAAGTGTGTAATAAAATTACTCGCAATACATTTATACTTTGTAAACTAAGATCTGCTTTTCCACTTGAGGTTTGAAAAATATTTATTTTAGTCTTATTCACTCTCATATATCATACGGTATACAGTTATGGGGACACTCCCCTCACATTAAATATATCTTAATTTGTCAGTTAAGGGCATTAAGAATTATGATGAATAAATGTTCAACCGAGCCATGTAAACCATTGTTTGTTCAACTGAAAATGTTAACTGTTGTTAATCTATATATCTATTCTGTCTTGCTGTATATACATAAAAACAAAAACGACTACATACTGAGATCTGATGTTCACAGTATTCACACGAGAAGCCATTTTAAATTACATATTCCTTGTTGCAGATTACACTAGCCAGTACTTGTTTCTATAATGGTACTAATTTCTATAACAAACTATGTTTTAATGCAAATAATGTTCCTTTTAATCTGTTTAAAAGGAAAATTTGTCACTGGCTTATATTAAGACCCTTTTATTCACTTAGGGAATTCACATCATATGTACCTGATGCCATTGCATTTTATTCATGACGACATCTTATTCAATGTACTTTATCTCAGACAAATAAATTATTATTATTATTATTATTATTATTATTATTATTATTATTATTATTATTATTATTATTATTATTATTATTATTATTATTATTATTATTATTATTATTATTATTATTATTATTATTATTATTATTATTATTATTATTATTATTATTATTATTATTATTATTATTATTATTATTATTATTATTATTATTATTATTATTATTATTATTATTATTATTATTATTATTATTATTATTATTATTATTATTATTATTATTATTATTATTATTATTATTATTATTATTATTATTATTATTATTATTATTATTATTATTATTATTATTATTATTATTATTATTATTATTATTATTATTATTATTATTATTATTATTATTATTATTATTATTATTATTATTATTATTATTATTATTATTATTATTATCATCATCATCATCATCTCATTAGCACGCGAGCGTGCACACACCAACACACATTGGTCAGTCGGTAGAGCACCTGCCTGCTGTGCGATGAGTCTTGGGATTGATTTCCGGTTCATGGTGGTTTCTTTTCTGTTGTCAAGATTATTTGCTATCCTTACCAGAGTGTGGAAATATGAAAAAGGGTGTGAATGTGCGTGGTGTTATTTAATGTACCAAAATCCAAAGGAAATCCAGAGACTCTAGCAACAAATGTATACATGTTACATAATTGGCGATAGGTAATATATACCAAAGGCTGCCGTTGTGACTATGTACATAAAGGCGGGGTATAAAAGAAGCCAATAATTGAATGCATCACTTTCCTACCCTGAGTCAGAGATAAAGAAAGTAAACATATACCACTAGGGTCCTGTTCTAATGAAACTAAACTTTCGAGTGCGGCTTAGTTAATTTTACAGCACTAAAACACTTTCTGTTATGTGCAGAACTGGAGTGAGAATATATCGCCAAAGAACATTAGCAGAGTTTTCGCAATGCCACCAAACCTCTGGAGAGAGATAATAGCATGCATGTGTGGTGCAAAGGAATGTGAGGAAGCAGACGTTGCATACATTACTGCTTCAGCCACGTAACCTCAGACAGAGAGGGTTTTGTATTTTATAACACCAAGGAGAAACGTCTTGTGGTGGCGTCGGGTGAGTTCGATATCTAGTGAGAATCGAGTGTGTTGACACAGTTCAAGGTTAGATACGTCCGTTCTTGAAGTGTGAAGTCTTATATCTATTTTATCTTCAACAGAATACTGTTCAGCTGTCTCCTCAGGCATGCCATAATGTGCTATATCTACTCAAATGACCTCCTGTAGATGTATGTTTACACTCCGTGGTATTTTCGGAAGTTGTAAACTTTTTCTCCAAAATTGTGTAACATAAAATAATACAACATTTACAGACGTTCTGCTTTGTGTACACGTAAAATAAAGTAACTCGGTCAAAGCAGTGGATTTGAGACCGGCTTACAAACTAAGCTAAATATTAATTTCGTTTACTGTTGATTAAGGTTCATTGTTTGTAATAATTAAAGGAATCAGTGAGGACAAGTCAAATTATCTAAATATGAACCCTGAAAGTCCATCATGATCATGATCATTTTCTAGTGATCACAGTAGCAAACAGGGAGCTGTGAACTTGGCTGAAAATAAACTAAAATAAATCTTAAAGTAGCTGCCTAAAAAGGACACTAAAATGACACTTTCACATAAAAGGTCTAAGTAAGGTGCAGTGAAACTGAAGCGATACATCAAACTGGTCAGTTAGGAATGAGTGCATAACAATGGAACTTTGACAGGAGAAAATATTATGTAATCAAGGAAAAACTAGTTATGAACAATTTAATTTCAGAAGTCAAACGGCTGGATATAATTTATTCAAAATGTACAACCAAGAATGTGTATGTGATGAAAAATTGAGATGCACTGAGAGGTTGAAAAAGGTTTAGAATTATTAGCAAGGGTATTCTGCAAACTGATGTAGGTATTATCTAAAGCACCTCCTAGTGGAGTAGCTACAGATGAGCTAAGCAATTTGAAAGGAAACACTTAATGTGATATATGATTTATAATATATGATTTATGATATGATTACAATTTTTGTAATTTAGATCATCCAAAGTTAAGACATATCGGCCGGTGAATGAAATGAGTGAAATAATGCTAAAATGAGTCCGAGCTCCATGGAGCTTGGAGTTAACCGACATTCAACTTTCAGGATAAGGACAAACCCCGGAAGAAAACGTATCCAGGTAACTCACCACATCCGAGATTCCAACCCGGGACCTCTTGAACGTAAAGCAGACACGCTACCAAATACGCTACCGAGGCGGGCGTTCTTTTCAAATTGGCTCTTACCCTTTTCCTTTTTAGGGCAGTTCTTCACTACATTTACATGTCTGGTAAGTTTGCTAACTTTCTGCTGTTAATTTCGACTTCCTCCTCTCCCTTTCCAAGTATTATTGCAAGGATTATTGTTTTGCCATTTATGGTTATTCGCTTTTTTATTTGCATCAATTCATCGCTATTTCCAAAATCCTTTTTACTTTATTTCCTGTCCTCTTTCAAATCCTTATTGCTATCACTTCGCATGGCTTAGCTTTTCTTGCCTCACATTTTCGTTATTTCTCCCTTGTACTTCTCACCTTTACCTGTTCCTTTACCCTTCTTCCTTTACACTACCCAACATATCCTTATGCACTTTATTCTTGATCCTATTTGGTTAATAATTTTACGCCCTGGCCATTTAAATTTAGTCACAGATCTCCATAGTCCTATCGCTATTTCTTGATGTAATCATAAATTCCATATTATCAATATGCATATTTTCCATTATCAGGTTCAAAGTATTAATATATTCCCCACACCTTTTCGCATACCGCTAATAACTCAATATTTTGTTGATAGTTCTGGTTCCACCATCCTTTTTACTAATAAAACCCTTACTAACATACCACAATATCAGCAGTGGAAAATAAGAGTTAATACAAAGAATATGCATAACCTTAAAGTCACAGACGTTTATGTCAACACTATATCGAGCATAATAAGTTGCACTCTGATAACATACATTTTACACCGTAAATTCCCGCCAGTATCTCCCCAACAACTATTCAATAATAACAAATTTATTGTTCTCACAAAACTGAATTAGCTTAGTTCTCTCCTCATTTACTATCTTATCCACCTTAATAGCTTACTATCCTCCATATTTTATTATTCTCATCACTCGCCTTTTAACCCATACACCTAATTTCGTAATTTCTAGTTTTTCTACTCTCGCAGTTTCATAACCCTCTCGCTTTCTTCCATATCCTACTGCGATCCGGAACATAAACTGAAGGTTTTCAGTTTTCTCTACTTCTAAGTTTCGTGTCACATCACGAGGAAAATCAATTATTGTGACATGTGCCTCTCTACGCCCTAAAGCTTAGTAGTAAAACGTATTTACGAGGGTGGGTCAAAAAGTAATGCCTCCTATTTCTTTTCCCTTAAATATGTAAGTTATGAGAAAACTTTGAACTTGGTGCAATTCCTCAAACTTCTTCTCCAATGCCCTGCAGTAGTAACTTCCTAAGTCAACAGGTAGCAGCACTGCATCCTCTTGCAAAATAGCTGACATCAACATTCGTATTAGACAGCGCTCTGTGATGGAATTTTTGACTGTGGAAGGTGAAACGCCAATTCGCATCCACGAAAGGCTATAAAATGTGTATGGTGATGCAACGATGGATGTCAGCATTGTCAGACGATGGATTCGTCGCTGTAACGAAGCTGAAGGGCAAAAACCATTGGCAGATGAAAAGCGAAGAGGCAGGCCGGTGACTGCAGTGACTCCATGCAACATTCAGAGAGTCGATGACATCATTCGTGGTGATCGCTGGGTAACAACAGCTGAATTGTGTCGCATTACCTCCCTCAGTAAAGGCAGTGTGATGACGATTATGCAACTACTGTGTTACTCAAAAGTTTGTTCACGTTGGGTACCAAGAATGTTAACCACCCAAAACAAAGAAACAAGGAAAACAATAGCCTCCGAACACTTTCAGCGCTTCAATTTGGAGGGAGAGGAGTTTCTGGAAAAAAATTGTTACTGGAGACCAAACGTGGGTTCAGTTTTTTAAACCTGAATCAAAGAGGCAGTCAATGGAATGGCATCACACAATGTCACCGAAGAAAAAATCATACCTCAGTGGTCGGCAGGGAAAGTTATGGCAACAATGTTTTGGAATGCAGAAGGTGTGCTTATGACTGATTTTTTGGAGCAGGGATGCACAATAAATTCTGTCCAATATGTCAGAACTCTCAAAAACCTGAAAGAACGTCTTCGCTGAGTTCGCCCAACAAAAGCTATGGCTGGTGTTCTTATTTTGCATGACAATGCAAGACCACACACCAGCTGTTACACCACTGCAGAAATTGAGAAATTGGGATGGCAAGTCTTACCTTACCCCCATACAGCCCTGACCTGGCACCATCAGACTTCCATCTGTTCGGTCCACTAAAGGAAGCTCATCGTGGAATTCATTTTGAAGATGAGAAGGCTGTGACAGCGTCCGTGCGTCAATGGCTTAGGAAGAAAGACCGTGTGTTTTACCACACTGGAATACCTGCCTAGTTAAAAGGTGGACCAAAACTGTGGAAAAGAGCGGAGACTATATTGAATAATGGTTAATTAATCTTCAATGTTGTAGTTTTCAAGCTATGTAAATTGGATTCAATTTTCCTGGCAATTAAAATAGAAAAAAATAGGAGGCATTACTTTTTGACCCACCCTCGTAAATATTGTCACAGGGTTGAGTTGTTTGAAGATGAAAATAATGTCGAAGTCTTCTTAAAACAGCAGAGAAGGCAGAATAAGGAGAGACTGGTTTAGTTAATCACGGAATATAGCACAAGGAATTGGAATTGTGATGCAAGCAGTACATTATAAGTAGATTACGATTGTGGGATGAAATGAAAATAAAAGAGAAGTTACGAAATTAAAACAGTAACCAGTGGCTACTTTATGGCACCCTTCGATTGTGCCAAACAAGAGTTCCGCTTTCTGATTGTAATTGTCGGCATCTTTAAAACGACGAGTTTACAGTGTAGTAAACTCATTTAGAATGACATTTATAGAGTTTATATTACTCACGTGAATTGGCGGTGGTTTATTGGCTTCTCTTTAGGTACATGTGCTCTCTAAGTTTCACTAATGATCAGCAGATGTTCTTGTCAAAGGCGTAAAAGGATTTGGAGATGCAAACGGAGGTTGCTTTTCCAGAGTGCTGTTGTTAGGGTTAAACGTAATTCGATTTGGTTACACAAGTAACTTCGTTAACTTCCATGAGGGCTAACGAAATAACCTATACTGAGGTAGAGAACAAGCTCACGGTAATATGCTCTCAATTCTAAGTTGGTACTTTATTGAAACAGCAAGGAATGAATAACCTGAGGTTATTTAAATGGTTTGCTACTTAATTCACATCGCATTTTTTTCTTCATTAGATAGATCAACTAAAGTAGGCACTGAATACTCCATTATATAAATTATGTATTATTTTGCCATTCATAACTTCCTATGGAATTTGATTACAGTTTTTAATAATACTTACGTTGATGAAAAGCCATTAGATGCAAAACAAGTTCAATCAATGATGGAATACCTCTTCCTGCTAGTACATTTCTATGACCATTGATGATTTACGAGAAAGGGGTTGCGTTGGCGTGCCTTTGTTGAGAGATGTTAATGAGGAGTCTGCAATAACTCTAAACAAATACTCTCTGTAACGATGCCCATAGGAAACTTCAAATATCTTCTCCTTACCTCTACATTTAATAAGGAAAGCCCTTGGCAGTCTCATTTTCAGCATCACGTGATGCCTGGAATTCGTTCCACTTTAATTAAACATATTTGAAAAGGATGTGATATTATCTGCTGTCTTATCTGCAATATTCATACACCTGCATTGTCTGAAACATTTTATATTATTTTCAAAGTTATGCATGAATAGTTATTGCGATATTGTAAAACTGCTCCTTGCCAGTCACTTATTCGTTCACCCAAAATACCTAGATCTTGATACGATTTAATTAGAAATAGTCTACGTCATACTGTCCTTAAAAGAGGCATGCTCATAATGAGATTGCCACTTTATCTGCAAGACGAAATTCCTCAAACGCCGAGATTCGTATTATGGCAGCTATAAAGCAATATATGGACTAAGCGTAGAAATACCTTTAATTCAGAAATCATAATTAAATTCCTATCTCAAAGGAATGCCTCTTACAGCTATAGTTGTAAACTGGTGCCACAAGTTTGGCTGACAAGACTGTTTAACTGCAGCCAATATTTTATAATGTATTTCCAATTTCTAGATTTTTCTTGGTGAACCGTATATTTATAAAAATGAAACATTAGCATTTAAGTATATAGATCCAAATGCTACAAATATTAATACTTTTAATAAGTTAAACTTTTATAAAATGAACTTCTGCAGTGCCTTCCAAGATATTAAATTCAAAGGGTTTATCGTTTTTACAAAATATTACGCAGTTATTGAAGGATTGGTATGTTTTACAACTTAATGAAGAAGAAAGAAAAAGAATGCACTGGAACCTATCCCATGAGACTCAGTGATTCAGGAATACCATTGAAGTGGTAATATGCTTCAAAATTAAGAGTAAATGGATTGATTAGGAGAGTACTATTAAAACTTTCACTTTTGAGATTAGAACATTCTAAAACTACGAGTAATTACGTATAAAATTATACCTCTGCCATATACTTCGAAACTGCGGTCATAGATTTAATTGCCTGCCTCGATAGCATAGATGGTAGCGTGTCCACCTCAGTTCAACAGGTCCTGAGTTCGAATCTCGGTCAGAGTGAGTTACCTGGATAAGGCTTCCTGCAGGTTTTTCCCTTATTCTGAAAAATGAATGTGTGGTAACTCTAAGCTCTATAGACCCTGGCTTATTTGAGCGTCATTTCACTCATTTCATTCATCGTCCAATATGAGTTAAAATGGAAGGACGTAAATTGAAAAACAAAATAGAATTAATTTGGTGGTATTAAAAATGCAGCTATGAGCTTGAACTGAAAAATATAAAATTAAGTTTCAGCGGCGCAAATTTATGTGATTCGTAACCTAGCCGTTTAGAAGAAGCTTGACCACCCCGTGGCTCAGTGGTTAGACCGCTTGGCTCTCACCAAGGCGGCCCAGGTTCGTTCCCAGGCGACCGCAAAGTGAGATTTGTGGTGGACAACACGGCGTTGGGGCGGGTTTTCTCCGGGATCTCCGGTTTCCCCCGCCATCTCATTCCACCGGTGCTCCATCTTTATCTCATGTATCATCAGTGTCATCGCCTGCGGTGCCGTATGTAGTAAAAGCGGGCGTTAAACACTACACATTTCATTTAGAAGAAGCTTATGCAATGATAGTCGTATTATTGTGACTTTGTGGGTTCGTGAAATGAAAAGTCCAATTTCACCGCTCAAAACTGTTCTTTATTTCCACCGACTTACAGTTAAACACTTGCCAATTACTCAGAATTGCGTACTGCACACAATTACAATTCACCAGTTCGTACGTTACAATTTCACTTGTACTCGCGATTACATCAACTCCGATACTCATACACAGTTACGTACAGTCTTCCGTTGCACAATCTTTTCGTTCATTAACACGTCACTGACTAACACTGCCTTCTTACACCAAGAACTGTCCTCACTCACACTAAACTTCCGACTAGCTGCAGCCCTTTTTATAGGCATCTCGCCGTCTTCTCGGCTTTTCTTGTTCCCAGGCGAAGATTCCAGTAGAAGAAAGATCCTGTAATTTCCAGAACAGGTGGAAGAGAAACAGACCACGCAATCATTTTTTTCCCCAGCCATCCCTGTCACCACTATAAGACGGACGAGGAGGAGGCGTGGCTAACACGGACCTCCCCTGTCTTCCGCTCTCAGCTGCTTCCATAGGGTGTTCCAAAGCCCGGGTGACACTGCTCCCTCCTCAAAGCTGTTCGCCCCGAACAGCACCATCGTAGCGTGCTAGGCGGTCCAGGTGTACCACCAGCATCTGCCCGGAGTCTGAGCCAGAAGTAGCGCTGCCGTAGTTTGTGAATCAAACGGTTCGCTCCCAGGTGTCCTCCTGAAGTACCGGCGTGCACTTCCTCCAAGACTTCCGGGACCTTACTCCGGGGGAGTACCAACTGTTCTCTCTGCGCCTTCCCATCGGGTGACTCCCATACCCGGAACAGCACGCCCTCTCTGGTCTTCAACGAGTCCCATTGGGCCCAGTACGAGTTGTAGGTGGCGCTCCTCGGTGCGATGTCCTCCCAGGGTGGTCTTGTCCCTGCCTCCACTTCCCTCAAGAGTGGCCCCAAGTCTGCGTCCGCCAGCTGCTCCCTCCTCAGGCCTGCGCTATCCCAGCCTTCAGCAGGCACTGCCACAACTACTCGGACTGCTGCGGCACGCTCCTTCTCTTCCACTCTTGTGCACTGGCCGCACTCTACTGGACAGGGTCTTCGGGACACGGCGTCTGCGTTACCGTGGCTCTTCCCTCTACGATGTTCCGAGGTGAAGTCGTACTCCTGCAGCCTCTGGACCCAACGTGCTGTCTGGCCTTCCAGGTTCTTAAAGGTCAATAGCCAGGTTAGAGCAGAATGGTCAGTCCTCAGGTGGAATGGCTGACCGTACAGGTACTTGTGGAAGTGCTCCAATGTCTTTACTACCGCCAGTAACTCCCGTCGGGTGACGCAGTAGTTCTTCTCTGCCTTGGATAGCGTCTTGCTGTAATAGGCTATCACCCGCTCATGGCCGTCCTGGATCTGCGATAGGACACCTCCAATGCAATGGTCGCTAGCGTCGGTGTCCACCATGAAGGTGCCACCTGGTTGTGGGAGACCCAAAATTGGAGCACTGCACAGGGTTTCCTTCAGGTGCTGGAAAGCGTCTTCGGCATCCTCCGTCCACACATAAGGTCGGTGTTCCTCTGTCAGGCGGGTGAGGGGTTTTGCGATGTTGTCGGCCTTTTCCTCTAAGTCATTAAGGCGGTCGTCTACTTGACCCATCCGCTTGCCCAGGTTCGTGACGTCATCCCTCACGCCGGCCAACCGTTTCTCAAACTTGGCGGCGAGGACCTCGTTCGCCTCCCTCATCTCCGTTGTCAGTTCGGCCATCTTTGCGGTCATTGTCGTGGCCAAGTTGTTTGTCATTTTCATCTTCGCTGTTAATTCGGCCTTCATTTCTTCCATCTTCCCGGTGATGTCGTTGGCCGTCTTCATTTGTTTCAACTCTGCGGTGATGTTGTCGTTGGCCGTCTTCATTTGTTTCAACTCTGCGGTGATGTTGTCGTTGGCCGTCTTCATTTGTTTCAACTCTGCGGTGATGTTGTCGTTGGCCGTCTTCATTTCCGAGGTCAGTTCGGCCTTCATTTCCATCATCTTCTCCAAAATCTTTTCCAATGCCGCGTCCATGGTTGCAATGTTCGGTGATGTCGTTATCCCACTCCTGACACCAGTGTGACTTTGTGGGTTCGTGAAATGAAAAGTCCAATTTCACCGCTCAAAACTGTTCTTTATTTCCACCGACTTACAGTTAAGCACTTGCCAATTACGCAGAATTGCGTACTGCACACAATTACAATTCACCAGTTCGTCCGTTACAATTTCACTTGTACTCGCGATTACATCAACTCCGATACTCATACACAGTTACGTACAGTCTTCCGTTGCACAATATTTTCGTTCATTAACACGTCACTGACTAACACTGCCTTCTTACACCAAGAACTGTCCTCACTCACACTAAACTTCCGACTAGCTGCAGCCCTTTTTATAGGCATCTCGCCGTCTTCTCGGCTTTTCTTGTTCCCAGGCGAAGATTCCAGTAGAAGAAAGATCCTGTAATTTCCAGAACAGGTGGAAGAGAAACAGACCACACAATCATGTTTTTTCCCCCCCAGCCATCCCTGTCACCACTATAAGACGGACGAGGGGGAGGCGTGGCTAACACGGACCTCCCCTGTCTTCCGCTCCCAGCTGCTTCCATAGGGTGTTCCAAAGCCCGGCTGACATTATGAATAACGTGGGCCAGGAATAGCAACCTGTACGATTATATAGGGAACATACGTTATTTTAACATCGGTAATATTTATTATACTGGAAAAATATACAATAATTTTACAGATTTTAATATAATCGCTACAAAACATTTTAGTATTACTCAGATAGGATAGCTGAGTCAACAGAGGGACTGTTCGCAAGGGATGTTTCATACATATGCCACCGGGAGGAACGGGTGAGATGAGGGAATCACAGGAACATTATTGGCTGCAGCAACGGCCAACGCAAACGACGGAGAGGCACAGATTTCACTGTCACCTGGCCGGAGAGCATTCGGTGGTGACCCTCCCATAGGTTGGCTCATAGGCTCCCCTCCAGGGGAAAACCATGGAAAGCTCGCCCCAGTAGGGTACGCTCGAATGGCCACCTTTGGGGAGACGAAAACAACTTTCAAATCGTAAGTCCCAGTACCTCCAGAGTCAACTGTAACGTGGAAGAGGGAAATAAATTGAGAGGAAATGGGAGAGAAGAGAGGGACAGCTGACAGAAGAAACCACTTCAGCATTCGCCTTTTAACTAGCATAACACCATGGAAAACCCATGGTCAGAATGGGTGACCACCAGGAATCAATCCAACACCTGCCGAATGCGAGCCTCGTGCGCTGTCGCGGAGCCACCTCTCTAGGTTCTAGCGTTACTTCTTCTTCTTCTTCTTCTTCTTCTTCTTCTTCTTCTTCTTCTTCTTCTTCTTCTTCTTCTTCTTCTTCTTCTTCTTCTTCTTCTTCTTCTTCTTCTTCTTCTTCTTCTTCTTCTTCTTCTTCTTCTTCTTCTTCTTCTTCTTCTTCTTCTTCTTCTTCTTCTTCTTCTTCTTCTTCTTCTTCTTCTTCTTCTTCTTCTTCTTCTTCTTCTTCTTCTTCTTCTTCTTCTTCTTCTTCTTCTTCTTCTTCTTCTTCTTCTTCTTCTTCTTCTTCTTCTTCTTCTTCTTCTTCTTCTTCTTCTTCTTCTTCTTCTTCTTCTTCTTCTTCTTCTTCTTCTTCTTCTTCTTCTTCTTCTTCTTCTTCTTCTTCTTCTTCTTCTTCTTCTTCTTCTTCTTCTTCTTCTTCTTCTTCTTCTTCTTCTTCTTCTTCTTCTTCTTCTTCTTCTTCTTCTTCTTCTTCTTCTTCTTCTTCTTCTTCTTCTTCTTCTTCTTCTTCTTCTTCTTCTTCTTCTTCTTCTTCTTCTTCTTCTTCTTCTTCTTCTTCTTCTTCTTCTTCTTCTTCTTCTTCTTCTTTTCTTCTTCTTCTTCTTCTTCTTCTTCTTGTTCTTCTTCTCCTTCTTCTTCTGCAATCCAGGGATTAGGCTCATGGCCTGTTCCGCCCTCACTCTATCATTCTCATTTCTTCCTCGGGCTACCAACATCTCTCCTTCCTTGAAGTTTATAACTCCACATAATCTTGGGTTTTCTATCCTCGTTGGTTCTTTCCATATCTTCCTTCCCATTATTTCTATTTTCTTCAATCTTCTCGTTTAAATGACATAGTTTTAATTCATCACGTATATCTGCATTTCTAATAAGGTATCTTCTTGTATGGCCTTTCTAGCGTTACTTACACCGAATTACCAATCAGTGCTTAATGTCAATTAATATGTAATAATAATTATCATTATTATGTTGTTTCAAAGTGCACAGTACCTTTAGATAACGTACTCTTAGGTGTGATGCATATTTGTTGTGGGCTTTAGCCTTCAATGGCACAGTCAGGTCGTTAGGGTTTTATATTAGTGCTCCACTCTAGGGTGGCTGATAAAAAGAATCCTGTTAGTGCATTTCGGTTGTATCAGTTTTAGCGGTGCTTTACTTTCAAAGTTATTTTAAACATTATTAAAATGTGTGTGATTTTCATTAAAGAAGATTAAATATTGATGCAGTATTGTGAAGCTTGAGTATCATACATAGTACAGTAGGTATAAAGTTACATCACTCACATGGAGGTTAACTGAAGTAAAAGAAAAATTTTGAAATGTTAGAGCATAGTTTTATTGTTCAGAATGGTAACCGTGGAGTATGCTATGTAATTGGTTGACTCAAAATTTCTGGTGCTTTATTATTTATTTGGCTGCTGTTAAGTGAAAGTTTTGCATACAACATAAAATGTTTACCAGTGGGCGTTGCAAAACAGTGTGCTTTGTTTTTGTATAATTATGTTTTTTTTTTCTTATCAGGTAATAAAATATAGTCAAATTGACAATAAGAACCATTGTAGACGTCTGCTTTTTGAGTTTAATCGGGATGCCAAACCCACCAAAACTGCTCTTGAGTTTTGTATTTCCAATTCAATATAATTGATATATTATATGTCAAATTATCAAAACCCAAGCATTAGTCTAAAAGCGGCCACTTAGTTTTCCACAAACTAAAAGCGAGGCTACAAAAAATGTAATTATATTCTTTCGAAGTAAATAGAAAGTAATGTCACTTTGTCCACTGAGAGATTCTCCATTAATGGGACTGGAAAATGTGAAATTGACATTTGTCAATTTATGTTTTTAACCTTTCGAGTCCCGGAATATAATTATGACAATTATATTTATAGCTTTATGCTTAAAGAGTTATGCTTAGTGTGTCGAAATATAACAAAATTGCAATTGTTACAATGCGTTGGAGGTGAAAAGCATTGTAAGGATTTAAAAGGATTTTACAGCTATAAATGTTATTCTGTAGATTAAATTGACCAAAACAATATGATATTCAAGAATTCAAACTTTAATTTTCTTTTGAAGGGACTTTTGGGGTTTTGGGGATGACTCACATATACTTTAAGCCCGCCCATATCTAAGTTATATTTAATCTAAGTTTGTTTCACAACAGATATAGAGCAAATGTATGAGCAGCAGTTTAGAATATACTAAATATGATACCACCAAACAGCACTAATTTGACTTCTTCATAGAGCGAGAAAAAATGATATGCTGAACAAGGCAATTAAGTGGTTATTTCTGATTCAACATGTATGTGGCTTATTGGCCACTTATAACGCGCAAACCTTAAACAAATTTAAAAATTGACTGTACGATGGCCTAAACTTTGGAATACTGTGACGCTTTTGCTAAAACTTTTAATAACCAGTGCTATGTACTGAAATGGCCTCACAGGTTTCATATTGGAACCAGGTCAAAGGACGTGATATTAGAATATACGGAGTAACGTGGGATGCATCTAATAATGACCACGTCTCTAGAATGCTTTAATATTGGTCATACCTTTAACTGAACTTCAGCTGCGATTATCTGAAAACATCAAGGTTTTGAAAGATATATTCCTCTTTCTAAAAAGCGTACCAAAACAAGACAAAATAAAATAATAAAAAACTCATTCTGAGGTTTGTCACACTTTAGTTAATTTGCTACACGATATGAACTAGGGTAGCTTTAAAGTAACCGATCGGGATGTTTCGTCTGTGGCTCGCAGTCTGGAGGCCCAAGTTCGATTTCCGTGGCCAACCTACATGACCCATTCATGTTTTCGGTGTTTTTCCGGGTCGCTAGGTGAATGCAGGGTAGGTTAATTACATACCTCAACTTTCCTGTCTCTCCATTTCATCTCTATTATCATTTCATATCACCTCTTATCTGGTGGTTTCTTTCAGTGTAGAAGTGTTGGCGGGAGTCTCGGCGGTGCATGGCTTGATGATATTTTCTGAGTGAACACTTTATCCTCCGGCGGGACGACTCCGAACCGGCCTAGTGGGCAGATTCACGAACGCGGCTGGTGGGATGCCGATTGTGCAAACCTGCCAGGAGTCTTCCTTGCTCTGGGAAAGAGGCGGCCTCCGGTCTCCGAACCAGAATCGTGACTGTTTCGGGGCCACGGTAGTTGGGATTGATGCCTCAGGTTCTACTCCCATTAGTCCTGGACCCGTAGGACCAGAACCCCGGCCTCTCGGGCTTTTTACCATAGGACAGTACCTATTTTATAAACTGCCCCCCCCCGCTGCACACGGCAGGCAGGACGGAAGTGGATACGCCACTTACGCGCCAATCCAAAAAGGACCGGCTACCAAATAACGTTGGTAGGACCGCCGGTGATCTAGCACACCAGCTACTAGCTCTGCAGGCTGGTACCCGGGACTTATGAGGCAACCCTCTAACCCCTCCGGGCGGCTGTAGCCTAGCCGAAGGTACCCAATTTCCCGTGCGTGTCGGGAACACACTGCCCCCTCGAGTCCAACCCAATCCGAACAGCTCCCATTCAGGGAGGGGATCGAATTTTCGGCCCGAGGTTCCTCTAGTAAAGTCAGAGGTACCACGAGTGCTAAGAGTCCGCAGCTCTCGCACCACAGCAGCTGTAGGGGACGGATCCCCTCCCTTACGGGAGGTAGTTGGGATGACGATTGTCCTGGATGGCCGGGGGGTTTCTATCTAGTAACGTGTAGGGACCCCGCCCTCTGTCTGTAGTGATTCCTTGCGGTCGGCCGCCCTCTGTGTCCTCTCATCTCATCCCCCTCCCGGAGGTGATCCACTTGGGGCATAGGTACAAAAGGTCTGGTCGAGGTGCCGAATCCCCTCAATCCAATCTTTAAAGTATAAAACACTTTTAAAAATGTATATGTAAGTTTTTTAAAACTCTTGTATAAAGAAAATTTCAGTTGTATATACTAATGGCAAGATAACTTCGTTAGCTAAGTGATATGGGGCAGAATATGTTCAGATTTTCAAAAAGTTTAGCTCTTTGTTTGAAATATAGTGCGATCCATTTAAACCTGAACCATTTAAATAGGTCATAACTTATGAACCAATAATAGGACACACGTGCAACTCTGGGAGAATATAATACACAATTGGGAGATTACAATAAACTATTTACATCTCAGAGAAAATGTTGGAAGTGTCCTCCACCAGCATCTATACATGTTTGCACTCGTCTCACCATACTCTCTTAAGTTTTATGGAGATGATATCGAATTGAGAGAAGGTTATTTCCAGCAAGATGGAGCAACGTGCCATACATCTAATGACACCATGGAACTTGTAACCAGTTTCTTTAATAATCGAATAATCTGAAAAGGTCTCTGGCCCACCGGATATCCTGACCTAACCTCACCAGATTTTTTCTTGTGGGGGTATCTCAAAAATAGAATGTAGAAGAATAGGCCAGGGAGAATTGCTGTTCTCAATGAATTCATTCGAACCAAAATAAGTAACATTGGCGAGGATACTCTCCGTAAAGCTTCAGAGAATATTGTCACCTAATTATCGGAAGGCACGGCCAGCTAGCAGCTGGGTGGGCGACAGGAGGCGTTCAGGCCACGTCTACCCATTTATCTTGTGGCGTTCACTGAGGAAGTGTCACTGGTCGCTGGCCGCCTCTTTCCCCTCCCCCTGACGTCTGGAACAGTCGGGATATTTTATCTAACCCGGAACCTTCTAGATAGGCTAGTTGGTCTTATATAAGCGACGCGCCGGGCTGGGAGAGAGTTTAGTTCTTGGCGAGCGCGAACGGACTGGAAGACTGTGTACGTGTATCAGAGGAGTTGTACGTAATTGTGAGTGTGGAGAGGACCTGTGACAAACGAACTGGTGGATTGTAATTGTGTACGCTACGTAATTCTATGTAATTGGCAAGTGTTCCAACTGTAATTCGGTGGAAATAAAGAGCATTTTGATTTTGTGCAATTGGACATTTAATTTCACGAACCCACAAAGTCACAATATGTTGAGACGCATGCAAAGATGTATAGATGCTGGTGGAGGATGCTTCCAACATTTTCTCTGAGATGTAAATGGTGTAATGTAATCTACCAATTATGTATTATATTCTGCCAAAGTTGTACTGTGTCCTGTTATTGGTTCAAAGGTTATGGCCTATTGAAATGGTTCAGATTTATATGGGTTGCACTATAATTTAGAGCAGGAGGAACCTAAAACGTATATAGTGTCTTCATTTATCTGTTAAACCCTTTTTAGAACAAACTAAAATTCAATAATTATGATAGTTTACAGAAATGTGCAGGCAAATAGGCATACTGACAATATAGTAATTTAATCACACCGATCAAGTAATTTGCAGTCAGAGATAAACATGTTTCTTGGGTTAGTTTGATTGCATATCAAGTTCGCACTTCCTACTCCACTGGGCTGCATTTCTATAGCCATTTCCCTTTTGTTTGTTATTCTGTTGATATTTGATAAAAAGAGACATGCATTCACTGAACTGTTTAAAGTTTCACGAATACTAGTGGCATCTAAATTACAGTTGCTTCGGTGTTTTACTTTCGCACTTTCAGTTGCACTGCGGGCTGAATGGGAAACGAAAGAGAAACCATCCCTCAGATTCTAGACAATGACTGCTCTCTTGAATAACACAATCGTAATTAGTCTCGCAAGTTGAGACGAGCGCCAAGGTTTTATCGAACTATACGGTAATCAGTGCTTGAAATGACGCATCTCTGCTTATGTAAATTAAATTATATCAAACGCAGAACATTAATTATGCACAAATATATTGTAGTATCTTGTATACTATTCAAATTATTACACAGACTGCAACAACTTATTTCTCAAAATTAATATTTGGCGTATAGAATGCACAAAATATTTTAAATCACATACAACTAAATACTTAAAATATAAATGTCAGAAAATACGAAGTCTTTACTAACAATATCCCTGTTTAGTCACTCTTTGAGTTGTTTCTTCATGTTGCAGAAAATCCTTCACTCTCCATCACTAATATGTACTCCAACTCCTCTTGGGTTACAGAACCCTTTGGTATTCAAGTCTACTTCTTTCAATATTGTATAATTATTTATGTTTGCTTTAGGTTATGATTTTCAAATAATGTTTATCTCCCACAGATTTTGATTTCCAGTTTGTTCTTTCTAGCATTGGATAGTTAAATTATAATCGAACCCACTCACAACATCTCTCTGTACTGTACAACATCGCCGGCAGTCGCCGGGGAACTTACGCCGGCAAAGGTGAACTAGAATCCTTGCCTTAAAACAGATGCTGGAAATGTTGACCTTCTGCTCTCAAACAGGCAAAATATCACGTATAAAATTTCTCGCTCACTCTCGGAAGCTCAGCAGCAGGATTATAATTAGGATTAGGATTGACTAAGGAGGGGGTGTGGCACTTGGACCAATCGTGTTGCATTGTGCGTATGCCCCAAGTGGGGCACCCTCGGGAGGAAGGATGAGACGAGAGGAGAGAGCGGCCGTACCAAGGAGCCATGACAGTGCAGAGGGCAGTGTCCTTACATTGTACTTATATAGGTACCTCCCCCGTCAGGCCAGGACAACGGATATATACCCACTGCCGGGTCCGAAACGGTTCGAGCAGCAGGTTCGAAGATCGGCAACCGATCTACCGGAGGAGGAAGTAGTTTGCATCAGAGCATATCATCCAGCCATGCACCGTCGAGACACTCGCCGATACTTCTTACTCTGAAAGAGACCGCCGGATGAGAGATGATTCGAAATGATGATGGAAATGAAATGGAGGGACAGGAAATTTGGGGGAGGTAATTAACCTACCCAGCATTCACCCAGCGATCCGGGAAATCCCCGAAAAAACCTATGGGCCAGATACTTCGGCCACGGGGATCGAACACAGGCCTCTCGAATGCGGGTCACAGACGAAACCGTCTGAACCATCCCGCTCGTTAAGCTCAGCAGCAGGTATTCTTGTGATTTCTTGTACAATGTTTTCCCTAAGTTCCTGACTGTACGAAGATTAGAACGATAACCGTCTGTTGAAACTGAAGCCCTATCGCTACACACGCGTGCAGGCGTTAAAGTCAAATAATCCCGTTAAACGTGTGAATTATTGTAACTGCTTTTTCCAATCCGTAGAAAGGGGTTTCACTGTCTCACATTTTTTGTTTTGCACTGATGAATCTTGGTTTCATTTAACTTTACGTTTGAATACTTTCAACAGTAGATGCTGGTCTTTAGAAAAAGCTGTGCTACTGGATGAGACGTCTCATTATGATCAGAAAATTGGAGTGTGGTTTGCGATAAGTGCTGAATAATAATAGGGCTCATATTCTGTGATACAATAATAAATGCAGAGCGATATCAGAGGTTAATTCTGAGGTAATTCTGCAATCGCTTAACATAAAAAGAGAAATCGTATGGTTGGTTCTAGCAAGATCGTGTAACAGCATATACGGCTGCCGAATCATTAAAGGCAGTAAGAGGGGTGTTTGATGTCAGAATAATTACAGTACGGGCGTTGGATCTCGGCCCTGACGTTTTGCGGTTGCAGGAGGCAGAGGGGCAAGGTTAACAGTACCAACATACAGTAATGCGCAATTGAAAACGTATCCTCAAAATTATCTTTAGAATGAAAATATAGGACTACATAAGCTTTAAAACATTGAAATCCAACTTGCAATTTCATTATCATGAAAGATATTCATTACAGCACCACTCTATTCGAATATTTCGTTCACACCTTTCACGCACGCTTACTACTTCTGTTGGTAGTACTGGGAGTCTCTGCATCCTATGTCGTGGTTAGAAAGTTAAAACTTTCTGCTAGCGCCAGTCAGCATTATCGCTGCTAGGCGTGGCTTCAAAATCAACCACCGTGTTGCCAATTTTATTTTGTTGGGACCACGTGGCTTCAGTTGCTTGCGCTGGTGAAGTTTGTTTGCTTTTTGTGCGTGCGTGAATTCCGATGTTTAGTGTCCGTAAGTCCTATTATTATCGCTATTATAATAACATGTATACTGGTTCGTGAAATACGCAAATGCGTGAAATATTTGAAATTCGCATGTTCCTCTGCTTGAAATTCCCACTAAAGAACTGGCAACAGCCCACTTCCACCTCTCGAGAAGTATCAGAGCCGAACAGGCGGCCAAACTGTAGTGTTGATTTGTAGCCCCCTCGTTCTCCTGACCTAACGAGTTTTGACTTTTATTTATGGGGTTCTTTAAAAGACAAAATGTATTGCTCCAATCCTCGCATGCTACAGGAACTTAGGGAAAACAGTGCACAAGAAATCAGATGAATGCCTGCTGCTGAGCTTCGGAGAGTGAACAAGAATATTTTCACAAAATATACTGCCTGTTTGGGAGCAGAAATCAAGATTTTCAACATCTATAATAAGGCAAAGGTTCTAGACCGCATCTGCCGGGGTAATTTCATCGACGCGTGCCGCTCTTCTTGCACATTAGAGAGATGCCGTTAGTGGGTTCGATTATAATTTAACTACCCGGTATATTCAACTACTCATAGAAACAGAACTTAACCTGCTTATGCAGAGTTTTAAGAGATTTGGGTGTAAATGAAAATTCTTAATTATTTGATACAAGTAAATATATTATATGTGTCGTATCATGTGCTTAGCAACATTTAAAGAGATTTATAAATATTTGTATGGTCCGCAGATGACAGGAATATCATTAAAAGGAATTCTCTGCGTAAACTATTCTTACTTTCTTCATGCAAACACATACACAGTCATGGTGCCCAAACAATAAATCAGAGCTCCCAGAGCGGACTGCAGTCACTGCAGTAAACAAACTCTCAATGCGAGCGGATAAACTCAGTTCGAGTCTATTTGCGGAAGTGGAATTCCGTTTACGGTTGGTAACACGACACACAGTAGTAAACAACATGTCTATATGAACAGAAAAACTAGCTCATCACTACGAAGTAGCATTCTTCTCATTTATGAGCTTTAGCTCTTCTAATCCAAGCGATTATTCTGGCCATGAAATTTTAAATGAGTGTGGAAGTCAGTCTTCACCTGTGCACAGCCACTAATTAAATGTTAATCTGTCTGGAAATATACTTTTGTTTAATATAGCATAAATATACAATTACCAAAACACATTTACTGTTTTTTAGTTTTAACGATAAACGTAATTAGTTTAAATTAAAATACAATACTGGTATATAGTTTATGTGATTTTGATCCACCGCTGAACTCTAGTCTAACATAGGGAAATAGATATTTACTTGGAACACAGAGGCGACTATCGGTAATAAACAAGCCTCGGTTTTAGATCACGGAGGCTGCAGACTGAAGTTGGCTCGCTTCTGCAGTGTACGTGTCTGCCTCACGTTCAAGAGGTCCTGAGTTCGAATCTCGGTCAGGGTGAGTTATCTGGATAAGCTTTTCCGGGGTTTCCCTTATCCTGAAAGATGAATGTCGAGTAACTCTAAGCTCTAAAGACTCTGGGCTCTTTTGAGTAACATTTCATCCATTTCATTCATCATCCCATATTACTTAAAGTTGGAGGACGTAAATTTAAAAAAAAGACCGAAGTTGGAAACGCACTGAGTTGATTTAATGGCTCAGTTGTGGGGTAGGGTAGCATAGGCTGCTATTACGTAGCAAAGATCATTGCCATCCTGCTGATCTGTATGTCAGACTTAATAAACACATCTTATTCGGAGAAATGTAGCGCAACAACTACTCATTTCAAAAAGGATTACAAGCTCTTTTCTTTTCACTATATAGGTTTTGAAGATTTATCTAAAACTGTGTGGCTTCTGAACTCAGGATTTTTAATTGTTAGGGTGAAAGCCTAATTCAGAAATTTCCTGTGCAAAATTTCTGGCTTTGCAGATATATGCGCTATAAATGGTTTTATTGACGTCCAACAATGAATGCATATCTATGAAAATTGATTATCTGATATTGCATTTTTCCGTTATGCACTTGTCCTGGCATGTGACGTAGAACGAAGCTTCTCTATATCCAGACTTATTTTGAAGCAGAATAGAACTTGTTTTTCTTTCGATACTTGCTAATGGACCTTGTAATTCGGTGCATTGATTTGTAAACAAATGTATTCTATCCATTTAACATATTTATGTTAGTACTTGTATGTGTTAATTCTTTATTTTCTATATCAAGGTATGCATATGTATGATGTAATTAATTAATGAATAGAGCCCGGAAGTTTAGCCAAAAATTCGTGACTTTAGTTGTGCAGGAGGAATAGTTCGTCAACTGAGTTATCAACTGGTGTTGTTGTTTAACAGAAAGTGAAAGAGAGAGGAAAATATGCTTTCAGCATCTAACGTTAATGCAGACAGGTAAAGTAGCGTTTGTCATGATCAGTGCAACATGATGGTGTGAGCAAACTGTCCCTTCTGTAAAGTAGAAAATAGTTATTTCAAGCAGTTTTTATAAAACAATACGATATTGCCATCCGAGTTTACAATGCGGAGGGAATACTGAAGCTGTGCCGCGAAAACGTACTTCAGGATATTAGAAACTCCGCGTACGACAATAGAAAATGGGTTTTCTTAGACGAAACGACAGATTGTATGGAAAGGACTGTAACGCATGCAATTGCTGGTACACTAAAGTATATACATAGATATAATGTACTATTACAACGAATTAGATTTTCGTTTATTGTGCACATGGTACATATTAATGATTCTTTTGTTTATATTCATATATCTGGAAATAGTAACTTTGTTTTGTATAATTTATGAATAAATGTGCAACACATGTTATGCCGGTGTACGCGTCAAGTGTGTGTATAGTGTTTAACGCCCACTTTTACTACATACGGCACCGAAGGTGGTGACACTGATGATATAGGTGATGAAGATGGAGCGCCAGTGGAATAAGATGGCGGGGGTAAACCGGAGAAAGCCCGCCCCAGCGCTGTGTTTTCTACCACAAATCCCACTTTGCGATCTCCTGGGATCGAACCCGGACCGCCTTGGTGAGAGCCAAGTGGTCCACTTAACCAGGACGCGGCCTGTGTGCGTCGTGTGACATAGATTACCGTTGTACGACTACGTGCGCGTCTGCATGGCACTCAGTCCCTTCTCCAACGAGGGGGAGACAAAGGTAGTGTAAAACCACTCGCTACTAACTTGTATTTATTTTTCTGACTAACTTCCGGGCCCTATTAATGAATAAATGTATTTTGTGATATGGTGTTTCTATTTTGCTCTGACAAATGGAAATTGGTTATTTCGGAACGTACTTGTACCTGCATGATAATTTACTTCAAACATGTTATGTTAGGCAATTATTTTTTGTACTAGATATGTTCTGGGCAATAGGAATATTTATTTTATTTCCTGCTGTGACTGCCACATTCGTTTTTGTACTGTTAACTTCTAGTCTTTCGCAAACCTGGACCGATGCCTGGTAATAAGTAACTTTAAACTGAGGCGATCGTTATATCTTAACGTTTATGAAAATGTAATAGTTATGCCAGTTATTTTCGTAACGCGAAAATAATGGGTGATCGCTATCATGCAACATCGTATGTTTTTTGTTATTGTTGTAATTTTACGCCCTCCAACGATAAGTCATATCGGACGATGAATGGAATGGGCGAAATGATGTTCAAATAAGCCCAGTGTCCATAGAGCATAGAGTTACCCGACATTCGTCTTTCAATATAAGGGAAAACCCCGGAAAAACCTTATCCAGGTAATTCACCCTGACCGAGATTCGAACTCGTGACCTCTTGAACGTGAGGCAGACACTCTACCACCACGCTGCCGAGGCGGGCACGTCGTATGTGAAGATGTGACTGTTAGCGTACTTTTATTTTACTTTCATACAACTTTGAACTACTGTTTTGTTGCAATCTGGAATATTTTCCATATGTATTATAGTAACAAAGTTTAATGCCCACTTTTGCTTCATACGACAGCATCACAGGCGATGAGATTGGTGATACATGAAATGAAATAACTGGGAAAGGAAACTTGGGAAAGAACAGTTCTAGACTTAGAGTTACATACATCTTAGGAACTTACCGCGGAAGGCAAGAGCAGCGGTAAACCTGAAAAAATCTTCAGTCATGGAGGATGGTCCTAAAAGGACTAGATCCGCAGTCCTCCATTAAGGAGTCTAACTAAACGACCTCGGTCAGCAGTGTTGATGTCCTTTGGCATAAAAGTGCAATATTAGAAATAGTTGAACTCTAAAACATTAATTTAGGAACAAAGTTATTTTTGGCCTCATTGAGTTTGTCGCCAAAATCATCATATTTGCCACAATGTTCGTAGGAATGTTTGTGTGATATCAGCTATCTTTAATATTCCACCATTTCTTGGTATCTGAGAACAGGGTTACAGCAGTCGGAAATGTCAACAGCATATTGTTCGCACCCCACTGCCCCGGATTTCTCAGTGTTTACAAACAATATTCCTTCCCACGTATCTGACGTCACTGTGCCAGTGACTTCTGAAAGGGAAAGCAATGCCTTCGGAGAAAATGAAGGGTTACTCGGCAACGAGCGTAAAGGAAGGAAACCGTACTCGTAGAACAACATCGTTTGCATTTCCTTTCTTTGAACTTGAGTTGTTCACCTTTAAAGCTGCAGCACGTATTAAATTATCTTTCAGTAACACATAACAATAAAATATTTAAAATCTTTTGTTTCTAATTTGTAGTTTCAAGGATAAATAGGAAAAATTATATCCCATAAGGTTTTCTTGTTTCTATAAGACAATATACATACATTAGTGAAAGCTTACAATAATGTCATTACATTTGAGTTAACTTTGAAACGACCTCGTACTTCGATTGTTTATATTTAGAATCTCCTGAAAACTTTGGTAAAACAGAATTTTAAGTTTCAGACAAAGTAATATGTATCTGCACAAGAAATAAATTTACCAGCCTAATGGAAGACATAGCATACAGCTCAAGCTGAAATCAGCTTGTGAGGAATGTGTTCGTTCTATATTTTAGAGTAATAATGATTTTTATAACAGCAAGTAATAAAGTCGCACAATGCAGGAGATGTGTTTGAAAGTTTCACACCTGGTTCCTGTTTCAAGTAGTTTTTCTGCAATAAACACATGACCTTGTTGATATTCTATTTTATTAAAGAAGAATAAAAGCCTGTAAGCTACATGGCACAAGATTATGGTTAACTGCCTTGTTAGAAATTGAACGTCCGGAAGCTTAAGTTGTAATTTTGTCTGGCATTTTCTTGAGAAAGGGAATTGTATATGTGCATAATGGAGAAAAATATGTGGTTACAAGTTGTACGCTACTATAATGAAAAGACAACAAAACTTCGAAACCGATGAAAGGGATATACAAGCATACCATAGATTGTTAGACAAGCCTATATGAATGAAATGCAACAGTCGACGTATTGCATGCACCGCACGCTTCAAAATGTTTCAAAAATAAAGTTGATAATTTTTATGGCGCTCTCATTTTCGTTGAATATTTCTTTTACCTAGAAAATAACTTACATGATATATAAACTTTATTGATGAACAACAAATATACAGCTTTTACCCCTAAAATTGTGTAGATGTATTTTCAAACCAAAATACGTTCATTTCCATTTCAAAACTTTTGATCTGTAGTATTTAGAAAAGAAATACCGTATATTTCGTTAATCAACATTTGAAACAAGTGTCCATTGTCAATTTTTGACTGCATAAATCCATCTATTCTCCCTATGTTTTTATGGCTGCAGTGAGTGAGTGTGTGAGGTTTAAGGGTCCGTCGTTTATGATTTCAGAATCAGTAGTACAGTGCACTACAATATATTTTCTGAACGCCTCTAAAGTAAATCTCTTTCACTGGCTTTCACTTAAAAGCTTCATTGCGAGAAGTTTCGTTTGAGGTGACACTCATGTCAATATACTTAAAAATTTCCCAAAATTCTGGTTATTAGGGTTTATAATCCAAATGATTGACAATGTAGTAGCTATTTTGTTTACCAAGAAATAAATCAAATTCAGAAATGCTAA
This sequence comes from Mantis religiosa, assembly GCA_030765055.1. NCBI lineage: Eukaryota > Metazoa > Arthropoda > Insecta > Mantodea > Mantidae > Mantis > Mantis religiosa. The sequence continues at coordinate 108,128,894 of CM060948.1, read as the reverse complement.
ATTTTTAATACACAAAAAACTGAGGTAGAAAATACTTATACTTTATTAGTAGGTATAATGAAATGAAAAAGAATTAAAAAAGACGACAATATGTTGAACATGTATGCCCGGGTCTATTAGACTATATCGGCATGGGAGCAATCTTGGTCTAAGCAGCCATTGCTTCACATACCATTGAGCTCGAACTCAATTTTATAGCCAACAGTGAACGTTGAATTATGTCAATTGCATAGATCGGAAGGTGTATAAGGTCAAAGTGTTGTTCTGTGCTGGTATGATGCTTATACGTAATACTCTTCTGCAAGATTGCGGCGAACAAAATTCTTTCCTAAGTACAAATCCTATCATAGCAGCTATTGATAATCTCGAGAATAAAGACAAGCGATAAGTTAAAGAAATGCATCTGCTGAATGAAGAAAATGTAAAGAGAGATTTCGCCTAATTGGAACACTCCCAAATACGACAGTCATTTTCTGAAAGTTCAGTGTAGGTAAGCCAGAGTATTGAAGTTTACGAGTATATTTTTTGTGTGGGTATCGGTTATATTAAGTTCTGCGCCGTGGTGTAGTGGGATAGGGCGTTGTGCTTTGGTTCCCTACCACGGAACGCGCCGGGAATCGATCAACCATTGGGGGTGCGGATTTTTAGTCCCAGGTATAAGACCGGTGCCCACTCAGTGGTGGTTGCAGTCAACTTTCTGGCTCGGGGTGCCAAGATGCTGACTTCTCTTCCCCGTATCGGATGGATGATCGCACATCTCTGTCTTGCATATGTAGTCGTGAGGCTGGCAGTCGGGTTGGCAGGCTCGGGCATATTTTGTGCTGTTACGCCATGGATTTAGTTTTACAGTTTTATCCGTTATATTGCTGCTGATTTTCCAGCTGTTTGCACCTAATTCTGATAACGGTTTACGGAATTTCCGGTGAACTTTCTGGTATAAAGAATTAAAAACGTTAATTTAATAGCACCTTAAAACCAAGACCCTTGGACAGTGCCACATTTCTCCGACCCTCTTAGCATCTGTACCGTCAATAAAATTCTCTTTTACCTAACCTTCCTCAGATCGTGCATTGCTTTAGCCTACTTATTGCTTTAATCCAACTATAACACGCTGATAATGAGATTGTTTCAACAATTTGTTAAACAGGATGTCACTGATACTACCATGAGAATAATTTGTTACATAACGCTATGGAATACAGGCACTACTCTAATGGATGACAGTTTTTCTTTAAAAAGTTAACCCAACCGTAAAAGATGGAGGTAGACAGACAACGGAGAAACCCCGTATTATCATGGCCAGTAGAACCTTTTTGCTAATACCACCGCCCATAGGAGGGAAGGATGAAGGCAGAAACCCTAAAGTTGACTAGATCCCGATTATGACCATGAACGGAGTTCCTATCGTTTCCAATACGAACGTACCCGACAACGCTCTACACCATCCACACAAGCCCTTCATCCTCACCAGTAGGGATTAAACTCCCGACTTAAGAATGCGGAATACAGACGCTACCGCCTAAGCTAACCCATTCACAAGTAAAGAAGCAAGACCATTAAAAGAAGGACAAGATGCTGCCACAAAAGGGGCGATAGTATTCTTTTAAACACTATTTTGTATTTGAAGTATCAAAAGCTTGAGTGGCTCTGCTGTGTGTCGCCGAATCATTTTACATCTCCCATTACGTAACAATTTTCGTAGCTCAGGTAGTACACAATGAGTTTGATTGCTCAACGTTTTGTGTCCATTATCAGCCCGAGAAAGAAACTGGGAGGGTGTATCCTTGCTAAGATATAAAATATCGGTTTCTGAAGGATTCCATCCCGCAAATATGCTTTGCAATTTGGGCAGTTTTGGAAGATAGCTATCCTTGGTATATAGTTTGTTTGCGCTTGGAATAATTTCATTTACAATTTGATAGGTTACCTTTTTGACCTGAATCGAATGTCTGCTCCTTGAAAGTATACTTATACTACGCATATAGAGCAGAGAGTCTTGTTTAACATTGAAAGTTGAGCATTCCACATCCTGTTATTGCCACGTTTCTCTAAACCCATGTTTAATGTTTAAGAATGAGCCAGGGTACAGGAGTAAAACGGTCAATGACAAAGGTCTACCGACCTCCTTGAGAGTGCGTAGCATAACAGCTTACACCTAAAAAACAAGTGCGTCTTAGATTGGAGAATTATTTTTATGCCAAAGCATCAAAATGTGGAAAAATAAAAGCATATAAGATTTATTTAAAAGTATTTTCGAGATTATGGATTTTCACTTGTGACATGAAAACAGACCAGAAAATATAGTTGTAATAAGAGCTGAAGCTTTCCTGGCGGCGTGAATATTCCAAGTTTTCTCGGGCTTCAAGCCAGGTGTAGATGTGGTGATGTACCAACGTTTCGGGAGCATACATTGTTCCCGTCTTCAGGATATGCTGAATGAGTTGAAGCCAAGAGCCAAGAGCAGGCGCAGGTCGCCTGGGTTCTCCCGGGCGGAGGGTTACACGCCACGGTACCTATCCGTTTGTGCGGATTTACCCGTGCGGTATAAATGATAATGTATTTTGCGCGAGCTTGCGTGTCTTTACGTGAGACGGTGCAGTTGGCTTCTGCTGATGCGGCTGAAGCCGGGATGCTCCCCCATGACGGAGGGACAGTGACCATTCCACCTCACTTCGTGCGGTCGCTAGCGATCCGTCAAGCAGAGGGGGGGGGGGACCAGTAACGAGAGACCAGATGGGAATTTAGGTGTTAAGGTTTAAAGACCAGGTCGTGTGCGCGCCCCAGTGCACGGTTGCAGGCGTTAACTTTCCAGCCGCGGCCAAGGCGCGACGTGACCTGGTGGTGGTTGGTAGGGGTGCAGGAGGAGAGGCAGACTTTACCACCCAAGGGCATCCTTGGGGAGGCGGTAGCTCCTCCGTCTCCTGGGGAGAAGGTGGTTGTATTGACATAGTGAATTCACCAGCTGGTTAGGGTGAGGAGTGATCTTGGCATACAACGTGCGCGTTCGTTCACGCACGACGTCTTCAACGTATGGTATGCCAGACTGGGTGCACAGGAAGTGTGATGGGAACCTGCGGTCGGTACCGTAGATCATTCTTAAGGCCCTATTCTGTACGGCTTGCAGCCTGCGGAGGGTCTACGTCAGGGGACTCTATCCGGGGTCAATTTGTGTTTTTATGTTGGATATCACACGTTTCACTCATGTTGTGTATTCTAATTAAAAAGCTGCTAGCTTTGTGATGTCCATATTCGCCATTGGAGCATTTGAACTTCGACTCTTCTCTCCACTTGGTCGCACCATTTTCGTTCCATTTTCAAGGTTTTAAATGTCCACTTAACCTTTGTGTATGTGTAAATAAAGGTTACGATTTTATTTTATTGAATTACAATCAAAAGCATTATAACACCAGGGAAGAGAGACTTGTTTTCGGAATAGACACTGTTATTATTGATAGGGTACTTTTCTCTTTTAAACCGAAGGCTGGATTTAAGTGAACCGTATATCAGCAATATCGATACGTCTCAGAAGTTTGAAGTTCTGTGTATTTTAAAACCTACTGATGTACAGACCTTTAATATCAGCATAGTGGTGAAATATAAATTTATTCAAACGCGAATCATACCTATAGACTTTTAATGACCATATTGCGATGCCAACGTTACAGAATGAACGATATTTTGTTATCAAATATTATAACACCGGCCCGAGATTTACTTCGGTTTTTATGTGTCTAGTTATTAGATTAGATTAGACTTGATTTTAGTTCAGTAGGTTCACTCGTAGCCAGAAAAGGCTGTGAACATTGAACATGTCCAGAGGTATAAAGTTTAATAGCATATATATGTACAAAAGCTAACATAAGACACATATTATGGTACACAAGCAAAATTAACAACATTGTGGAAAAAAGCAAGGATAATTATATATGATAGAAAATCAAACACTTTTTAATTCAGCTTTCACTTGGCTTATGCCAGCACGTCTCAACCTTTTTGAATGGATACCATTCTTGTTATTTCTTAAGTACATACACATTAAAAATAAACTTTCAACATGCATCAAAGATTTATTGGTAATGATTTGTCATCGGAACAGTTAGATACTACATACAGAGCTACAGAAGCATTATCAGGATAATTTGTCATTCAGATAATCTTGTACAGAATAAAACGATTTTCAGCAAAGGTACTCTAAGAGCATTTTTAAAGGCACCGAAATTATCCATTTTTTCTTTAAGAACATTAGGAAATGCGCCAAATATTTTGATAGTTTCATAATACACACCTTTCTGGAAGCAAGAAAGTTTAGCACTGGGATAATGGATATTATACTTTTGTCTAGTGTTTATTCTGTGAATGGCATCATTTGTTGCAAATAAGGCACGACTGCATACAAAGAATTTTAGGATCGAGAATATATACATATATGCAAGCAAGCGTTAATATATTCAATCTTCTAAAAGGATCTTTAGAGGAGCATCTGTTGTGGGTGTTAGTAATGATTCTTATAACCTTCTTTTTCATAAGAAATATGTTTTACTTTCTACTATTTATACTATTTATATAGATCAGAAATAATAAAGGCCCTAACACGGAACCTTGGAGTACTCCATAAGTTACTACTTTCCAGTTCGAAGTTTGTTTTTCATAACTAATATCATTGACGGCTACTTCAACGCTCTGTTTTCTTTCATTTAAATATGATACAAACCATCTTAAATATTTATTTTTTAGCCCATAGAATTTCAATTTTGCTATAAGAATGTCATGATTAACACAATCAAAAGCCTTTGCTAGAACACAAAAAATTCCACCTACATGTCTTTTATCGTATGAGGCAGTCAAAATATCATGTGTAAGTTTGTAAGTTGCATTATTAGTTGATATTCCCTTTCTGAATCCAAACTGATCACTGACAAGTATGTTGTTATATTCAAGGTGTTAATACAGTCTGGTGACTGTATAAGAACTTTTCAAGAACTTTTGAAAAAATTGGCAAGAGAGATATTGGTCTATAATCTGAAACATTTATGCGTTCGCCTGTTTTGAAAAGAGGTTTAACAATTAAGTATTTCATTGTATCAGGGAAAGTACAAGTCTTTAGATACTCATTACATAAATAAGGGGAATGCTAATTTGTGAGAAGCAAGATTTTAAGATTTTTGTAGTTATTTCGTCATAACCAGAAGAATTCTTCATTTTTAAAGAGTCAATAATTTTATTTATTTCGGTAAATTTAGTTAAACTGACTTTAAATATAGGTACAGAGTTTGTGAAACTTGATCTCAGAAATTCTAGTGCTGCATCTTTACTTCCATAATTAATATTTAATTTTTTGTTATATCCAAAAAGAATTTATTAAACAATTCTGCAACTTCAAGAGGTTTGGCAATTTCTTGATTATCAACATTGAGTGTTATTGGGCAATTTTCTGATGAGTGATTACGTGTCACATTTTTTATTATATTCCAAGTGGTTTTTATTGAGCACAGAAATCTAGCATATTTGTAAAATCCTCATTAAAACCATTGTTACAAAAGTAAACGAGTCTATGAAATGAAAGTTTCAAGACTGAAATGTATAGATACAAGCACAGTTGCTACGAAATGTTTAACGCCTTTGCACATTAAAAAGTTGGCATCAATGCCACCAATGCATTCCTTTACAGCAAAGGAAGTTTTTTTACATAACTTTGTTGCGTAGCTGCAGTCAAAGTTTATTGAACGGGCCTACATATCTGTATGGCGATACACTTATGTTCCGCACAGTACTGTTTGACTAATGATATAGTGCTCATAGTTGAGTGTGTTTGTATTGTGCCAAGTTTGCAATATTACCATGAGACCAGAACTGATGCATGTCAATACAAACATGAGGTTCCGTTCTGACATAGGTTTAGTTTCCCGATCTGCCTTGAGCTAGAAGCGATTCAGTCAGAATGTGTTTTACTGATATTGTTCGCTGGTATGCACCCAGTGTGTAGTGCAATCAGATGCTAAGGATGGATGATTCCATGACATTAGGTAGAGCTATTGTGTAATGATATCTTCTTATATGTTAGTTGATTGTGATGATATAACTTATGAACTGTCAAAACCCACCGAGGAACATGCAGACGTGTCTAATCCGTTTCAGATACTGTCGCGCCGCAAGTTTAGTTCCGATGTTAGTTTCACTACTAGAATATATCGGTTCCAAATTATTTGTTGTCTTCCTTATCTTAGATAATTATTCCTTATAATTTGTTTACTTAAGCATCTATTCGGCTGTCTCCGTAGCTCAGTCGGTAGAGCACATGCCTGCTGAGCGAGGGGTCCTGGGTTCGATTCTGGAATGGAGGTGGGAACTTTTCTCCAATCACGTAGATTTCCCATCTTCCACAGAGTCTGGAAGTATGAATGAGAGTGCAAATGTGTGCATGATACAACGATTAAATCCCAACGAATACGAGTTAACATTATCCATAGGTTCCAAAGGAGAACAATATAAATGGAACAATGTAACAAATAAAAAAGCCCATGTTCTATCATTTCTATTTTAATGTAAAAGTAACGAAAATATTTGTTACAAAATAAACAACTTCATCCTTTCCTCAATCAACAACCCTGGCCATTTTCAAAATATTGTCGCGAAGCCGTTATCTCCGATAGCGCAGCTAGTGTACACAAAGGGCCGCCAAATAAAGATAGCTGAGATAATGGACTTGCCGGCATAGATTAAGTTACGCTTCTGGAAGGTGATAGATTATTCGGTTTCTTTATTGTTCCGGAAATATCTAGAATTTATCAATGAGGTATTTAAGAAGGCGACGACTCGCTAAGAGTCAGTCACGAATGTTGTAAACAGTAAAGTAAACTGCTGTAGAGTGTTGTAACCAGAACGCTGTTTGTTATTGTCATCGAACTTGGTAGATTGTGGTGTGTATGTGACGTAATATTGTTACGTGAGAATTGAACAGTATATTTCTATGGAAATAAAGAATATTTGGAATATCTGCAACTCGGACTTTTAATTCTACGAACCCACAAAGTCACAATATAATAACGAAATACATATTTTGTAAATGCTCAAACAGCCATGGTAGAATAATTAATCATATAAAGCACTGTTTTGAATTTCCGTTAGTTTGTTTTTCGTTTTGTACAGTACACCACATCACTCTCCCACAGTATCGATGTCACTGGATTGCATCTGTAAAACCCACTGGAGCTCTGACCACACATTCTGATTTTGTAGTTTTGTGGGATATTGAAATACATACTTTTGGTTCTGCAGCACGTTTCTGTAACTCATGTTGTTTGGTACTGAAAATGTAAAACGCAACCATACGGTACTCAAGTTTCTCTAACCTATATAACGTATTACCGTTAAGGCAATTCTAAAATTTTAATGTGTACTATCTAACGAATCCTGGTAAAATTATTATTTTATAAGATTTAAAATATATGGGAGTTTATTTGCCAGCAAGATGACAGCAGAAGATGCAACTAGCATATTCTGTGTAGTTTATAAAAGTGGGCTATAGGTTTTAAGGTATTCTTAAATGAGTTTATTTTAAAGCCACGTGTACCGAAACATATGTTCTGTTTTCCAAAATACTATAAAATCTAAAAAGCTGAGACTTTCCTCTCTTGTTCAAAATGTTCTTTTAAATGCACAGAACTAAATAACGTAATTGAATTAGTTTAGTATCGCATGAAATAGTAGTTCTTAAGCAATACGGTCAACTCGTCATAAATCATGGTAATTAATTTAAAAAAAACATTTCGCTAATTATCAATTTAATCTTTTCGTTACTAGAGTTAAGAGCACTGTGATTACAAATAACGTCAATATGTGTGAATACAGTGACAGTTTTATTTAATAAGCTAACAGGTAATATACTTTACAATCCATATATACCATTAATTTATGGTAAAAGATACATTTATTTCTTGCAGAATTCTTCATTATTTTCATATTTTTGTTGCAATTTTTGTATGAAAACAATGTGTGAAGACGAAAAATAGTCATATTATTTTGCTAACACAAAAGTGTATCTAGAGCAACCCTAGTTTGATTGTGTGTTCCGTTTTCTTCTCTAGAATCTGGTAAACTTGAGTTTTGTCTACGTTAATCACCTTCATGATCTGATTTACACCCAATTTATCCTTTTTTACTAGCATAAACCACTTTCACTCTTGTGATAAAATCTAGTACAATTCTTGCTTTGGAAGCCATGGTGACCACAACATTTGTTTAAGTTTGGAGTAGTGCTGTTATGCTTAATTATGCAGTGGAGGATGACTGTGACAATTTTTCAGTATTCGTACCATCATTAGTGCACCTCCCTCCTAAACAGGTCAGATAGCAGCAGTATGATTATGTTTCAACTTGCATCACGTACTTAGAGTAGATAGTGCACATTTTTAACGAATGACTGAAAATGTTCTAATCTCAGCATTCTGGAACTTTAATTTTCCATTAAAATCATACTGTTATTTCCGTTGTCCGTGTAAGAATTTTCCATTTAATAAAGGGAATTTAGCATGTTTTTCACTCCTAAATTCATGGGACCGCAAAATATTTGAGTTTAATACAGATTTCCGCTTAACCAGGGGCCCATTGAGGGCAGGTTTTATTGTTTCCGTAATAAGGATATCATTGAGGCAATTAAGCACTCAGCATCTGAAATTACTTTTGCTCGAGTTCTAACATCGCTCTGGATATCAAATAAAACCTTAAGTACTCTCCAGGTATACCTTCGATATTTTAAGTGACCACTTAGTAATACTCCTTTTGGCAGCGACTATTTCATAATTCTACTTAGAATTGCTACAGAAAATACAATGGAATTCCAATATAAATAAGTGGTTGCGGCAAACCCGCATACCATCGTTAAATTAATTGGGTTCTAATTGGAGCTTAATTGGAGCTATGAGTTCTGTTCTCCTCAGGTGAATGGTTGTAGGAAATGGATTTTTGGTGGTTGTTGTTGGCTACTCAGTCGTATTAATAATACTTGGTTTGTTGTAGAATTATTTGGTTTAATTCTTGAATCTATGTTTGTTTATCGACTTGGATCGGTGACCACCTTTCAGACTTCGAAACCTTCGCTTCTCTTCTTAATGCACATGAACACGTTCTTCCTCTCGTAGTATCAACTTGTAAGTAAGGTTTTTCTCACTTCACCATTCAGTTCGAACCTAATTCTGATCCCTTCTCTATCTTTATCACATGACCAAACTAGCTTACCCTTCTCAAATGTTACATTATTATTGGTTTCTCATTTTATTCCGAATTTTCGCATTGGTTTGCAAAACTCATATGACTCACTGACGTTCCGCCCACCCTGAGTTGGGGAACGCCTAACCTGAGTTGTTTGTAACGGTATACATCGTTATCAAATCAGCGAAGTAAATCTCTTTAGCGTTCATGCTCAACTGCATTTTAAAAGCCCTTTGTCCCAAAACATTCCTGGCTGAAAGAATACAACAGTTTTCAGACATTGAACTTTTACTAGCACAAAGAAGGTCACGATCCTTCCTTCCTGTCTCTCCGACGTGTACATATTTTTACAAGAATATTTTCTCTTTCTTGCCCGGATGCTAGTATATATGTTATATTAAATTATATTCTTCCCTTCTTATTCTTTAAGTCAACTGCTATTTTAATCATTATTTTATCCATTCTAATTTCATATTATTATTACAAGATTGTTATATTATTTCAGCAAAGAATTTTGTGTCTGCTGCACGTTTAAGAGGTCCCAATTTTGAATCTCGGTCAGGGTGAGTTACCTGGATAAGGTTTTTCCTGGGTTTTCCATTATCCTTCAAGACGAATGTCGGGTAACTGTAAGCTCCATGGACCCTGGATGAGCATCACTTCACCCAATTCATTCACCGCCCGATATGACTTAACGTTGGAGGACGTAAATTACAAAAAAAAAAAAAAAAAAAAAAAAAAAACTAAATGAGCAGAGTAAATGAAAAGCTAATTCGCTGTGACAATACTACGTTATGTCTTTACATATCCCTCAGTGTACCAACAATTACATGCGCTACAATCCGTTTTGTCTATGGAAACGCATATTCTGTTGTCGGACACGGAGTTTATAATATCCTGAAGTACGTCTTTGTAGCACAGTTTAGGTATTCCTTGTAAACTCGGATGCCAATATTTTTCCTGTATATTTTTCTAAAATACAACTATTATCTTGAAATAATTATTTTCCACTTCTGGGATGTTTGCCCACACCATCATGTTGCACACATCATGACAAAAACTACCGTGTCTGCCTGCATTAACGTTAGACGTTGAAGGCAATTTTCCTCTTTTTTCCTTTGTTTACCAACACCACGAGCTGATGACTAACTCAGTTGACGATCTATACCTCCTGCACAACTAACTTCACGAATTTTTGGCTAAACATCCGGTTACATGTTTTATGTACATGTTTAAAATGCCGTTCCCTATTAATCACACGAGAAACTCATATATTGGACATATTTCTTTGCAGGCAACATCTAATTGATGTTAGCTTAGGCATTTCTAAAGCATATGATATGATTTGACGAACAGGTGTAAAAAAGCGCTAACAGTACACAGCATCACAGGGAACAATAGTCGAACATCACAAGTCGAACAATATTTAAATGAATAACGGAACACCATAAGAAGTAGAAACACAGAATGGAGTCCCTCAAGGTTTTGCTGTTAACGTTACTTCCATCCTGATAGTTATTTATCAACTATGCATCAAATCAGTGTTATCTCTTCGCAGACGATCTTGCTACTAACTGCAAAGGTATACATGTTTTAAGAACACAAACTATTATTCAGTCCTGTTTACAATAACCACTAAATTGAGCCACGGAAACCGGTTTACATTTTCAGGCTCTGAAAGTAAAAGAGCAACCGAGCGCTTTTTTTTTTTCCTTCCATAGTTGACCTTTGGGAAGAACCCATTTGGTCATCAGGGCGGAGGGGATCTGTTTTCTCTAGTGGCGCACATAGACACGGTACACACACATTGTCTATGGTTCTTCGGGAAGAACCCGTTTGGCCATCTGGGGGGGGGGGGATCTATTTTGTCTAGTGGCACATATATACACAATACACATACACATCACATATGCACCCATGCCCGAGGCGGGACTCGAACCCGCGATCCTCAGCGCGACGGAACGCTAGAGACACGCTCTAACGACCCTGGCTACGAGGACAGCCGAGGGCTCTCCTCCCAACAGCAACGGAGTGGTCAGGCCAGAAACAACTGTAGATCTCTGCGCATCTTTGACGTGTAGGTGTTCTGCGGATCCTTCATCTCGTCCATCCCTCTCGAAGGTGTATGCATAAAAAGCTCTAGTGGGCCGAAGTGCCAGGTTTGCCCTCTATTATCTTATTGATTCTGTTCTAATCTGTTTTAAAACATGCAGGTTGGTTTTAATACAGTTACTATTTTTTGAAACATTCGTGATTTATAATTAGGATTTGGATTGTGATAATATGTCGTCTTTTAATTATTGCATCATGGGCATTGCAATCGTGTACATAAATCATCATGAGTCCCAGATTACTAAATGCATAATAATTATTTTTTCACTTAATTGAATTTTATATTTTTGGGCATTTTTCTTTTGTCGCGGCATGGGCTGTGAAGTCCTATACTTCGCCAACTAATTTTTGTATCGTTTGAAAATAAAAACGTTTTCTAAGATATACTTCAAAACAGTTTTTTCCAGATTCATCATATAAGAACATGGTAAAAACATTTTAAAGTAATATGTCTATACATTATTTATTATTCATGGGCTTACGAGCATCTTCTACTTGTTTAACCGATAAATCTATGTATAAATTAATTTATATGTTTCTGTTAACCAATTTTAACACATTAAATAAATCTCAGGTTTATGTAAGTTTTTATAACTTTAATGTGAAGTTTCAAAATCTACAGTCCACTAATACGCAACTTTTAAAATAGTTTTAAATCAACAAAACAGGCCACTATTGATTTGATATGTAAGTATTGACAAGGCCAGTTGTGTACTGTACTTAACTCTGTAGTCGTCACGTGGATGGCAAAAGTCATAACCATTAAATTTCTTCTTACAATGTTCCACCATTATTGTAAACGATAATTAATTTTTCAGTAGTTTAATTGTACCTATACGTTAATAAAAGCGTACATGACATTCTTTTTGGATTACTTTAACTTGTTTACAATATATTTAATATTTCTCAGTGGATTACTGATTTCTTTGGAAGCTCTAGTTTGAATTCCCGTTGTACTTTCACTGGCATAAGAGCGGTTGATCATACTGGTGCAGCGTCTCGAGTATCTAGTGATCAAATCAGGGCTGCAATGACTAAAAGAACTAGACAAGGAAGAAGACGTATAAGCTAATGACAGTGCAACTTCTTTTTTAATTTACGTCCTCCAACGTTAAGTCATATCGGACGATGCATGGAATGGGTGAAATGAGCCCAGGGTCCATAGAGCTTAGAGTTACCCGACATACGCCTTTGAGGATAAGGGAAAACCCCGGAAAAACCCTATCCAGGTAACTCACCCTGACCGAGATTCGAACTCGAGACCTCTTGAACGTGAGGCAGACATTTTATCACCATGCTACCGAAGCGGGGTTCAGTGCAACTGAGCAGATGGTTCAGGTACTAATGACTATGATCCCATTCGGGTGGTCACGGGTTCGGTCTCCGTCATTCGACCAAACTGACTTGGGTTCTTCTGCCGTTTCCCTTGCTTCTAGGAAAATGTTAGGGGCGCTTCTTCAGTCCATGGACCAGTTTCCTTCACTTCATCTTTCAGGTTTGGTTGCCGACGTGGTGCCTCGGGCATATGAAGCAGATGGTGCGGATGATTGCGCTGTATAACACTTATTCCCAGACCATACACATGGTATGCCTGGTTATCTGTAGCACTTTTAGGGACTTTCGGCAAATCTACGTGGCTTACTCGGTGTCCGGCCTCTGCCACCGTGTGTTTCCCTTCACCTCATCTTTTCCTCCTGGATCCGCATAGGACTGCAATGCAGCGTAGTGTCTGTCCCACCGCAGGGCGATACAGATAGTGTAGACGGTAATGGTGATTCTGAGCCTGCTGTGAGTCAGAACAAGATCTTGCTGATGAAAATAATGGTGGTATTGGTACAGAAACAATGACTTTTACTGGGGAAAAGATGAGAAGTGGGGTAAAATAAAACCTAATCAGATGTCGGAAGCAAAGCATATAATCTCACCTCAGTTGCTTCAGGAGCCAGAAATACTGCTATTAAAGCTAGAAGATTAACTGAGTCCCTGATATATATAAAGGGATCCACACCACACAGATGAAATAAAGATTAAATCATTGGTAATATTATTTTGGTTAAAATATATGTCACTTATACAGTAAAACAATTATATTATTATTAATATAAGACTTTATTATTGACAGACGTATCCAGTGAGGCTGCAATATTTAACAAAACACACTTGAACGAAGTTCTTTTAGGAATTATTACATTTAATGCTCTTCAAATACCCCTTTTAAATACAACGGTTTTTCTTAATTTTATTTGTTAATTTTATTTTATTTCTGTTTGGTAGTGGAACTTCGATCCATGATTTTTTTTAAATCTATTAAGGGGATTTTTCTCTTTTGCCAACGTCTTATATTCATATTATGTTAGTTTGCTTCATGGCTGCTATCAACTATATAGTCATGTTTCAATAATGGGTGTGGCCAGTGGAGTGCAAAAGGCTAAAATAGATGTTGACATTGATATTTGTGAATGTTACAACTTCCAACTGCACGCATCAATATTTATCTGCTAAATATCTATGGTCCTATTATACAGAATAAGGACGAAAGTACAAATTTTTATATTCATATAAAACACCTAACCAACTCCATTTTCCTCATTAGCAGATTAGGTCCTTAGTTCACACATTCAACAGCAAGACGCTAAACTTTGGTATTCTTCTTGGCCCAGCCAATAAAACCGACAAATGAGGGTGCATCACCCTGCTGATGTCATTGATCTGGACACAGCTGATGCTCACTGTTTATTCCGCCACTGTGTTGGAATGAGACCATGCAAACTTTGTGCCAGGGGTACGTTAACGATCGATGGAAGGAAAGCGAAGTGATATGACGTCACAGCCTTTGCCGGCTATCAAGGCCGTGGGTCACTTTCCTCTGTTTAGCCACGCTGTGGAGTACTAGTAACATAGTAGATTCCTCAGGGTTGCCGGACGCTACGTATTAATTGGAATGTATCCTGCTTTAAAAATGGACACTCAGCATCCGAAAAAATGATTTTCAGGCGCATTTGTCCCGAAGTTTAAAACTTATGTTGTACAAGTTGTGATTGTGTATCAATTATTGCTTACCTCGTACAAACAGCGATGTAGAACTGCCTCAACTGTCCATTGGGGAAGTAAAGAAATTGGCAACCATGCATGCGATATATCGATGGTTGTACTTGAATAAATTCAACGTCGATTGTTTACGAATAGCAAGCCACTGGCAAATGTTGTAATACAGCTGTCAATTTTGTGTTGGTCAATGCAGTCACAGTGGGTATTCATGTCTCAGTGCTGTAAAAAGCTTACATTCATTTACTTACGCTAAAAGTATTCTGCACTAAACACTAACATATTAGGTGGACATTATTCAGAATATTGAAACTTGGAAACACAAACTTCATGTTCCATTTTCTCCTAAACTGCAAAAAACTATTTGTTCAAAACAAATGTCTACATTACACGTGTTTCGTTCTTTTATTTTAGAAGTCCAATAACCAGAAATATTGCCAAGCATTCACCACTGCTTAAGTTGAAATGCTATATCTAAATGTTTAAAATAAGTTTAAATATGCACAAAATTAGTAATCACCAGACATCGGAGCCCGTACATCTTTAAAGGGATATGAAGTTTACGAGTCTCACAGTATATCGCTGCTGACGTAAGTCCCGGGGAAAACACGCAAGATTAGTCCGGTTCGCAACGCGTAGCTTTGGTATGATTACAACTACTGCTCGCCACGCAGGTGGATCTGTCTTTCAGGGAGTGCAAGGTGTTTAACATATTGTGTTAATAGCATTACTTTGACAACAATTATTGGACAATCTCCATTTTATAAATAAAAAGTTTTGGGTATTATCAACAACCATTAAACAGCTTGAAGAATGTAATTTCGAGCTGTCTAAAAGCAGTCGAGGAGGTGTCTGCGAAAATTAACGATATAGAGAATGCACCACATACCAAACGAACAAAAAATGAATTGTCCAGTATTCAAAACAAAAATACTGGATTTTCAATGCTGCGTAATATAAGAAATAAACTAAGTCTCGGAAAAACACATGAAAATGATTTGTACTACTCATGTGCACCATTAATGTCATGTGACATTAAACGGACTTTCTCCCAATATTTTTATATTATTTCAGTGAGAGGCGCAGAAAATTCACATTCGACAATTTACGAATGAACATGGTTGTTCACTGTAATTCTCGCAACGAAAACAATGAGCAGGATGGCGTATTATTGTAATGTAGGTTACATTTTGTATCTGTACCGGAGTGTACACACACAGCGCATCGGTATACTTGTTGTCACAGACGTTTATTGATGTGCTTAACCTTGCATAGTACCTGAGCGTGTGCATTGATTGCTAAGGTTTACGAGATCCGATGTGTGGTAATCACAATGTTAAAGTATTACGAAGCTATTACGAACTGAAACAGCTTGAAATGTCAACGCCTTGCACATAATTCTAATTGTGTTCCACATGCTTTATAGGTTAGTTATGTGTACACCAATTTATTTCTAATAGCAACACAAGTCCTACCTTTCACTCTTCTGAGGCAAACTTCTGGAAGCCATTTTTGCAAAAACTTAATACATTTCCTACCACATACCTAGAAGGCAGAGGTGTTATTATATTCAGCCAAAATTTGAAAGTAGAGATTTCAATGGAAATGCATGATTTGAGGCCCTGTGAAACCCTAAAGGCATTTTTAAAAAGGGCCGTGTGCCTTTGAGCAGAAAAACTCTATAACTAAACTTCAAATAAACACCAAACTTGGTAATTAAATCCAGTTATTTTTAAAACATGTAACATAGGTTTTTCAAGAAAATCCATCATGCCAGACTAATCTTTACATGGAAAACGTTTATAAATATTTCCTTCAATGCAAAATGACTTTAACGATCTTGAATAAAATATCACACATTTAAAATATTTACATGACAAATAATAATTATATCCTAAATGTTCTAAAGTGCCCTGTGTAGTCCCCTTCGTTCATAAGGAATTTTGTATAAGTGTGTATAGCGACTACCCCATATGATACAAAAATTAACTACACACATAATCACACGCACCTGTATTTAAAACACGCAGTGTATTTCAAGTATCTTTTATTGTGGCATCAACCATTTCCGAGATATTCGCTATTAAAGTTTGAATTTTTCTCTAATTTTGTCTTTATTTCAAATGCTGCAGTTATCCAGGTGTTATTGAGAGTGCTATGGAAATAGTTATCTGCATTTAAAATGTCGCTTCGGTGTTTTTCATCCTGTTTTCAACTACAACGAAACTTGAAAACGTTTATTTTGATAACATGAAACAGCAACAAAATTGTTGTAGAAGCTATACTGTATAAATGGCATTAGGTAGAGAAAGCCAATGTGAATGTAATAGTAAAATTTTCTTATTTTTTTCTAGACTTTCAGTCCAGGTACTGGTTTGAAGAAATTGTTTCTTACATATTTCGTTCTAGGATTATGCAAGAAGAAGTCGCTACTGGCTTTGAAACAGTATTCCTTGTATGACATCCCTAAAAAAGGTAGTTACCTAACACTTAAAACTGTATTAGCATTTGAAAGGCAACACTGAAATAAAGAATGTTTCGGAAATAGTGAATACCGCAGAAAGTTGACTAGAATGTATTTTGTCATAAGATATATATTTGTCATGTGTGCTAAGTTTTCGTTATCTTCAAAAGATTACCAGAAATAAATAATTATACAAAATTCATTCAGATTGACATCTTTGTAGGCCACTCCTGGAAAATTCAAAAGCTTATTTTAATGTAAGTTATGTTTTGTATATAAAAGTAGGGGGTATACTTCGAGATGGTTTGATTAAATTTTTGAATATGTCTGTGAATGTATTTCTTATTGGTGTATTCCTGTCAAATCATAAAGTATTTTGGAAGACGCATTTTGAGAGTGACTTCATCCTAAGAGCAGTTTGAACGTGAAGTACTTCAATAAATAGGAGTGTTTCTTTGTTATATTTCATGTCATGGCAAAGAGATGCAGGCAATGCTTTGTTTTCCTTCTGAAGCACCCTTTCAAGTCCCCACTTCTTAATTCTAAGAGGTATGCTCCTTGAGAGAAGAGCGCGCAGTTATTCTTCAGCGTGAAAGAAAGAGTTGTCCTTTGTTTCCTTTAAATTAGGATCCACGTTTGATCAAAAGAAACAAAAATTTTTCTTGGAGAATGATTTCGCTATACTTTAGAAATCACCAAGTCCAAGAACATTGTGTAACGTCGCAAAATTTGCGAACAGACAACGCAGATTGTGCATAGATAGGGAAGTATTATTCGTATAGTGATTGCTATCATATGGTCGCGTATGTGGTTGAGTGAGGCTTAGGAAGTTGCTTTAATTTTGTTATTCAATACTCATTTCTAAGCCGTGACTTTGGTGTATTTTGCACTTCCTAAATATGTCTCAATTTTGCTGGCTAACGAAAAGATGTAACCAGAGATTTCACACGAACTTCAGACTACGGAATCAGCTTCCTGTTGATTCATGTCGACCACGTACAGGTGACTGGACACATAAATAAGCGTAAACTGAGTCGTGTAAACGCTGATTGGTAGCTAGGATATTTTGGGAAATATGATGAGGCTTAGCTCAGCTAGTAAACGACCTAACTGTTAGCTGCCATTTTTGGTAGGATCAAAAGATTTAAAGGGTAGTTAAACAGCACACGGAAGGATTCCCTTAGGAGTGTTGTTAATACGGAGTGATTCAGAACGCGAGATTGTTCAGAGTGTAACTGAAACTAGACAGAAAGTCAGTGGGCTACAGTATACAAACATTGATTGTCAGTCAGCAAGAACCTCAACCATCTAGGCAAAGCATCAACGGGGTATGATTGCCTCATAACACCATGTATCTATTACTTAATTTGCATTCCTGATCTCTTCAGGATCCAGGGAGTGCCTTGCGCTTATAATATACTTAATAGTTTGGGCTTGATTATTCCCCTCTCATGTAGCTCTACCATCCTATTACTTCCTAGTTCCCAGTAGTTACGTCCATGGTTATTGTGTAGATTTGTGAATAACTCTATCACATTCTCATTTACAACCATATACGTAACAATATTCTTTCGGTGTTCTGAATGTTATTATTGTCTAACCGGAAAATAATCATTTACTAAACATGTTTAGTAAACCTATGGATCCAATCTGGAAAGAAGTTTTCATAGTTCACAGAGCATTCCACGCTGCTCGAAAATTGGAATAGGTATATAGGTTCCGTGGTGGTTCCTGTCGTACTGTATACCAGATGAGTCAGCTGCCCCTATTTATTCCTATCTGTGTAACCCGCAGTCTAATGTGAAAACATTGACCCTTTTAGCACAAAGGCCGTTATCGCAGCTCTATCCTTCTATTCGGTAATATACGCACCCAGCATTAATACTTACAGCCCTGAATGAGGACCAAAAAGCTGCGACAATCTTAAATAAATGACGTCTTTTCATGCATATAATACTAGCAAGCTGGTAAACCAATACTTTCCCAAAGAGTGGCATAGAATACGTGACATATGGCCGAATGGGTTAGTTAACTGGTGGATAATGATGATGTAAAAACTAGGTTCGAAATGACGTCATATTGTTCTCTTTTTCTTCCTCCAAGTCTTTATTGTCTGTATTTTAGTTACTAATTTATTTAAAGTTGCTATTGGTTCTCTTGTGAGCCAAAGACACAAGAATTACAATCCGATAATTAAGGATCTGCATGGAATAAGCTCACCATATAAGTTGCACGAGCTCACCCTATCGGCAGCTAGGAGAGGCACTTGCCCTTTAATGGGTAACTACGGGCTATCTTTATC
Organism: Mantis religiosa; assembly: GCA_030765055.1. Classification (NCBI taxonomy): domain Eukaryota; kingdom Metazoa; phylum Arthropoda; class Insecta; order Mantodea; family Mantidae; genus Mantis; species Mantis religiosa. The sequence goes on along the minus strand of CM060948.1, from coordinate 108,109,764 downwards.
TTTATCTTTTATTAGCGATCATGTTTAACTTTGTGAGCCATATAATCTGTACCGTCTCTGGTGTTGTAGACCATGTTACGTAGTTGGCTTTCATTTTTAGGAGCATGTTGATGACATTAAACCTTGCAGTTTTTAATTCATGCTAAAATCTTGTGTTTCACTATGTATTTGTGAAATATTTCAAACTTGTTGAATGCGTCAAGCACAATATCAACCATTATAAAATATCTCCTACGAACTATTCATTTATAACCATCTGCCAGTGGAAAACACGGCTACTACTGTATTTTGAATACACCTATAATGTTAAAATATGTTATTTGTATTATAATATCAAATTATAGACCACAAGAGGTAAACCGAAAGGTATTAAAATTTTTAAGCTGATGAGGCAGGATTTGAACCCAGCTTAAACTGGTAGAGGGGTTAAATAAGTAATCTGTATAGTACTATTTAGCCAACGCTACGTTGAGAGGTAAGGTTCCTATACGAATACATAAGCAATCGCAGACCTTCGATCTCCACCTCGAATTTTTACACGCATTTTACAGCTTCTTACAGTACTTTGAGCTCGTTTTGGTAGTTTTAACATAAATAAACAAACTGAATCTACATTTCTTTTACTATATGGGCTAAAAACTGACGTAATTTTTGACAGAAGTGAAAACAATCTATCTATAACTCAGCATTTTTGACATGGCTGTACAACGAAAGCAACTGTTGGCTGAAGATTTAAATCCAATTGGTCCCACTATGTAGATATGCCATTTTGTGTTTCAATGTTTATGTCACCTGGTGCATGTGATAGGCTGCTCCTTAAAGGGCGCTTTTAAAGGTGTATGTTAATGTAATCTAATAAATAAAAGATTGTAAACTCGTCTAAAGCTACTACGGCGTCCTCTGTGTCTGGGTATGATGATTTTGGAAGCTACATACATAGTGATTGTTTTCTGCCCCTTATAACACTTATGCACTGAGTTATACACATTTCCTCTATAAACTGTTCTGTAAATCATCCATTAGAAGGCGTTCAAGAAAGGCATAAGCCGCTTTGTCAATTAGCACGTTGCATAAATTCAAAACTAAATATGGGAAGGCGACTCAACTGTTATTTTTTTCCCTATGCTCTTGCAGTGTTAATATTCGTCCGGAAAATATTAAATTACTTGCATACCTGTCCTGTCGAAGAGGTTGAGAGAAAAGGAGAAGTGCAATAGTATCTTCTACTGTAAACAGCAAAAGTGCTATCGAGACACAACGGGATTCCTCTGAAAGCTACTCCTTTCCGCCTTCTTCAAACATTCCAGAGCTTCCCGAAAGCTCCAGGAACTATACAGGGTGTTTCAAAATGTCACCGAACGAACATATAGAAGTAGTTGCTCAGCTTCTATGTGACACATATAGATCGTTTTACCACCAATAGAGCCGCATAAATATGCTCCAGAATGAGTGTAGATTATGCAGTGACAGGAACAACGACGCGTGTCTCACGCTGTCGGAGTTGGCAGGTATAGGTCACGCGCCGCACCGCGTACTGTAACTGTTTGTAAACATACTGGCATACTCTGCAGTAGCTTGCTACTATTAAGAATTTCTTTGGTTTATGAAACCGCAATAAAAATCTATTGCTTAATTATTGCTTATGAGTGTTTAAAGTGTTCCAAAATTCCGTTATAGAAGTCCATGATGGCAAATAAGCTGGTTGACATATGCAACTTATGTCTTTTAGAGGGGAGTTAATGTTAGTGAGGTTGAGGATGGAAGCATTAAATGATATATGGAACAGAAAACAACATCAAAGAATTGTAGATAAATTAACCGAAACTAAATGGCTTATACAATGAGATGAGAATTTTATTTCACGTGTTTGATAATACTAAATAAAGCATTTGTAGCTGAAAAGGAAGCTATTAATATTTACAGTAAGTGGCTGGAAGTATTGTACAATTAAGATCATAACAAAATGCTCTGAAGTTAAATAAATATTATCATTGATGTAACTGCTTTTACAATTCATATTTTTAATAAAACTAAATTAATCGTGCTTTCGTTGAACTCTCTTCAGCTCTTCCATCCATATCCATCATTTCGGCGTTCGTATAGCGCTCCATATGGCTTGGATTTCCTATCTAAGTACGCGCTATATCATCCCTGTTAGGACGAAATGTGTAGTTTTACACTGAAGAGAAACCTTGCAACTGTCTGAGTTATTAGTCGACTTTTGCCCAAATAACTGCCCTTTGCCCCATTACCTGAAAGGTAGGCTAGGGTCACTGATAAAGAGCAAGGAGTAATGTTTTTGTTTTCGTGGCTGACACGTCCCAATAACATCTTTTGAAGTTCGCACACCAGTGGTTCCTGCGCTGCCTAATCACAAAATCGTGTCATATTTAATGCTGCATAAAAATATACCTAACAGAACTTCGAAGCTGAGACACCGAAACTCGGACTACTTAAGTTATAAACAACGCAACGGCTATAATCGTTAGTTGTCGTTTTAAAACAACCTGTATATTAAGAGCGTGCCAGTTATTCGATGAGGTAGAGAGTAGGTTTCTGATGTGACATTAAGTGCTTGTGTTCTAAGTGTGGTTTGGACGATACTGTGACGTATACTGCCATTGCGAGAGATCAGAGACGTCTTGTCTGCGGCTCCCTGGCAAGTGAGGCGGAAATAAGGAGGCTGCTTCGCAGGTATTTCATTACGCGGCTATGTCGCAAGGAAAATTGAAGTGACAGGGTAACTTGAACTAATTCACATTAGTGAATCTACAATGTAAAGTGGACAAAGTCGCACTGCGTTTATTTAGAACATCATGTATTTAAGAACGCTATACACTATGTTCCAGTCTTTCTTCCTGGCTTCATGAGCGCATCTTCTTCAATGTATCTCCACCGATTGATTCATTCTTCACGTATACACGAGTGTCACCATTCGTTATTTGTAACACTACACTGCCCCGGATAGGGACTACATGCAGCTTGATGCGTCTTTTTTGTAGTTTTACGTCCTCCAACGTTAAGTCATATCGGACAATGAACGGAACGGATGAAAAGATGCTCAAATGAGTCCAGGGTCCATGGAGCTTAGAGTTACCCGACATTCGTCTTTCAGGATAAGGTAAAACCCTGGAAAAACCTTATCCAGGTAACTCAACCCTGACCGAGATTCGAACTCGGGACCTCTTGAACGTGAGGCAGACACTCTACCACCACGCTATCGAGGCGGGCCATACGTCTTACTTCTAATATGTTGCTACATAAATATACTTGTGTTAATGCTCACAATGGGTGGTGATTAATTTTGAACAGTTACTTTCTCTCTCACGAAGTAAGTAACACATTTCGACAGATAATCAGCTACGCTTCTAGTTAGACAGCAAAGGAGTTAGGGCTATAAATTTCAATTACTAATGAAACTTCATGAAATATGCATATTTAAAACAAAAAACACCAGCAAACAGCAACACAAAGAATGAAAGTGGAAAACATTTCATGATATGTACAGATCATTTTTTGTTCCATTTATACCCCAGCATTTAGCTACAATGGTCATATCGGTGGCCGTTCTTCTGTGGAGAGATATAGCCTATTGGCGATGGTGTTAACTCGTAGTCGCTGGGTTGCTGGTACTTAAGATTTTTAATTATTAGATCACGCACACATTCGGACTCTCATTCATACTTCCAGACTGGGGAAGATGGGGAATCATTTTGTTGGGAGAAAAATCCCCTCCCCTAGCCGGAAATCGAACCCGGGACCCCTCGCACGATCAGCAGGTGCTCTACCGACTGAGCTATAGGGCCAGCCTACAGATCATTCTATGTGTAAATGAGAAGAAAGTTATAATAAAACGGTATATAAAACCTTGTAGGAATTTATAGCTTATATATTATTTTTCCTAAAAGATACAAATCATTCACTATTCCACTACCCCATTAGGCCGCAGTTCACTCCATATATAATTCTCGTAGGGACAAGGAATTGTCTATATAACTATAAACAATATATACCAGTTGTTTTTATGGTTGGTGAGGTTAGAGGAAAGCTGCCTACTGTAAGAGAAGTACGAAAATACGGGCCTCTATTCCTAAGCTACAGAAATCACTGTTTCTAAGCAACTGAAATCACTCTAGTACATAACTAAAACTTCACATGCACATAAATGTTGAGGGGAGTGTAGTGGGAAGTAATTTAGGTATATTAACTAAAACGGTTCTGCATCATTAATACATTTGGTCAATGTTACTGGGCAAAAACAAAAGGATGCATATAATGAGCCCAATACATACTGAGGAACAGGTATGGATGATTGTCTGAGGCATTTCCGTATGAAGATTAAACCAATGGTGGTAATGTAATTACAAAACAGCAACTTACATCTGGGCTGCTTTAATGAGTCCTGCAAAAGGTGGAGGGAGAAGTGGTAGAGGACGGAACTATTCATTCAAAGTTCCCAATTTCGAAACGAATGCTTGGAAAGATGTATCATATGGCCGAGGAAGAGAGAACAAATATATGTAGAGAAGTTCTGGGTTTGCCAAAAAAGTTTGCCTCTTGGAGTTGCTGAGATAGAACTACATGTGTAGAGCCAAGAGTTGGGGGTTATACAATACTTCGAGCAGTGAAATATTGGATTTTATTTACGCAAGCTGGGGAACTACTCCGATGGTAAAAACTTAGAGGTACCACTTCTGAGTGACATAAAACGCTGAAAAAGGTGTCCAACAAACAATATGTTAAATTATCCTAAATCAATTAAGAAAAACAATACATATCGTTTAAGTAAGTGGTTTTAAACATAATGAATGTTAAAATTAGCAACTACGATCTCATCACAAGCGGTAGTTTGGGAGTTAATAAATTCTGGAAAGAAACTCAAATGGCTGTTGTAATGACAAGGAACAAAACTGATTGTGTAAGTATATTCTGTAAGCACACTAAATTGGCATGAATATTTGGTTTCTGGTATTATCTGCGATAAAGCAGAAATTCAAAGTAATCGCTACGAATTTTACTGAATAACTTTCACTGGACCATGAAGAATTGTGACAGTTTTGTTATATATTTGATAACTGTAAATTTATGGAAGTGAGATTCAGAATTTAAAGGCCATTTTGAGAAGCATGAAGGCATTGTGCAGTTAAAATACAAAATCTATACTTCAGACACCAGCCTGACATAAATTTATTCATATATCCTCAAATGTAAAAATAAGGGAGTGTTAGGTTACCTGACACTGCAGACCTTGCTATAGGCCCAATTAACTCGAAAAAATGTACAATATATCCAAAGCTCAGGTAACACTCACACAAACGAATGAAGTAAGTCAAGTCTTTATCATGGTAATAGGCTTTTGCTGGAATCGATTATTTTGCGAAGATCGTAGGCAGATAATGAAAATCCAGCGTATCCTCAAAGTATGCTTGAATACACGTCCTACTGCGTTTGCTCATGGAATGGAGGTGCTTGTTAGGTTTAAAGTTTAACTTATCTAAATCTAAACTGAACTTAGCTAACCTGTTGCTATATTCCGGCTTTTGGGGGCTCCTTTAGAAGATCTATAGAATGAAGTTATAATATACACTGCGATTTTCCAACTCCACCGCGATTAAGGCCTTCACGAAAGGTGAATTTCAGCAAAAGCATAGGACACATAAACTACATACACTGAAGTGAGGCTGCACGTGTTCGAATTACACTGAACAGGTTTCATTTTGATGTGTAATGTTGACCATCTGTCACTCATGAGAAGTGGGCTGGTATTTGCGGTGATGGTCAGGTCGTGCGCGGCGCAGAAGAGGGAAATCGTCGGCCGCAAAAGTGACAGCATGGTGCACTGCATGCCCGCAGGCGCGTTTAGTTGTGTATATGCTGAAAGGTAACGTTATTTAAACCAATAAAAGTACATAAAACTGGGATTGGTGTGCACAGAGAAGTTGGAGATGGATTCTGATTGTTCCCGTGTGAACAGATGGTATCAGATCGAAGCTAGGATCAATACTGGGTGCGCACCTAACACATCGCCTTGACAAGGGGAGCGATGACAAATCTTCGTAAGAGAATCGCCGTCATTTACATAGTTATTTGTTTAAAAGTGATCTTATAAATATTGTTGCCGGGAAAGCTTTAAATCAAGATCCAGCAGTACCCTATAACTATGATAAATAGCCGAAGAAGAAAAATGTGCACATTAACTATTGAGCATGATTTCAAAATGTAATTCTTTTTGACCAATTATATATATCATACGCATTCAATAAATGTATTACAACATTAAATTGGGTTGTTGTACGTCTTACGTTCAGAGTAGTTTATATTTGATTAGCTTGTTAAAAATATAGGCAAGTAATTTTTTACCGAACCTTACACTGTGTAACTTAAAACGTATCATAAGTTCTTCCCCACAAATTTGTGTAACCGATGAAGAATCAGGTGGGACCCAAGTTACATGCTCCATAAATTCATGTGCCATATTGTACAACGTTAAACTTCCGTTTATTTATCAAGAGATGCCACATATAGTGGCGGATCCAGAATCATCTAAATTGAATATCTAACAAAACACAGCACATGTTAAATCATGTTCATTTGGACATCATATTACTTCAATAATAATAGCACTTCCAAATGTTCTAAGGTTACGTCATATTATATATAAATATTTATACCATAGTAGAATTTATTCCACTTAAGTCGTCCATAAATTACTTCAACAGCTCGCGCATCAGAACTCAAAGTAGCCAGGCATTAGTTCACCTATTTTAAACATTGCAACTAACGAGATCTCAGTTTTGTTTAAGGTACTAATATAAAGCGCTAGGCATCTCAAGTTGTGTTACGTTTTTTGGAAGATTGCCTTCAGGAATTTCATTTGTTCACCTCCTGTCCGTAATTCTGGATTTCTCAAAAGGCTGCAAACGTGGTTTAATTTAATTTCTCAAGTCACTCTTCAGAAGAATCTCCGATCCAATATCTCTTTCTTCTATGTTTCAACCATCACCTTTGTCATGCATAATTCCAGTGAACTGGCGATTTCATTAGTCAATACTTCCTATTTCTTCTTTTCATCAACGACCCTTTGAACATGTCATTCTACTTTTGTTCGCTAGTTTTTAATATCAGGTTATTATATATAGCGAGGAAAGTAGGGACTTCATTTCATTTTGCTGTAGCAGTTTCATGCTCCTTTGTTTCCTAAATGTCATGCTCATACGAGCAAAGGCTTCACATGTATTCATTAATGAAAACTGTCAGAACAGCTGCTGCTTAGGTTTTTGACCGTAAAGACGAGGAAGACCGGCTTATGTTTATCGCAATTTATATGTTATTCATACAGTGAACATTTTATCTGCTGACACGTTGATAAAGTAGAGTTAACAGTAAAACTTCATCCAGTTGTAATAAAAACGCTCACCATACCGCAGTACACAGTATTTTAATTTCATGGACGTTTCGGTTTTTACCTTGACATAATTAACAGTAGTCTACAGTTTAGTATGCAAATATGACTTCGCCTGAAACATGGATCGTTCTCTTACTACTTTTTCTGCACCCGACCTCAATATCCTTTCTGGCCGTTATCAAAGAGGAAAGGAGAGAGACAGAGGTATCGAACAACTTCTTGCTCAGTAGAAGAGGCTGCGGGCATTGAACGTTGAGAAGGGAAATGGGAAAATTTGCTGCATGAAGGCAGGAAATAACTCGACGAGGTATATAGAATAATTGTAAACACAAAGGATCTGCAGAAAAAAGCGGTTCCGAAGTTACTTGTCCGCATTTGTGAGGTACAGCTGGACAATTTCCGTCCCCATTTTACGCTATTAAACATTTAGAGGTTCAGTTCCGTTCGGGTTACTTTTTTTCAAGGTCGAGTGGGATTTTGCTGCCAGCTACGTCTATATATATGCCTAGAGTATATAACTAGTTTATTTGTAATATATAAATAACTTATAACGTTTACACCATAGTCGTTTTATATAATGCTTTCCAAGTATGTATTAAAACAATATTTACCTAATATTACGCTACATGTTTATACTCCATTACGGAACCCTAGCACCATAAACAGTAGTTGCTCTATTCAACAATAGTTAACTCATTATGGTAACGTGTCCAAAATAGCAATGATATATTCCAAATAGTCGCAGCTTAAAGAGAGATGAAGTAATTTATTGGTATTCTTTTCCTCTGAACAACAAAGATGGACTAAACTCTGTACCTTATTAAATATAGGGTATTGAATATCTGAATTTATCAATAATTATCCCGCTGTGCTGTTTAAGGCTATATCACAGTCCGTATCACCTGCTCACTTCTCTCCTTGGAAAGGAATGCGTGCAACTGTCACTTTTGTTTTCTTTTTTCGATTCAACACGCCAAAGAAACACAAATTAAATGCGGGAAGAAAGGCTAACGTACTCACTTATGTCTGCCATGGATTCAGATTTTGTTTTTATTTCCGAGGCTTGCGGTTTAACTCTCGTTAGGTTTTTCCAGCCATTCTTTAGTCCACATAATTGGCAACTGTCGGTGAGATATCCTAAATTTATGCCTGAGACGTTTCCCTGGTAAACTTCCAATCCCATTATTTTCATTTCGTTTCATTTATCATTGGTGTCAGCCGTCTGTATTGCCGTATGTAATACGAAAGGACGTTAAACACTACAAAAAAGCCCGTGTCATAAACATCAAGATTATCCCTTGTAGCATAAATATTTCCTCTGTTCTGTCATTTTACTGGCTACAGCATTATGTCATGGCTACATAAATAAGTTAGTTATTACAACATAAATATCAATAAAGGCTTGGATTTTATTATATTAAAAGATAATTATCCTGCACAGGCATTAATTAGCAGCGGTGCCACTAAACTCGTCACAGCATGCACACCCTCCTCTTTCCTTAACTGATTGTTCCACAAGCTTGGGGATGGGTAGAACTTTAAGTTGTTTGTCTATTCTTTTACGCTTTTATTTATTATTTTTATTTATTTGTTTATTGTAATTTACGTCCTCCAACGTTAAGTCATATCGGACGATGAATGAAATGGATGAAATGATGCTCAAATGAGTCCAGGGTCCATGGAGCTTAGAGTTATCCGACATTCGTCTTTCAGGATAAGGTAAAACCCTGGAAAAAACTTATCCAGGTAACTCGCCCTGACCGAGATTCGAACTCAGGACCTCTTGAACGTGAGGCAGACATGCTACCATCTACGCTACCGAGGCGGGCGTTTACGTATAACCACTACCAAGTAGATATACAAGCCCGGAGTGTGACAATAAAATCACTGTGCTTAAAGACAGTTACTCTAATTGCTTAGTGCCGGGTTAAATTGTATAGGTTCCCTTCCACATGTGCAGATAACCTGCTACTAAGCGGTGGTGTTAAAATGGAGGGGAAATGGCTAGGTCTAGTTATTACATAATAGGGGGACCAAAGAGAGGGTACAATGGTTTCAAGTTTCACCTATTGTAATTATCTAAAGTAACTTGACTATTCCTAACGATGATTGATTGTTGCACCCTCAAAAGATTCGTATAGGCTCTCCAGCATATTCAGAACTTGGTAGACCTTCGGGGGAGTTTAAAGAAGTCAGCTGTTCCCTCGACATTTCACCCCTTTTTCCGTTAATATTGGGTGATGTTTCAACCGTTATCAACAATCGGGGCAGTACATAATTTCAGTTATAAGGATTAAAGTGTAACATTGTAATTATGTGCGACAAAACTAAATGGTAAATGTCCTAAATCATTATATATGAATGTAGTGAATAATGGCGGAAGATAAAAAAAATTAATGAATTGATTCATTATTCTACAACGATGATTAAGCCAGCTAATTACACTATAATACAGAGGAAAAGCAAGCTATGCCTTCCTAATGTTTCTTGTTAAGTTATCTGTAATGTTACGCTTATTAGTAAATAATACAAACAATAATATTCCAAAAACTGTTAATAAAAGTCACAATAGGGTCACGTCCAGAGAATATATTTTATTATATTTTATACGTTCCGATGATAACACAATAAACAAATACCAATAGATGGGCCAGAAGATAAACGCTTTCAAAAGGACTTCACTAACAACGTAAAAAATGTCCTGTCTTTGTATGTCACGGTATTATAACCTAGCCATTAGTGCCATTCAGTAGTTGAATAGTTCATATTTATACGGAATAAGAAGGCACACTAGTTAGAGGCTGGACGAAGCTGGGCAAGTGCGAGTTAGCTATCCCACAGAAGCGGCTTTGTCCTGTGCGGTAACACGCTATCTGGTGTAACAGTTGCATTGCACTTTCCTGTTTGCGCTCAAAATATCCAGTAACACGTCATTATTACACACTATTTCAATGAGACAAATGGAAATCTAGAAAGTGACTGTCCAAGAAGGTATTTTTGGTTTGCCTGTAAACCAGGATATGGGCAACCGAATGAACACTGCTGTAGCGGCAGTAATCACCACATGTCTTGCACCATTGTTGTGTATTCTATCTCAAAATTACTTTATTCTAGGGAATATGAGGATGTTTCCAGAAAAGGGTTTAGTTTAATTTTATAGCAGCCAGTTTCGTCAACCAATGTTACATTTTAACAAATCTGTAAAGTGATTTAACATTGAAGTTAGCATAAGTTCTTTTTCGTCAATCAGTATTAATCTTAACATAGTGTTTAAACTGGATGTTCACTTAACATCCACTTACCCCTGTTAAGGTGTTTAAAGGTTGGCATTTGGCAACGGCTGTTGCATGTTTGTTACTTTTAACTACCTCCAGTGTTCTAACAAAAGAGGAGCCGTAAACTCCAGCGATTTTGCTGAGTATTTAGAATTTTTTACCAGCTTTTGTATATATGGTTCAAATTTAAGTTACGCAGCAATGTTCGCAATTTTTAAATATATGTTCCTTTCTGATCTGTTAAATGAGTTTGCTAAAATGCGCACTTTCAATGGAACGGTAATGTTTGTTCAGTTATGAGTTTCCACTTTGCATAATATATATAGGAACTTATCTAAATATATCTAATTGGTTGAGCCAGCAATCCTAACATCTAAACTAGTAATAACTGCATAATAAGTTTTAGATAAACTATTAAACTGAGAGAGCTGTTCTCAAAGTTTCACTCTGATAACTTAAAAGTTGCATCATAAGTAGTATTTTAAGCGCTGAAAATATTTACAAATTACAACCTGGAAACCACTTTGGAACATTTGCTCGTAAAACAGGTCTGGTAAGTTATTACATGACAACTTACATGAATTTCGATGTTTTAAAACCCGCTGCATTTCTTTTTTTCCAGTGTGTCCTTAAAAACAAATATAAAATTTTTGTCAATATAGAAACTTGTGCTTATTCCTTTATACCGAAATTAAGGGGTGCAATGTATAAAGAATCGTAATGGATTTCAAAAGAGTCTTGTATGTTTGTTACGACACGAAAAGGTGCAGTTGGTTGAGTCGTGTAACAAAAGACACGGGAAAAACAGAATTCTAAGGGATAACACTTGACTTTGTTGAATAAGGCATTCTTCGGACCCTAATAATGACAATGGACAAAATTGTCACAAAGGGAATCTTTGTGTGTATAAAGGGCTTCAAGAAAGTGAAACGTAGACACTCACGCGCAGCTGTGTGGTCATACAGTTCGTGGATTGGAGCCGATTAGGGCAGTCCTCTTCTTCTTTTTTGGTCGAGGGCAGACCAGAAGTGACGAGAGAAGATATTTGTCGGTTTATACGTAACTAATTAAGTATTATCGAGTAATAAGCATTCCGCCTTCAGTAACTCTAAACAGTGATATTGGTAATCCTCGGTCGACAACTTCGAGTTTAATGTTCTGATAAAAGAAGCAGTCAATAAACCAGTTTGATACAGGCATTCCAGTGTAATTGAAACCATCCTTCTCATACATATCCACGCATACCCAGAGAGAAACCTCATTGCTTTACCCTGAGCTAAACACCCATTATTAACATTTGCATCAAACTGTAGCGTGGACGTGGAACTCTTTGCTCGTCAATAATTGTTGCTTCATCCTTATAATTTCAATGGTATCTGAACGACCTAGTTTCTTGTAGTAACCGATTTGTATACTCGAATAATCGTAACTGAAACTCTTGTATATGTTTCAATGCATTCATTCGAAGAAAAAGAGGTATATATAAAGCTTAACAAACAAGTAGAGTTACAAGCTCTTGTTTAACAGTTTTCAGTTTGAATAATATATGAAATATCTTTATTTGTTCATCCAGTGAACTTTTAGGCACCATTTGTAATTTTCAGGGATCCTGACCTCAGATTCTTTCTCCTTAGAATCCTCTGATCCTACCCTTTCCTCTTGGAGACCGATTCATCACGGGCATAGGCACAAAAGATCTAAAACTCGAGGTGCTAAGTGCCCCAGCAAACCTTCTTGGAAAGTTATCAGCCACCACAGCTTTCGTGTAATTATTTGGTATTTACAAATAGCAACAAACCAGTTTTCAGTAACGTGACCCTTGGTCACATGGGGCTATGCCAGTTGTTTTCACGTAAACTTGTTTACGAGAAATCTGTACGTCACCTGCATCTGTTGTTTTTACTTCAGTACGTCGTTGTGTCTGAGGTTATTAAAACATATGCCAGCTGCGTCTATAGCCAGTTACTTATGTCTTAGGTTCTTCGATAAGTAGCACTGTTTAGAAGGCCTTCTGCTACGTCATATACCTACAACGATATAAATGATCCAATCACATCCAATGATGATCATATACAATGATATTAGCTCTAATTCTTATTTATGCACGAGCCATGGAATTGATGGTAAATGAGAAAGCAAGCATTTATTTGTGAGCGATGGTTACAAATTTAGTCATCACAAGGATTTGTAACTCAATATTTCGCGTTGGATGTGCTGCATGAAATCTTGTTTCATACAGTTATATTTTCAAAATAAAATCGTTGAAGGCAATAAAAACCATAACTGCAAGCCAGAACATGTATTAATAAACCGTTAAAGGTACGTAAAAATCTTAAAAGAAAAGCTATTGAACAATTAAAAGGGAAATAAATTAAATTACTGCATGCTGAACTCAAAACTAGTAACCATGACTTTGACGAGTTGTGATGCAACATTAATAAAATAAAGTGTTCAATGTGCACGACAATCATTGCTTCCGAAGTTACCCCAGAGTATTTCTGAAGCACATCATATGATTGGTTCCTTATCGATCACTACAAATAAAAGCGAATCATTACTAATACACATTGTGTTATATAATACCACTAATACATAGTGGTATTTTATACGGAAAGTATTCTAATGAAAATTATAGAGGATATCGGTAGAGCTTATAAAAGCTTTCCAAAACTGTTATACAATTTATTATCCGTACACGTGGTGCTTCATTACTTATATAGGTAAACCCTTCATCTTCAACCTAGTTCCTGACAAAGTGCGAAAGATTTACGAAGAGACTCTTAGTAGTAGTAGTAATGTTTAAGGGCGCACAACAGCTGAGGTTATTAGCACCGAGGAAACTCTTAAATACATAAAAATGATTGTGGTAAAGTCAACCTAAGGTTTTCTCCCTCGCGAGTGTACATAGATTTTGAAATGCCTAATCATCATGCAATAAATAAATTCTTGCAAGGTCAGAAATAAAGAGGTATCGTTTTCATCTAGGGCAGTTTTGGTGGCGTAAGATTCAGAGCCTCGGACTTTGAAGGAATACCACAAAAATTTCAGGTTGTACTGTATTACAATTGGCTTTTTTGCGCTTTTAGGGCTTTACAACTAACGACAACGTATTCACAGACGGCTTAATGCCTTCTCAGCCAGAAGAGCATCGTATGAACAGTTTTCTGATTACATCTCCGAAATGTATATAGCATCGCATTCCACTTTTGCTCCAACAATGTGGACAGAATTTGTACCAACCGGAATGAGAACTACTATGACTATGAATCATTTAATTCGAAATTTAATAGTGTGGTTTTACTGCTTAACTCAACCGTTACGATTTTATACAAGTTTTGAAAGAAATGCAAAGTGAAACACGCTTAAAACTACAGAGCTCTGCTATTTGAACAGGCAAGAAGGGAGAAGGAAGCTTTTATGGTAAACACATGATTGCTTTACAGCAAATTTATATAACAAGATTGGACTTCTATCATTCCGATTTCAATCAAGAGTTTAGACCAGCATTTTAAGAATGACACTGCAAACATATATCGCAAGAATGCTACAAAAACATTAGTAAGCTATCATAATATTTCAGCTATACAAGATCATTGATTTAGTTTGAATTTTGATTTTTTGCCTATTTGTTTTTTGTTAACTCGTATTAAGTCCTTAGCTTTTTATGCATAAGGTAATGTATTCTAACACAGCATTATAAAAGTTCAATGCCACAGCTGGGATTTGAACCACGGATCTTCTGGTTTCCGTCCAGCAGCTCTACCATTGAGCTACTATGGCCAACGTACCGATATGACATTAGATTCTCCAACTGACTTGTATTTTCCCTGTAAACCACTTAGGAGTTCTCATAAACACATGATACAACTACCTTAATGGCGACTTACAACATGTAAGTATTTTAAGGCCCGGGCTTTATAGTTAACCACTATTAGGTCAATTAATGGAATTTTTATTCTATTTCAATTTTTCAGTCTAACTCTACGTTTCCACAATTTAGCCTACACACGGCCAGTGTGAAACAACAATTAATTTCTATTAATTGACCTAATAGTGGTTAATTATGAAGCCCGGGCCTTAAAGTACTTACATGTTGTAAGTCGCCATTAAAGTAGTTGTCTCATGTGTTTATGAGAACTCCTAAGTGGTTTACCGGGAAAAATACGAGTCAGTTGGAGAATTTAATGTCTCATCGGCACGTTGGCCATAGTAGCTCAATGGTAGAGCGGCTGGACGGAAACCATAAGATCCGTGGTTCAAATCCCGGCTATGGAATTGAATTTTTCAGTCTGAATCTACGTTTCTACAATTTAGCCTACACACGGGCAGTGTGAAAGAACAATTAATTTCTATTAAAGCATAATAAACTTTCATCCATTTCTATGATTTAAAAGGGAAGTGCTACACACTTACTAAGTCTACAAAATGGGAAGGGAAATGTTTTTTCAGGATTTGAATATACTGTGAATAACTATTTAAATGTTTCCCAGACGCCGCAAAAGCATGATCCAAAAATTCCAGAGACGCGCCGGACGTATTAAGCTAACCGCGGAACATAATCCCTGGTCTACAGACGACAGTTGTTTACATTTTTGTGGTGATAATGGTTTGGGTTTAGATCTTGAGGAAAACTGCTTAAAAATTCCTATTTTGTCTGACTATATTAGTGTGAAAATGTATCAGTTATATATACAATTTCTTTATTGATGGAGGTTTATATGTAAATATATCTGTACTGAATTGTGGTGCACTTATTTCCTCTGGTAAACGGTTACCCAATACTTTGATAGCGGCGCTAAAGCAATTTTAGATCCACCGCTATTTCCAATTCCAAACACTATTCTAGACTTGTTACGCAGTTAATTAAACACTCATTGTCTTCCACTAGTAAGGTTTAGTACTAAATTGGCTGTAACAGAGAATGAAGGTCTTCGCGGCAAATACGTTCTCTGCATGAGCACACGTTTGTGTATCTCTAATAGCAAAATTAATCGTGGTGAAACAAAGGCTAGACTATTCCATTGTTTCCTGCAAAGTAATTTTCTAATGGCTTCATACTAGTGTTGCGCGTAATTACGATGCGTTTCTACCGCTTAACCATGGAAAATAGAGGCAGCGTTGCATCCTGCACAAGTTTGGATACACAGAAAAGTGCATAACACAAAATCGAAAATCGACGAATATCAGGTTTTATATATAGACAAGCAACGTGAAGGTTTTTTCTAATCCACCCACCTCAAATCGACTCGTCAACAATTCCGTGCAAACTGCCTGGATGAACCTTTCAATGATCTAAAATCCGTGCCGTTGGTACTTGATTGGCAAATCGTTTCTCCATTAATTAGCTTTGCTGATTCAGTGTCAGCAAAATTATGGGATTTTCAACTACAGCAAATATTACAAAACCTTGTGCTGCCTCGCAAATTTATGGAGATGAAACATTTAAGTGCTGCCCACCACATTCCTGCCAGGTGTTCATTCTGCACACAAGTAGTATAAATAATTTAACAGTACAATTGATGTTCTGCTTATTGTCAAATAAAGGTATGAAGTCTTACAAACAAATTTTGACAAATATAATTAACAAATGTGCTTCATTTTGGCCAAAGCTTCAAACCAAAGAAACTGTAGATTTCGAAAATGATATTCACAATGCTGTGCAAGAGATGTTGCCCGAGTCTGAAATTCGTGAATCTCGCTTTCATCTTGGTTAGAGTTGATGGCGAGACATATAGGCAATGGGCCTCACTGGAAAAATTAATGAAGACAAGGAAGCTAGCATATTTTTTAAACGCTTTCTTGGTCTAGTGTTATTAAGTCCAGTAGAAGTTCATGAGTATTTCCTTGATGATCTTATGGCGATACTACCACAAGCGCCAAATGTTCAGTTTCACTGACTATTTATTGTTACATATTCATCGCCGAAGAAAGCATTTTTCCACCCAAGAATTGGGCAGAATTTGACGCCTCATTGTATAGAACAACAAACGATGCTAAGAGCTCCATTCAAAACTGAACAGGATCTTTTCCACAGCACACCTAAATATGTTTATATTTCAGATGTTTTGAAGTACATACAGTCTGATATATATATATATATATATATATATATATATATATATATATATTGCACCGTCCTTCAAAGGTAATGGCCTCATGGTCTTCTTTGTACTTACTTCAGTATAATTAAATATGTTTTAAATTGCCTCTAGTTTCAGTATACTAGTGATACCTAACCTTTTATACAAATGAGTTAGAAAAACCACAACCTCTCCAAAAAGAACGCATCCCATCTGAATTATTCCCCCGCGCACGATCTGGCCACGTGGCATTTTAATCCATTAACATCCATGGTTAAGTCATGACTATATGTATGTATATATATATATATATATATATATATATATATATATATTCATCAACAGATCATCAAAGGAATTAACGAAAAATTCCTGAGAGGTCAGATGCTGCTTTGCCAAAATAGTAATAAATCGCGGATGGATTTCATTAAAATTAGTGTCATTTAAGTTTCCCCCAAAAACAGAACAAAAAGTTAAAAAATTAAATAATAATAGGTATAAAATTATATTATTACTATTATTATTGTTATTATTAATTTGATTAGAATTTTCCATTCGAAAGTTGATTTAAAGTGATAATTCAAACAGAACTATCGGTTACAATAATGTTTTAGGCCGTTAGATACGTAACACAATACATTTTTCAGGTTCAACGGTAATTTAATTCTTCGTATTATGAACGAGGGTTGTTTATACAAAAGTGTGTACAGATCTGACACAACAATTTGATATATAAATATTATTCATAAAATGCTTTTGATTAATTAACCTCAGACGCAAAGCACACTACACAATCGATGGTAATTATTATTTAACTGTTAATCTAATTACCTGTGTAATTTCGCTAGTTTACCTTTTGTATTTATCTTTTCAATTACAACACATATATAATCCAGAGCTACATAATTTTAGATTGCACAAGAATGGAATTTTAGAATGCAGGTGTGCAATTTCGAATAGCATCATATTAAAGTGATGTATTCACACTGACACGATTGTAATGCAACCATATTTTAAATAAATTAATACATATATCCTATCCTACTTTGTGTTGAAGGGATTTTTTCTTTAAGCAAGGGGTTCAAAACAATGACAGGGTAGTTTCTGATAGTCGTGAGTAGGCTTACTTTCGCTGAGACCTAAAGCATAATTGCGTAGAGCTTTGTCTAGATTGACATTTGAGATGTTTGTGTACCCTTTCTCTGTATAAAGCTTTGAAAATGAAGTCAGGGTTGCTTCTGGCTGTCGTGAGTAGGCCGTCCTTTTTGCTAATTCCTTTAGCATACTCCTAAGCATCAGGTATTTGTTTTCATTAATCAACATGAAACAAATTTGTACCTAAAGAGTGTGAAATCTGAGTATGAATAGATAGCGTACCCAAAAGCTTCCATAAGGTTTTTATCTTCAATTGACAATTCTATAAAGGAATGCTTGGTAAATGGTAGCTTCTGTAAACGCACAGCAAAAGTAGCTACTGATATAGATCTGGAGTGGCCATGTACTATCACAGGCATTAATCAACACAAAATAAACCTTAAAGACCAAGAGTTTTATAATTGGTGTGCCTGTGATGCCCAGGGGAAAGGCTCTGGTGTCTTTTATGCTAATCCCCTGGGTAATTCATGGTTACTCCGGCCTCATATTTTAACTCCATCTCGTTTTACCAAGACTATCAAACTAAGAACAAGTAACCAAAATTGTAGAATTGTCGAAGCTAGGCACAGGCCAGATATTAACGTTATATGTAGAAACTGCCATCAAGCCCCCGAAACAGCCGGGCACATTCTGGGGCTCTGTACTTCCACGAAACCTGGCGCGGATTCACTGGCACAACACCATAGTCCAAGATGTAGTTAAATCCATTAAAGCTAAATTTAATACAGCCAATATATTACTTGAGCATTCATTTAAACTTAATGATAATACCGTCCTCAAGCCTGACATTGTGGGATTAATGAAAATATCGCAACAATTCTAGATGTCACTGTCAGGTAGGAGGACGGTAATTCATTACCACTTGCATATTTAGATAAATTAAATAAATATTCCGTATTGCATGATCATATTTTACAGTCATATCCCGCAGTTAATAAAGTGGAAGTACATCCTCTTTTGTTCGGCTCAAGAGGCGCCATCCTCCCCGAGACGATAACAACTCTCAAATCTTGGGGATGGACCAGGCATGCTGTGGAAAATGTCTCCCTATACATAATTAGAAGTGCAATCAATATATGTGACAACTTTAGAGAATATAGTAATAATTTATATTTATTATAACTTGTATTTTTGTGCATGTTAAATATTTATAAAATTAATTATAGAAATATTTGCGCTTGCTTGAATTTTTAATAAAATAATGTATTGTCACAATTATATAATTTTTTCAGTATAATCAAACGAGCTGATCGCTCGGAAGTGACCTTTCCAGTTAGTATACAGCTAAGGATTTTTCCAGAATTCTTTCGTTGCAGGCTTTGAACCTCTGGTATTCGTTCACCATTCCGCGCCTTATTGCTTATTGACTGCAGCTGCTTTTGTGGTGGAAGGTTTACCCAACAGTATATTTCATCAGATTTTCCTCAGTCCTGAAACTGGCAAATACATAACTGGGAGGTGTCAGTACCATAAACCTAAACTTGGGTCGTTTTCTTACAAAATTTATTATCCAAATATCATATATCATTAGTGTCCACCGCCTATGGTGATATGCGGTAAGAGCACACATTGAAGACTAACAAAAATCGCCATAATGGTATATATATAACTAAATTTATTTTTGTATTTATTTATGTACTTATTTATCTATTCATTCATTTATTCGTTTATTTATTTGTTTGTTTATTTATTACTTTCTTTCTTTCTTTCTTTCTTTCTTTCTTTCTTTCTTTCTTAATACTGTAAAACCTCTCTAAAAAAGAACGCGACCGTTCTGGCATTTACTATCCGTTTAGGCAGGTTTCCGTCTTATAGAGGTTGTGCTTGAAGCCACATAAATCACAGAAACTATAGTCGCACAGGTTTACAATGAAGGAATAATATAAAATGAGGTGTCAATAATAATAAACTGATATATATTATGTACTATATTTTCAACTTACGTACAATAATTGCAGTTTATCGCCTAATTTCTCGGTCTGTTTTCAATTTTCCCTGCATATGCACGTCTGCATATCAACATCATTTACTTCACCACACACAGCATTCAAAACAATGTTATAGCGATGTTTGAAACTCTCGAGGCATACATTGAAAGTTTTGAAATAGTCTTTGCCTAATTTTCTTGCTGTCTCTAAAGCTTGAGTTGGAAGCATTGGTCCAAAAATGGGAATTCCTTGAGCGCGTGCACCCTTACAAATCACTCGAACACAGCTCGATTTAGCTCGTCATACTCTAGATTTTGTAATGCGTTTCGCATGCCGTGCTGTTCCCTTTAGCTACTCGTCTATGTTATTTTGATTTTCAGAATCTCATAAATCTGATTTCTTACCACTTTAAACAACACAGTTAGTTCTTTAGATGGAAGTTTGTTCTTTTCGTGTTCTTTAGTAATCTTAATTTTTTCCTCCAGTAAAATTGTCTTATGTTCATAATTCATTTTATATGATTTGTGTGCTTCTAAAAATCATCAAAGTGTACAGTTTTCTTCCACTCTACTTGATCACTTGTGATACTAGTATAATGTGTGGCGCACAGGTCCACGTTGCCGCTACAGTTTGATACAATAATATGGGTAGCTCAGGGTTGAGCAATGAGGTTTCTCTCAGGGTATGCGTCAGCATGTAGGAGAAGGATGGTTATAATGGCACTAGAATGCCCGTTTCAAACTGGTTTAATGATTGCTTCTTTTTATCATTACATTAAACTCGAAGTTGCCGACCAAGGGTTACCAATATCACTGTTTAGAGTTACTATATGTGAAATGCTTATTACTCGATAAAACTTAATTCGTTCTTTACGTCTATATGAACAGACAAATATCTTCTCTCATTGCTTCTAGTCTGCCCTCGACCAAGACAGAAGAAGAGGACTGCACTAATCGGCTCCAAGCCACCAACTGAATGTCCTCCACAGCTGCACGTGGGTGTGTGTAACTTTCACTTTCTCGACGCCCTTTATTCAACCAAAGATTTCCTTTGTGACTATTTTGTCATGCCATTATGAAGGGTCAGAAGAATACCCTATTCAAACAAATTTCAAGTGTTACCCTTTATAACTCTGCTAAGGACACTGTTTCTTACGTTTCTTTTGTTACAACAACTATTCACCCCAACTGCTATTCGACTCAACTGCCCCTGCAAATGTTGTAACAAAGAACCAACATTCCTTTGAAATCCATCATGATTCTTTACTTATTTCAATCCTTTAATTTCGGTATCACTTGAAAGAACGAAACTGAGATTGAATACACTGCAAAACAGTTGTATCGTTACCATGTGTTTTGGAAGAGAGTTGAGGGAGCTAATGGTTTGTTTTCCCTTTTCCTCGAAGGATTGCAGTTATTGACTTTATACTTCACAGAACTTCCTCCCAAGTGCAGTTGTGCCCAAAATTATTGCACTTTTTAAAATACGTACGTTGTAACACATTAAACATAAAGTAGTCCGTTTTAATCAGGTTATTTGCGCAAACGTTTCCCAAAAAGTATTTGCGTTTCAGCGTTAGGCAGTTTTCCAGCTTAGATTATGATTTTACATGGGAAGTAGCTCCGTTCCGAAATTTATTCTCAGTTTTTCCAGGTTTATGGCATATAAGGGGTCCACTTTAGGCAGATTTTATTTTATTTTTTAATGAAACCTTCAATTAAGGAGGTGGTAATTCATTCTTATTTTTTCTACAAATATACTGTTCAATCTATAGATAGAATAAACTCATTATGCTCTAAATAAGCGTAATGCTCTAATGAACAATTTCCCAACTTACTACCAACTGCTGTGCAAGCTAGTGCACACAGCTTTCATCTCCAAGCAAACATTTTCGAAATGCTTTTCATCTTGAAAGTCAAGCCCTTTAAGTAGGCAGGTTATAATTGAATTCCTCCACTTCAGGTAATGCTCTTCTGTAGTAAAACCCAATGTTTTGTTGGGGCTTAGCCGTGTTTAACAGCACTCAAGCTCAGCAACACAGCACGAGTGGCTGAGATCCAAAGCAGCATAGCATTATAACTAAAACTCTGTTCAAAGCCTAAAGTAGGTCACATCTAATCATTGTTTTCGGATGATAATGAAATTACAGTGCTTGTGTAATTAGAGGTAACCTAGAACTAAACATATATGAAATTCATCAAGAAAAGAAATGATTTCAGTACTAGATGAATTTATTTGGGTTAGATGTTGCTAAAACAGCCACAGGTAAACATTGAACCCCGTTCGCTTGTGTGAGAGGCATGAATGCTAATGCATGAATAACAGGGGCTATTTATGACAATACAAGATATTTTATTGTTACAAATACAGTGTGTGATGTTAGTGACTTTTTACATGATCACAGCTGTATTACCTATCAGTGAGAATAGTAAGGACACTTATCGAGAATAGATGAGCTGCACTTATAGTATATCATACCAACCAAACTTCAACAGTTTTTGGATTTTAAGCTCCACTTTTACGCTTAGTTTCATATGGAATACTGCAACGTTATCTTCCCGTCTCCTGATTAATGAGGTCATAGCGATGGATCATAGCATGCCCCTGACATCGTACCACTTCTCATTAGAT
Source organism: Mantis religiosa (assembly GCA_030765055.1). Classification (NCBI taxonomy): domain Eukaryota; kingdom Metazoa; phylum Arthropoda; class Insecta; order Mantodea; family Mantidae; genus Mantis; species Mantis religiosa. The sequence goes on along the minus strand of CM060948.1, from coordinate 108,087,290 downwards.
GCTCACGTTATAGGCTGAAATAGCGCCGAACATTAATATGGGGTCACTAGGTGAGGCCTTGACCTGCATGTGAATCTATACCGTCGTTTCCATAGATAAGGACTGACCCCGTCCTAACAAGCACACTAACCTTGCGAATCGTCAACAAATGATTAATTAAATCCTGCTAATTGTTAGAATAATCAAGTATCCATGATCATGCTCGTTCTAGCATTTCGATTTCTAGGAAACTGAGGGGTCAGTCGCTCTTTGGAAGTGAATACTAGTGTACGTCGTATCTGTGGGTAGGTGTATGTGTACAGTAAACCACGTGAAAATTAATATCAGCTAGTTAAAATTAAAAAAAGAGAAAAAATGCCATGAAAGTAGAACAGAAGGCGAAATTCAGTTGTTTCTTTACTTTTATTGCACAAATACCTTAAAGGTATTTCATTAATTCTGTTTGGGACCTTTCAATAACTGTCCTGAATAAACTAACAGAGTACATTTAAATGAACTAAGTAGATCATAGGAATACATTTTTAAGGTAGAGCATCAGAATATTCCATTTAAGAGTGATGTAACTTTTCGCCAAATTCAGAAAGATAGTTAATAATAGGACTATGATAAAGGTAGCAACGTCTTCGACTTACTACAAATATGTATTGTGACTTTGTGGGTTCGTGAAATTAAAAGTCCAATTTCACCACTCAAAAATGTTCTTTATTTCCACCGACTTACAGTTAAACTCTTGCCAATTACACAGAATTACGTAATGCACACAATTACGATTCACCAGTTCGTCCGTTACCGTCCCGATGCACGTACACAATTACGTAAATTCTCCCGTTGCACAATCTTCTCTTCCACTAACACGGCGCTACTTCACTAGCACGTCAAGCACTGACTAACTCTTCGCTCTCAGCAGCCCCTTTTTATAGGAATATCGCCGTTTTCTCGACTTCTCTAGTTCCCAAGCGAAGGTTCCAGATGACCGTGGAAGAGAGGGAAGGGGCCGGCAGCGCAAGCGACACTTCTTCCAACCTTCCCCCTCAGTTAGTGACAGAGACTGATGAGTGGGCGTGGCCCAGCTGTCTCGGGGTCCTTCCAGCGGTCGCCGGTCATCCCTTTCCCTAATTGGGTGACACTGCTCCCTCCTCAAAGCTGGTCGTCCCGAACAGCACCATTGTAGCGGGCTAGACGATCCAGGTGTACCACCAACATCTTCCCTCGGGGAACCTTCTGGATGCGGTAGACCACGTCGTTAATTCTCTTCACCACCCGGTACGGTCCTTGCCATGGCTGCTGGAGCTTCGGGCAGCGTCCCTTGTTCCGGGTAGGACGGTACAACCAGACCAGGTCACCTTGCTGGAACCCTTGGCTGTTGGCTTGCCTATCATATCTGGTCTTCATGCGGTCGCTCGCCTTCTGGATGTTCTGGCGAGCCGTCTCGTGCATGTCGTGGAGGCGGTCCACCAGGTTCACCACATACTCGGTCACCGGCTGCTTCGCCTCCGGAGGACTTCCGAAAGCCAGGTCACAAGGGAGGCGTAACTCTCGACCGAACATTAAGCTGGCTGGCGTCATCCCAGTTGTGTCGTGTGTAGACGAGCGGTAGCCCAGCAAGAACAGTGGCACCTTGACGTCCCAGTCTCGCTGATGGCTGGCCACGACCTTCCTCAGGTGTTCCTCCAAGGTCTTGATGTATCTTTCGACCATGCCATCCGACAGGGGATGTAGAGGCGTCGTGCGGGTCTTGTTCACCCCAAGCCTTTGTAATGCCTCCTTCATTAGGTTGGACTCAAAGTTGGTACCCTGGTCACTGTGTAGCTCTAACGGCACCCCAAATCGACAGAACACTTGCTCCACGAGGCAGTCTGTGATTGTCTTTGCCTCTTGGTTTGGGATGGCATACACCTCCGGCCACTTGGTGAAGTAGTCCACGACCACCATTAGGTACTTGTTGCCTCGGTCGGAAACTGGGAACGGTCCAGCAATGTCAACGGCGATCCTTTCGAATGGCGCTCCGACGTTGTACTGCTGCATGAGACCCCGGCTCCTAGTCTGGGGGCCGCGACTCGCCGCGCACACGTGACACTGACGGCACCACCTCTCAGCATCAGCTCGGAGTCTCAGCCAGTAGTAGCGCTGCCGTAGTTTGTCAATCGTTCGGTTGGCTCCCAGGTGTCCTCCTGAAGTACCGGCGTGCACTTCCTCTAAGACTTCCGGGACCTTACTCCGGGGAAGTACCAACTGTTCTCTCTGCGTCTTCCCATCGGGTGACTCCCATACCCGGAACAGCACGCCCTCTCTGGTCTTCAACGAGTCCCATTGGGCCCAGTACGACCTGTAGGTGGCGCTCCTCGGTGCGATGTCCTTCCAGGTTGGTCTCGTCCCTGCCTCCACTTCCCTCAAGAGTGGCCCCAAGTCTGCATCCGCCAGCTGCTCCCTCCTCAGGCCTGCACTATCCCAGTCATCCGCAGGCACTGCCGTGACTACTCGGACTGCTGCGGCACGCTCCTTCTCCTCCACTCTTGTACACTGGCCGCACTCTTCCGGACAGGGTCTTCGGGACATGGCGTCAGCGTTACCGTGGCTCTTCCCTCTACGATGTTCCGAGCTGAAGCCGTACTCCTGCAGCCTCTGGACCCAACGTGCTGTCTGGCCTTCCAGGTTCTTAAAGCTGAATAGCCAGGTTAGGGCGGAATGGTCAGTACTCAGGTCAAATGGCTGACCGTACAGGTACTTGTGGAAGTGCTCCAATGTCTTTACTACCGCCAGTAACTCCCGTCGGGTGACGCAGTAGTTCTTCTCTGCCTTGGATAGCGTCTTGCTGTAAGAGGCTATCACCCGCTCATGGCCGTCCTGGATCTGCGATAGGACACCTCCAATGCAATGGTCGCTGGCATCGGTGTCCACAATGAAGGCGCCAGCCGGTTGTGGGAAACCCAAAATTGGAGCATTGCACAGGGTCTCCTTTAGGTGCTGGAAAGCGTTTTCGGCGTCCTCCGTCCACACATAAGGCCGGTGTTCCTCTGTCAGGCGGGCGAGGGGTTTAGCGATGCTGGAGAACCCCTTTATGAAGTGGCGGTAATAGCTGCACAGCCCCAGGAAACTGCGCAACTCTTTCTTGTCCCTTGGGCGAGGCCAATCTCTCACGGCCTTTGTCTTCTCCGGGTCTGTGGCCAATCCGGTTGCTGAGACTATGTGGCCCAAGTAGTTAACTTCCTTGCGGAAGAGCTGGCACTTCTTCGCGTTCAGCTTCAAGTTGGTCGCTTGCAGTCTCTGTAGCACCTTACTCAGATTCTTGAGGTGATCTTCAAATGTCTTCCCGACGATGATGATGTCGTCAGGGTATAGCAGGCAGGCATCGTAAGTCAGCCCTCTCATCACTGACTCCATAAGGCGCGGAAGGTAGCTGGTATGTTGCAGAGGCCAAAGGGCATAACCGTGAACTGCCAGAGCCCTTGGCCTGTCGAGAATGCGGTCTTCTCCTTGTCTCTTGGGTCTAGAGCTACCTGCCCGTAGCCCGACTTCAAGTCCAGGGTCGAGAACCACTGTGCACCAGCTAGCGTGTCCAGGGTGTCGTCAATCCGGGGTAAGGGAAAACAGTCCTTCCGGGTGACGGCGTTCAACTTTCTGTAGTCTACGCAGAAGCGCAGCTCACCGTTCTTCTTCGTCACCAAGACTACAGGGGAGCACCAAGGGCTGTCAGACTCTTCAATCACTCCCCTGGATCTCATGTCCTCCAGCATGTCTCGTACCGCCCCTTGCTTCGCCAGCGGAACGCGTCTATGTGGTTGCCGAATAGGCCGGGCGTCTCTGGTGTCGATGCGGTGAAGCACTTTGTCCGTGCGGCCGTAGTCACTATCGCCTTGGCTGAAGGCGCGCTCGTATCGCCTCAGTAGTTGTCGAACCTTCTACAGCTGTCCTGCGGTCAGGTGGTCGGCCGCCCTCTCCAGTAAGCCTTCTAGCCGGGGCCCCAGGTGTTGCTTCGGCGCCGGCTCCTGTGTCTTGTCGATTGCTGTTACGCTCACTACGGGCTCGCACGTTCCCAACTCCGTCCCGCCCTGGACGTCGTGATCGGTGTCCGTTGGATTTAGCAGTCTCACTGGCACCTCCTCTCGGCACGGCAGCAATGCCCTGGCTACACACAGTCCGTGTACAGGCGTCTTCTGGTCCAGCATCATGTTCCTGGTTCTCTGGCCCTCCAGTCGCGCCGTCACCACCACCTCGCTCCTCGCGGGAACAACCAGGTCTTCGTCCAAGACGACCCTGCAAATTCCAAGGTGCTCTTCGGGTTGACGGAGTATAACCTCTTCTCCGTTAAGCCGCAGGACCTTCTTGCCGACGTCGACCGTCGCCTCATGGCTCCTGAGGGCATCCAGTCCCAGGATCACCTCCTCAGCCACCTTCGCGACGAACACCCACAGACGCACGGCACTCCGTCACAAGTTCAGCTCCAGCAGGGCCTCCTTCTCCACAGGCAAGATGTCGCCCGATGCCTTGACAAGCTGGTATGGCCAGCTTGGCTTCCTTGTCGGCAAACCCTTCGCCACGTCAGGTCTGATGATGGTCACGGCCGCCCCGGTGTCCACCAGCACGCGGCACGGCTTCCCTCTTACCCAACCGTCCGCGATGAGGCTGTCATCCATACGCCGGCTGACGGCGCGCAATGTCACTCGAGGGGATGGTGGTGATGGCACCGACGTGCCCCTCTCCACGACGGCCCTTACTCGTTTTCCGGCTGCTCTTCCTGGTGTGGGCAGTCTCTCTGCAGGTGTCCGGGCTGTCCACACCCCCAACACAGGCCACTAGGTGTTCGCCGGCGTCCCTCAGTTGGTCTTCCTTCTCCGGCGTAGCGGACACTCCTCGTTCTCGACGTCGGTATGGATGTTATTTTGGCCGCCTCCATCCTTAATGCCGCTGTCAGCGCCTCGTGGATGGTTTTATATTCCCCGAGCATTAGGCGCTGACGAATCTCCGTGTCCCGTACCCAGTCGACAAAATTGTAGGCGGCTTCCCGGAATACGAACTCCAGTGGCAGGTCATCCAAGGCCTTGCTAGCCAGCTGCTCGATCGCAATGGTGAACTCCTGCAGCGTCTCCCCCGGCTGCTGTGACCTTGCCTTTAGCTGTCTGCGGTATGCTGCGGCTAAGCGGTGGTTCCCGAAGCGATCCTCCAGGGCTTCCCAGATGTCCTTGGGCGCCGCCGTCGTCTGCACCGCGTTTAGGACTTCCGCGGCTCTTCCCTGGAGGCTGGCTATTAACTGTGTGGCCTCCTCTTCCAGTGACCATCCGTTGTGCCTGGCCACTGTGTCGAACTGGCGGCGGAAGTCCTCAAACTTTGACGCGCCGTCATACTTTGGAGGTTTGACGCGCGGCGATGTTATGTCGCGTCCCGGTGCGTCGGCCTTCAAATCCTTCATCCTCCTGCCGACGACGTCCTCCACCATGGCGTTCAGGGACTTGGCGCTGTTGTCGGCCTTTCCTTCCAGCTCATTAACGCGGCTCGCGAGGTCTCCGACGCGTTCGTCCACCTGGCCGATCCGCTTGCCGAGTCCCATGACGTCCTCCCTCACGCCGGCCAACTGTTCCTCAAATTTCGCGGCGAGGGCCTCGTTCGCAACTTTCATTTCTTCCATCTTCTCCATGAGGTTATCGTTAGCCGTCTTCATTTTTTCCAGCTTTGCGGCCAGGTTGTTATTTGCCGCTTCTGTTTTTGTTGTTAATTTGGCCTTCATTTCTTCCATCTTCCCGGTGATGTTGTCGTTGTCCGTCTTCATTTGTTTCAACTCTGCGGTGATGTAGTCGTTGGCCGTCTTCATTTCCGAGGTCAGTTTGGCCTTCATTTCCATCATCTTCTCCAAAATCTTTTCCAATGCAGCGTCCATGGTTGTAATGTTCGGTGGTGTTGTTTTCCCGCTTCCTGACACCAGTGTGACTTTGTGGGTTCGTGAAATGAAAAGTCCAGTTTCACCACTCAAAAATGTTCTTTATTTCCACCGACTTACAGTTAAACTCTTGCCAATTACACAGAATTACGTAATGCACACAATTACGATTCACCAGTTCGTCCGTTACCGTCCTGATGCACGTACACAATTACGTAAATTCTCCCGTTGCACAATCTTCTCTTCCACTAACACGGCGCTACTTCACTAGCACGTCAAGCACTGACTAACTCTTCGCTCGCAGCAGCCCCTTTTTATAGGAATATCGCCGTTTTCTCGACTTCTCTAGTTCCCAAGCGAAGGTTCCAGATGGCCGTGGAAGAGAGGGAAGGGGGCGGCAGCGCAAGCGATACTTCTTCCAACCTTCCCCCTCAGTTAGTGACAGAGACTGATGAGTGGGCGTGGCCCAGCTGTCTCGGGGTCCTTCCAGCGGTCGCCGGTCATCCCTTTCCCTAATTGGGTGACACTATGCATATTAGGATGGTTTCTCGGGTTTGCAGCCAAGTGATGTTTCCTTCTACCAAGCTTTCAGCCATCTTAACTCTGTGGCCTTCTTCAGGGATATGTCGTTTTGGGCAACCTAGTTCCTAGTTTATAACCTAAAATATGCCTTATGATTGGTTCGGTCAGTGCGACTAATCAGGTGTCCTTATCTCTTCCCTTGGCCCGGGCTCTTGTCAATGGCCCAGTGTAAGTTGTGGGAGCGGCTGTTTTCTCAGGGGTCCGTGTTGCGTACTCTTCTCCGTTGGTACATGAAAACTCGGCTTTCCATGCTGTCATCTTCTGCTCTTGCTCTCTCTTCTGTTTTAAAATTTCAATTGCTGCTCCCCATGCTTCGCTGAGCTGAAGACCATTGTCTTTGTTAAAAGTGTTGTCACGAATCCTTATTTCAATGGCCTCTTGGATTACGCGATCCCAGTAGCCTAGTGTTATATTAATTGTCTTCGTTTCGCCAAACATAATCTTATGTACCATGTCTATGCAGTGTTCGGCTACTGCGGACTTCTCGGGTTGAAGCAACCTATTATGGCGCCGATGTTCTTCGCATCGTTCCTCTATCGTCCTTCCAGTTTGTCCGACGTACGCCAAACAACGTTGGCATGGTATTTCATAAATTCCAGGTGTTTTTAGACCAATCTCATCCTTAAATGGTCGCAGCATCTGCCTTATTTTCTTGGGGGGAAAATACACTGTATTTATGTCATACAACCTCAAAATTCTGTCAATCATGTTGGAGAGGTTACCGCAGTAAGGTATGAAGGCTTTTTTCTTCTTTCTGTCCCGTGAAGTGGAGTGGTCTACTTCTTTAAAACGTCTGTTTTTTACAGTTCGTATTGCCCTTGTTATCTCAGTCCAGTTGTAGCCATTTTTATGCTTGGTAGAAGGACACATTACTTGGCTGCAAACCCGAGAAACCATCCTAATGAATCAACGCCGAGAAAGCTTTAAATCTCTCATGTACGCATATGTTTTGAGGAAAAGTATTATCCAGTTTTATGGTTTTACAGTTTATTTATGCAAACTGGATATAGGATTTTCAAGATACATTGCTTACACCTGATTCGCTAATTTTAAAAACAGTTTTATGGAACAACAGTTTCTGTGCAAAAGGTGATTTAGAGAGTATCGGATACGAGTAGAATGTAGATAACATATGTAGACGTCTGTGGGAATAAGCTGGTACTACAAAGTTAATTGAAAATGCAAGCTGCATGCACTCATTGTAAGAGGGTCGTTTGATAAGTCTGAAAAAAAATTATTTTAGTGAACATCTCACATTATTTCTCCACATAGTCTCCACTGATGGATACACACTTGGTCCAGCGATGTTCTAATTTTTTCATCCCGTCGGAAAAATAGATTCCGTCAAGGTGTGCAGGGTCTGGTCTTCTTCATTTTCTTCATTTTGTCTTACTTTATTTCAATACTTTCTTTACACGTATTAAATATGAGCGAAACAATGTCATCAGCACTTGTATCCAACGGGAATCAATTCTAATGAAGCACAGTGTAGGAAACATCGAAGTATCTGGTAAAAGCTGTTGTTTTTAAATATCTTATCTTGTAATCACATTTTCAATAGATTTAGTTAGTTAAGAAATTTCCAGTGAATGAGAATTCAACAAACCACAACTTTTCGTTACTATTATAATACTCATAAAGCGGTATCGATGTAAAACGGTATAGTTTTCATTGAATTACAAGCACAAGGAAGATGTCATAGGTTTTCATAGTTAAACCTTTTAATTATGTGTTAATTTGTATCAAAAAAGCAGAAAACTCGCATGGCATGTAAGGTGTAAGAGAGAGAGGATGACTGCAATGGAGGAGAGAAATAAATAACGAAAGTGCAGCCCGCCTCTCGGTAGCGTGGTGGTAGAGTGTCTGCCTCACGTTCAAGAGGTCCCGAGTTCGAATCTCGGTCAGGGTGAGCTACCTGGATAAGGTTTTTTCCAGGGTTTTCCCTTATCCTGAAAGACGAATGTCAGGTAACTCTAAGCTCTATGGACCCCGGGCTCATTTGAGCATCATTTCACCCATTTCATATATAGTCCGATATGACTTAACGTTGGAGGACGTAAATTAAAAAAAACGAAAGTGCAGAGAAAAGGAGAAAGAACAGAAAGAGGAAAGTTAGGGAGAGGCAGATGGACGGTCTGTGAGAGAAGGGAGAGAGATACAGAGGAATCTTCCATTTAAGGAAAAACTAAAAGCCATGTCCCACCAATATTAAATCTATTAAATTCACGACCCATTACCCATGCAGTCTTTAAAATATGACAGTGAATGCTTCATAGAATGTAGGTGAACACTTTATAGATAGGTTCACTGATCGCTTTTATCCAACGCTTATTTATTAAGGAACACAGTTTTTTTTCTCAGTTACATTATTTTTGATTGTGACATGTTGCAATTATTTTTAAAGATAGAAAAAGTTGTTAATACCATATTAGATCCAAGACAGCATGAGCGTTCACTTTATCGCAGTAACATTTAATTTAACTAGCTGGAGCAGTTTCTGAAAATACGGGTATTTTATGTTAGAATGTATCATTCAGAGAAAAACCTGTGCAAAACAAAAATGGATAGCACAAATTCGCAACTGCTTGCAAAGAAAAAGGAATATGGCTTGAGCAATAAAATCCTGAAATATCAGTAGCATCAACTAATTTATAGAGCAAAATTTCCACTAGTAGCTAAGCTAAAGTTAACCTCCCTAGTGGGTAGTAATTACCTTTACCCCTCGAGGATGCATACTTCACATTATAAAATGGCCCACAAATATATTTGAAATGTGGGTGTTGTGGATATAATTTTAAAATGTTTATAAAACCAAAGAAATATTATACTTTTAAGTGTGCAGAAAAATTTAGTGTCATATTTTGGAATTTCTGTTAATTAATCTTGCCTCGGTGCAGTAGCGCGAGTACAGTTATGGTTTCTGTTAGTCTTGTATAAAAAGTGAAATCTAGGGTACAAGAGGAGCCCGGCAAAATACAAATGTTCAGGACGAAAGCAAATTTTGCGACTCATATTATGTCCGCAATAGTGTCTGGGACAGCAGTGGTGGTTGCTGCATACTCCCACGTCCTTGGCATATTCAGATCTCTGAATCAATAGAACTCATCTGCATCACTACACCTACTCGATTTTGTTCATACAATAACTATCACGATTCAAACGAGGAGTATTGAAATGGATCAATGTTTTTCTTTTTTTCTGATCTAAAATTTAATATTTTTGTTGGTACATTAGTAGAATCCGCTGTTCGTTTCACATTGTTACTTTAACTCACCCTCCCACTGTCACCACTGTTCCCCTCTCACTCCTCGTTCCTTCTGTCATTATTTAATCATTTCGCTGCAACGCATAGTTCAGTTTATAATTAATCTGACACATCGCAACTATGGTCTTCAATAGAAACCAGTTTCTATTACGTGATTTACTCTACGTGGGGAAGCTATTCTGATGTTTCTGATTGACTATGCTTACATATGAATCGATTCCTTCTGTATGGAAGAGCAATAGCAACGAATTCTACTCCAGCCAATTAATGATGTGGTGTAATACATACACACATAAAAGTGCGTGCAGACCTTTTACTTATAGCTTTTCATTTATTTCTTGGGCTTCTAATTATATTTTTTTAAGGTGAAACCCAGATTTTAAGGTTTTAAGCAACAACAACAACAACAACAACAATAATAATAATAATAATAATAATAATAATAATAATAATAATAATAATAATAATAATAATAATAATAATAATAATAATAATAATAATAATAATAATAATAATAATAATAATAATAATAATAATAATAATAATAATAATAATAATAATAATAATAATAATAATAATAATAATAATAATAATAATAATAATAATAATAATAATAATAATAATAATAATAATAATAATAATAATAATAATAATAATAATAATAATAATAATAATAATAATAATAATAATAATAATAATAATAATAATAATAATAATAATAATAATAATAATAATAATAATAATAATAATAATAATAATAATAATAATAATAATAATAATAATAATAATAATAATAATAATAATAATAATAATAATAATAATAATAATAATAATAATAATAATAATAATAATAATAATAATAATAATAATAATAATAATAATAATAATAATAATAATAATAATAATAATAATAATAATAATAATAATAATAATAATAATAATAATAATAATAATAATAATAATAATAATAATAATAATAATAATAATAATAATAATACGAGGCGTGTCCGTAAAATAAGGTCTCAAAGGCGCTGGAGCCGTGAGGAACGTAATTACGCGAGATCCGGTAACACTGGCATGTAGCTTGGTTTCGCCCCTTCAAATACCCACCACAACGAACCCGTTGCAATCATTAGTCTTGGCTGGGCAGCCGTTTGCGATAGAGCTTCCTATCACTTCCGCCGCCAAGTGCGAGTTGCGTGCAGTGATCCGTTTTTAAGTGCCAAGGTCACTACCCCCCTACTGAAATTCATCGTCAGTTATGCGAATTCTATGGGCCATAGTGTATGGACGTCAAAAACGTGCGAAAGTGGGTCAGAGAGTTCAAAGACGGACGTACAGACGTCCTTGACGAACAGCGTTCTGCTAGGCCTTCGGTTTCAGCCGAAACAATTGCAAAAGTGGAGCAAGAAATACTTAAAGATCGGCGTGTGACACTTCGCGTGCAGTGCAAACTTATCCCTGAAGTCAGTAAGACTACGATTGACAAGCTTTTGCCCGAACATTTGCATTATCGCAAGGTGTGTGCGAGGTGGGTCCCCAAAATGCTCAACGGCTGATCTCTTGGCCCAGTACGGATGGGACATCCTCACCCATGCCTTCTACAGTCCAGACTTAGCAGCTAATGATTATCATCTGTTTCCTGAGTTGAAGTCACACCTGGGTGGAACACATTTCCAGACCGACGATGATTTGAAAAACGAGGTTGAGCGCCACCTGCGCAACTTGGCGGGAGAGTGCTATGACAAGGATATACAAAAACTGCCACAGCGCATGCAAAAGTGCATAGATCGCAATGGTGATTACGTTGAAAAATAGCTTTAAGTTCCGTCTTTCCATCAATGTAACATTCATTGCCATTAAACATGTTTTCTATATTAAATAAAATTGGAGACCTTATTTTACGGACACGCCTCGTAATAGCCTAACCCCACCACCCAGGCTGTACATGAGAAAGATTGAACGTTCAGTTGTTAGAGAGAGATGTTTTACCTAGCTTTTCCCAGCTAGAATGCTAATTGTTGTTATATTGTACAGACTGCTGCCTAGTTTAGCTCCTCCAATGTATCAGAAGATGAGTGGGCATCGATTCTATACATGGATCAAAATATCCGCATCCCAATGAGTGAGAGGTGGCTCAGAATCGTAACACCACGCTCCATTATGCTTCGGCTTAGGACAAAACTTGGTGTAACTTTTTAAATGTGCATTCTATCGATGTTTTATAAATAGTTAAACTCTTTATAAGCGCTAACTTTATGACAGTTTGCTATGTAACATTAAAGAGTGTACAATAAGCGAAATATTTAATTTTGTGTTACTTGTATTTCTAGTTCCTCTCTAGAAAAAGCAATAAAGATTGTGTGGCTACGTTTAGTTTTTCAACTGTCACTTCTCTTTTGCTTTCACATTCACTTCACTTTTTTTTCCGCGACGTAGCGGCGTAACAAAGTAAATCCGACGTAACCTCTTCTTCCGGAGAATTCACTATCTGGGGAGTCAAACGCAAGTCATCTCCAATCCCATGCAATAACAACACTCGCTGTACGTCCCATAGATCTTACAATCTTGCTACGAGAAAGGCGCTTTCCGTCACTCCAAACCGCACTCGCTAACTCCGACATTCACTCTACGATAGTCCGCAGACTTGAGAGAGCACTCGTTTTGTATAGCCGTGGAAATTCTCAAATTTCTCAAACTCCTCAAATTTCCTTTGAGAGCAAAGGAATTCAGAGCATTATTAAGGCTTATTTGTGTTGAATGTATCTTAACTGACGATAACCATGTGAAGTTAAAAAATGCCGGACCCTTTATACCGTCATGACCTGAAAAACATTCCTGCCTAATTATAGGATTGGCAACTATCAGATTCAAGTATGTATCCGAGTGTAATTAATAAAGATAATGCTCTGTGTTCACGACCGTAAGATGCCTCTACCCATACTTGGCAGCGCTGTGGAGGGTGAAGTGTACCTACTCATTATAATCCCCTTGAGTCGTCGATACGGCCAGCCTCTGCACTTCCACTACCGTTGTAAAGAGAAAACCGTGTGCTAGCGCGCGCGTTTTAGTCTGGGAAATCGTTCCATCGATTTTATACTTCTTTGACAATTGAACAGAACTTTTCTCTCTGTTCACAAAGGCTAAAAATGTTATTAAAGAAAAGGATTATTAAAACATAGGTGCTTCATGTAGATGTCTACCAATTTCAGTGCCGTTCCGATGCATATATTATCAGGAGATATCTTGGCACTTTACTGTAACTATGCCAGAATTTTAATGACTTACAGCCCAAAGGCGTAAATAGGTTGTCTTAAAATATTTGAAAATGGAATGATTTCAGTGTGACGGGTTAAACATCCTGTTCATATCCACAAATTTGCTTCTGATTTTGCTGAACTTGATGAAAGAGCACTTTAGGTATTGCATAAGTAAGAAAAAATACCAGTTTTGTTTATAAGGAACTTGAAAATTAATGGTAATGTTTCAGAGTTGTAAAGCGGATAGTATTTGTTTTATAATTTTGTGGTTGGGTTTAAGAACCTGAAAAAAACCGAAGAACTAAATTGTTTTCAGTCCCTATTTTGAGCCCTAACTTAGAAATCAACATTCTTAATCCATCTAGACGAAGTTCGTACACTTTTACTAGAGGAACCAAAGAAAATTACAGGCTGCGTTGTAACTTTGGAACATTACTGCTAAACTCCTTATGAAGCAAATTGCTGTATAAACTATTTGGTCAAAATATCATATAATTTTGACATAGGAGGCACAACCTTCAAAATGGCAACGTCTGTTGGAGCTCACTTTAATATCGTCGTGTAGTATCTCGAATTTTTAATCACTACTCTCATGCATTATCTTCAATTTCTTATAGATAAAACCATTCGGCTTGATCAAACACGACCAATATTCGTCCGCTTGAACCGGAGACTTAGATATAATTATAGGACACCTTATGTCTTTAAAAATATATCCCTACATGTTTTCAACACTTTATGTAAACAATTGTATCATTTGACCAACTTGGACAAAACTATACATATGTACACTTTAGGAACGAGTGAGAAATTGTAGGCTACTTGAGACTTTCAAAATCAGCTGATGCTTCAAAATGATACTTAAATACCGGCTAAAATTATATACATTTACTTAAGACGCGGATTAACGTCCTAGGAAAACCAGGAATCATTTAAAACCGATAGAAAACGAAATAAAAGCTTGGAGTAAAACTTTATATTAACATGTTTTCGATTGTATAATTGTTATTTATTTTAAATTTTCAAACTCTCGCATTTATTCACTGGAAAACTGTTAAGGAAATCGCATCTAAATATTTAACAGCGTCTGGATTACCTATAACGATAAAAGCCACCACAAGTCATAAATGTTAGCAACTCCATGCCAGACATTGCCTAGTTTACTGTTTGATGTTTACTTCCAATCTCGACGAATCGCCTAAAGACGCTTGTTCAACAAGTTTAGATGGATAGAGAGCCAAGAGAAGCTGAAGAGCAGTAAAGTTTATACGATATATAAATACAATCAGCTGACGAGCTTGCCACTATAGACTTAAAACTAAAACGATTGAAATTTAAAACTATAATTATAATGTGAGGGTGACAGATTAAACTGATGCTCTTAGTAGGTATTAGGTGCTTTGTTGGGAGGGAGAAAAGCATCTGTAAGCGTATTTTCGGAATTTCAAAGCAGGAAAACGTGTTTAAACAAAAGCGAGTTTAAATGTGTTATTTTGTGTAATAGCTTCGTTTCAATTCTCCGAAACAAGCCGGGTTCCATTCCACTTTTGTTTACACAGCGACTGTCTTTGATGCAAATAAACTAAAAGTTTCTATATACATTGCCATCATTAATTGTGCTTATTTTGTTGGAAGAGCGTACTATGGTGGAGAGATGGGAAGTTGAGGAAGTGCCATTCAAGTTGGTGGAATAATTCGATCTTTGCTCATTACTGCTAAGTGCTTGATTGTTGTAAGAAACATCTCTCTAAAGCAATTAAAATAACTCCAGTTAATGAAAAGTATCTTTGTATTTGGCAGAACCGACTTTAGGTGTACGACTGGAATTATTGGTTTTCAACTTCATCCATGTTCGTGAAACAGAAGGGTTGAACATACAATTGCAATAAATTGATTCTGTCGCCGACCGCATTTGTTGCGAGGAGGCGCGGAGATAAAAACTTGCCGAAACAGATAAAGAAACAGCTGACTGGAAGTTTCGATTTCTTTCTTGTTTGTTACAGAGCATTTCAGAAACGTCTAGAAATATCAATGGACGTAGAAAAAGGAGCCGCGATCGCCAGTTAGACAGAGTCGAAATGGAAATTGATAATCGAGCGCGTGTAGCTGTCTTTCGAAAGTGAACTCTTTGTTGTGCTCAACGACCTTGTAAGATTGTATTCGTGTGTATTACGTAATTCTGCTACCGTGAGGGTTGACCAAAGTGTATATCTACGGAAATAAAGAGCATTTTGGATTGCTGCAAATTGGGCTTTTAATTCCACGAACACACAAAGTCACAATACTCTGGAACCTTAATTCTTGTGCTTTCGATTTTTTGTCATATCTAAACGATTACAAGTTATTTTGTATACTAAAATTTTCGAAAATAATACTTGTGACCAGGAAATTAAGTACGAACTGTGCGAGCAATTAAAAGGAAAAATCACTTGACTTCCAAAAATTGCTTCCGCCCCATGTTAATATTTCAGAAATGTACTACAAACAAATTTATTTTGTGAGTTATTATATTTTATCTGTTAATTTTGTAGGCCTGTTACCTGCGAGTTCATTTCCACGGTTAGACGTTCTATGTTTTAGCACTTAAGTTCATGTTTTCACCAATAATTTATTCATCTGTTTTCAAATGTTCTGCTGCCTTAATTTTAGAAGTATTAGTTTAGTTATTGTGCTTATTTCCTATATTATTACTAAAAGTTGGTATAATTTATGTTTTGGAATGCTGAAATGCATGTAAGAACTGAATTGATGAACAAGGTACTATTTTTTGATGGATAGAGTCAACATGAAAAATTCAATGCCATGGCCGGGATTTGAACCACGGATCTCCTGGTTTCCGTCCAGCCGCTCTAACCCATTGAGCTACCATGGTCAACGTGTCGTCCTGGTATTAAATCCTCCATTTGACTCATATATTTTCCCGGTAGACCACTAGGGGCTCTCGCATAGTCGCCACAAACGGTGTATCTCGGATGCGAGAGTCCGTAGTGGTCTACCGGGAAAATATACGAGTCAAATGGAGAATTTAGTGTGAAGAAATGATTAATTTCCATCAATTAACTAAAATAAGATGCTATTTCTTTAATTTTCTGATAATGTTTTAAAGCTAATTGTGATATTAACCGCGTTAATTTTTAGTGAAGTGCAGTAAAACCCAAATAAAACGGACCCCTTATATGCCGGAGATCTGGAAAAATGGAAAATAAATTTCGGAACGGAGCTATTTCCCATGTAAAACTATACTCAGAGCCGGAAAGCTCTAAACGTGGAAACAGAAATATTTTTCGGGAACCGTCTGCGTAAATAACCTGATTAAAACGGATTACTTTTCATGTGATGGGTTACAACGTGGGTATTTTAGAGAACTGTACTTGCACCGCAATTCCATGAACCATGAAGTCATAAACTGTAATCCTTCGACGGAAAGGGAAAATAGACCATTAGCTCTCTCAACTCTGTAATTCTCAGCTGTAAGAGGCTCACAGTAGCCTTAATGATTTTTGCCATATTTTTGGTACACAAATAAAGAACTTAAAAATAGAATTTCTGTTTCCAAGATTATGGCAATATAATTATGTGCATAAGAGTAGACATGCATCAGGTAACAAAATTATCTCTTTCTGAACACTTTAAAAAACACACTAAAAATATATTAGCATTACAGAATACCCAGAAATAGATTTACACCCTTAACATTAATTTCAAGCGTTCAGGCCATGTATTGCTGCCAATGTGAGATATTTTGAACTTCTTCCAAATCGGGTTAAAAAGTGATTGTGGTGCTTTGACTAAGTATTTATATTTCCCAACAGTTTCTGACAGATATAAATGTAAATTCGTTAATCCTAACTATGTTCTCACTCAATTCTTAACTGGTCATGGCAAATTTTCAGCTTACTTATTTCGATTCAAAATCAAATCCACATCTCATTGTATTTGTGGAAATCATCCTCAAGATGTTCCTCACATTTTATTTGATTGCCCGTTTTTCTGTTTTGAAAGATACGAACTTGAATTATTGCTTCAATCAATAGGTTATACTTTCTCAAAACCACTTACACATATTCTGATGAATGACAAAACTTATCAATATTTCATAGCTTTCTTAAAAAAATATTTCTTAAGCTAAATGATTCATCTTCATGTTTACTGTTTGTCAGCTGGATATGGAATTTTTTTATATTTTTGTAAATTGTATTATATTCATAAATTTGTAAACTATATTCCTAATATACCTTTGGGTAAAAAAAGGAAACAACAAATTTCATAATAAATAATGTTTTGAACATATTTGTGTCTTAAAATTAAGTTTACTTTATTTTGTTCCGAGATATTAAACTTGAAAGCGTGCAGACTCCTTGTGTGTGCATCAAATTTCATACAAAACTGCTAGCAACATCGCTTGTATTACTGCAAATCACTACTTGACCTGAATATGCATTTAATCTCTCCTAGGGTCTTAAGCACATGGCTAATTATGTATTTACGTTAGCTAATTACTATATATGCCAAGATAAATCCTAATTAATGCCTGTGAAACAGTGATGAGTATGCTTCAGCAGTATTAACCATGGGCCCAAATATGTTTAGGGTTTTAATTTAACGAAAATTACAAAAATACGGGTATCCTCTGCATTACTTTCCAGCGGCATATACTTTCAGTAGCCAAATCAATTTCCGTTTTTATTGTTTATTTGATATTTCCTCTAGATTTTGCTGTAGTGTCATTGTTTGCTCAAATATCCTGTTGAAAAGGAACTTTCCCAATTTCTTTAAAAGAAATTTCATTTGTATTTCATTTAATATGTATTTCATTAATATGTATTTTATTTAATACGTATTTCATTAAGGCATTTAAAACAAACAAAAATATAATAACATTTGGTTCTGTGATCAGTCATTTTCGAGAGTAAAAGTCGCTTATCCAAATTAGATGTTTTATTCAGCGAAAATTTATAAAGTTAATAGTTTATTACTTGTAAAATGAGCAGAGTAATCTATTTCTGACGTAGTTTTGGTAGGAAATACGTGACAAAATACAGGGTTTTGAAATAATAGTTTTCCGAACCTAATTTTGCTGGCGTGGCCTAAGCAACATTCTTAGGTCCAAGTAGATCAGTGTGGAAAACGCCTCCCAGACATCAACAAGAAAGCTTACCTGAATTGCGAGGTAGGGGCACTGGCGCTTTTGTTTTCCACAAGATCCTTAATCCAAGCAAATACGCCGAAATAATGGTCTGGTGAAATGGCAAATTCAATTTAGTAGTTAACGAAATAATGTTCTGGTGAAATGGAAAATTCAATTTAGTAGTTAATGAATTACAGAATAGAAGTAATACCTTCACCATCCAATAAGCGTTTTCTGGTGACTTACTGAAAGGAACACCACATTATGGCAGCTCTACTAGAAGGTGAGTCATTTTTAGAGCAACAATGTACTTCGCATTAGTGATAAAATGTGAGTACTTTGCTATGTTTTTAACCGATGTGGAAACTGCTAAGAATGTATGCAGCGAGGATGTATAAGTAGATGTTTCTTGCCCGAAGGATACCAAATTCAAGAATGTTTGTACTGACCGTGCACAGAGTCGTACGACGGTCGGCTTATAAATCTCGGGCCTCACATAGAGGTGGCGCTACTGGGCCAGTTTCACGGATAGCATCATATAGTTTAACTCTATACTAGCTTGTATCCATAGTTATAGGTCAATAGCTTGTTTAGTTTTTGAATGACAACATTTTAAACAAGACAAGTGTAGAGATATCACGAAAATGGAGGATCTGGAACAACGAGCTTAAATTCTTCCATTTGAAACGTTTAGCGCCTAAAGAAAACAAGGAGGAAATGGGCAGTACACTGAAAGACTGTGCCCCTTCATATACGATGATTAAAAGGTTGGTTGCAGAGTTTAAAATGTGACGTACGAGCAGTAATGATGAGCCTCGCTCTGGATGCCCTGTGGAAGTCAGAACTCCAAATATAATTGAAAAAAAAAAAATCATCGTTCAGTACTGGAGGACCGCACATTAAAGTTGTTTGAGATAGCGGAGGCTGTAAACATATAAAAATAACATGCAGGTAATATTTTAAGTAAAGTTTTGGGTTTTCACAAGGCCTGCGGAAGCTGGGTGCCGCGTTTGTTGACACCTGATCAAAAGTTGCAAATAAAAACTGTTTTTGTTAAGAATTTGCAGCTCTAGCGCAAAAATACCAGTGAATTTTTGAGACGGCTGCAACGGGAATATATTTGTTCTCCGCTCGCAGCAGATAGGATGCACGCCAACTTTTTAAAAGATCCAGGTCGAGTTTTGATTAAATAAGAGTCATGAGATCTTTTCTCAGGCGTGGATGTGGATTTTTGGTGACATAAATAAAATTTATATGACTCCGATTTCATAATATATTATTTAATTGTATAATATGAACTACGATTCACTCGTTTCTATTAAAAATATCGAATAACACTTCTTGAATGTTATTAACTTTCCTTTACAATTATATTCACCGCAACATCTTTTATCGTTGTGAAACACGACTGAAGATTATAACAATTTTCTCAAGATTATTGATTTTCTTGTCACTATAGTTACTTCCACTTTATTTTGTGATTGGCCGATCCACTGGCACGTCACCACATCACGTCATACCACGTCACACCACTACTACTTCGGCCAATCACACTACTACATACATTTTTATATATTTAAATTATTAAATATATTTACATAATTAGTTTTTATAAATTTATAAACCTTTCATACTTTAAACATAACCAAAAAGTACTGTTACACGGCTTATTACCATGAACGAAACTTTGATACATCACTGCACTCCAGAAAGTAAACCACAGTCAAAACAGTGGATTGCTCCAGGTGAACCAACTCCAAAAAGGGCAAAGTCAATTTTGTCAGCTAACAAGATTATGGCGAGTGTTTTCTGAGATTCACAGGGAATTATTTTTATTGATTACTTGGAAAAGGGTAAAAGTATCACTGATGACCAATACGAAAGCTTACTGCAATGTTTGAGTGATTCGGTAAAAAGAAAAAGACCTCATTTGGCAAAGATAAGAATCTTGTTGTTTTTTTTTTTTTCCACAACGAAGTGAGACAATGCTCCGACCAACTGATTAGTTATTGCAATGGGAAAATGTGAAAATTAAAGTTAGAATAACTTAAACATCCACCTTATTTACCACATCTAGCACCCAGTGACTACCATCTGTTCCCGAACCTCAAAAAGTTTCTTGGAGGACTAAGATTTCACAGCAACGAGGAGGTCATTAATGCGGTAAACAGCTATTTTCAGGGCCATATTAAATCGCACTACAGAGATGGTTTAATTAATTCAGAACACCGGTATGACAAATGTATTAGCCTTTCTGCAGATTATGTTAAGAAATAAAGAAAGAAATATTGAATGTTTTTTTTTTCTTCTTGTCAGGCGAACCTCGTAGATGTGGGAAGAGTGCAGCCAACACACGGAGGACAAAGAAAAATACCGTCACTGAGGAAACAATTTTAACCTTGTAGATGAGAAACCTAGCAGGAATTATAGGGGAAAGTTTTGAATATGACGTCTTTATTCTCAGGACGCCGAAAGAGCAGTTACTGCGACAGTATCATATCCGACAATAGCAAAATCTCAGGAGCAGATTACCCACCTTGGTTGGTTTTCGCCAGTTGGTTCCCGGAAGGTAGAGATATGCCTCAAAAGACGAAGCTACTTTAGAAAAAGTATTTTCAATTATTATAGTAATCATTCAGCATCTAGGAACATCATTTTCAACAGAGAACTGTGAATACATGTTTAGGAATAGTTGTGGATAGCCTCATAGGCCCTTAAATTCTCCCCAGTTGAACGGAGTTGATTATTTTACATTTATCCAAGAGATGCTTTCAGACTTATTTAAAAACGTCTCTTTAGAAGCCATGATAAATATTTGGTTCTTACATGATGGTACACCATCATACTCTACTCGAAATGTTCGTGCTCTTCTTAACTTTCTTGACAGGTGGATTGGACACTACAGACCCATAAAATGGTCTGCAATATCGCCAGAACTTACTGCTCTGGACTTTTTGACTAAAAGGATCTAAAATGCAGGGTTTACAGAACATCGATTATTGAAGTCAAATTTTTCAGTGAACCTATTGATCTGGCAACAATGAAAGTGTCGTTGCTGGAGTACTATGTAGTTGGTTACGAAGCTGTGAAGCTTGCTGGTGCGCAAATGGTCGACTTCTGATCAGTAAATGTGAACCTATGATTTATTTGAGTTATGGTTTATTCTTTTGCTATCCAGTGTAAACGTACCATTTATTATCACTTTTAAAGTCTTAATTAATGTCTCTTTTGTGTTTACATATTAGAAAGAATGGCTCTTGGTTCATTATATTAGCAGTATCAATTATGAAATGTCTCTCAGAGGAAAGAGTGAGGAAAAGTTGAGTATTCAATTAAGTACTTATTGCTAGAAGTATATGGTAGGACTAGGGTTTCATACGCATACTACTAAGTTCATTACTGATCTGAAATTTTAGTGATGCAGTTAACACTTTTAGTGCCCAATATTAGCTTTCTCAGTTCTAAGTTATGAAAAATTCAATATTTGAACATATGACGATTATAGTCGAAATTTTGACCTAAGAGATGTTCACAGGCTAAAATACTTATCGCTAAGCTCGTAAAAATGTGTTCCATTATTTAAATCATTATTTTATCTAATCGAGAATTTTGCTTTGACGATAAAACATAAGCGAAAAGAAACTATTACTTCATAATGTGTACGTCATTAAGTTAATAAATTCTTATTTTATGTGGAAGTTATTGTTAATTTCAGTATTTTTAAGTCAAGAAACACGCAAATACAATGCTGAAGATGTTAATAAAATTGTTTTAGTAAAGATTTTTGAGGTACTTTTTATGCTTTGGCATGCATATTTTCATCCTCGTTACCTTTTTTTATTTCTATTGCTTACGTCAACTGCTAATCCTCTTTAAAAACATTTAAAATCACTTCAACTGTTAGAGTTAATGTGCCCGCTGTTTCATGGATTTGTTTCTCGTAATAAAAGCAAACAAGAATACTCTTTTATCCCACGTAAGCTCCGAGAAAGAGTGTTTCAGTAAGTAGATTTGCATGTTAATGAGGAATTCGTGGCAGCGTGAAAAGAAATCCAATAGAAGCATTAAAAATTAATCTGAAAGGAAATAACTTCAGGAAAACACGTACAGGTATTTCTTTTTGTTCCTGTGGTTATTTTACGATTCTGTGAACAAAAGTAATTTGTAGAACGCTATATATGAGAAAAAACTTTCCAACTCATTACTGGTTAAATACAATCTTAGCTTAGTAATGGTAAAGAAGTTGTTCTATGCTGTTGGTTCAGCTAAGAAGGTAAGAAGTATTACTACCTTATTCCCATATGCAATAAATGGCATCAGAGAATTGGGTCAGAAGTTAACATCCTCCAATCTGGAAGTGTATTGTTCCTTAAACTCTTATAGCTGAAAATGCTAGTGAACAATACAATGGAAGGATAACACTTATGTAATTTATAAAGGTGATTTTATAATAGTTATGAATTTGTGTAGCTCTGCTAAATGGCTATGGCCAATGTCAGACAAATACTAATGCTGCATTAACCCAGCACTTATGTAATTATATTAAAATTTATTGAATTCTCGTTGTAACTAACGTAATTTCACACATGTTTGTCTTGGTTTAATATACATTTACTGGAGACAAAAATTGTACCAAGCATGCAAGATTTCATAAGTCATATTGGAGGCTCATGATGACACAGGAAAATATCATCGTAATCAACCTTTTCAATTCACCAGCTCTGCAAGAGGAGTATAGATATCCTCTTACATAGGTCATAAGGAAAAATGCAACGAATTACTTAAAGGGGCAAGTGGAACGCAAAGTCTACAATTAATAACTACATGAAAAGGCTTAGAGGGGGAATTAGCACCATGACGGATGGGAGATCATTTGTGCCTACATCCCTGCGGGATATCCCCAGGAGGGAGGGGAGAAGAGAAAAGATGCTGAGGGTGGTTGGACGACAGCAGGACGCAGGGCTCCTAACAGTTAAAACTTAAAACACCTCGTTGGCGGCTCGTAAAACCGACTCATCTACTCCCATGTAGACTTAAAGTTTGGGGGTGACCTACCGCTATCCGGAGGGCGAGAATTTACAGAGGGAAATTTTCTGCCATGTACGCCGAAATACTTACAACCTGTAATATCAACCAAGGGGAAAGGTGAAGTGATATGCAAAATGAAGTGAAATATAGTATCAGGAAATTCGGGGATGTAATTATCCTTCCCAGTATTCCCTAGCAACCTGGAGAAACTCCCCCAAGCAAACCCATGGGTTAGAAAGATTGGTCATGGAAATCGAGCTGAAACCCCCGAATGCCAGCCACAGATACTACTGCCCGGGTTATCCCACTCGGTTGTACAAAATTATACTAGCAAACAGAAAATATTCCTTCAGTTTACCATACAATTCTAGCAATTGGCAGGAATAGATAAAACGTAATCAGTAAAATCGTATTATTTCGATAACGATTTTGCTGTCTCGATGAAAGAAGTACGAGCCCACTAGTTGTATTACTTCAACACCGACTTGTAGTGTATGGCACTGAGAAGATGTCTGAGAGACTGTTTTCTATAGAAGGAATTGAGTCTGGACACACTCAAGTTAATTTGTCCAGATCGTTTGTCTTTTTCAGCATTGTTTCAGGAAGTTTTAGATTCCGGAAATGTAGACAGGAGACCAAGTTGAGGACGATCAAGGACATGAATACGTTGTGGCCATTACCTTTTCACAATTGTAAGACTGTATCGTCGTAATATTTCACCGCAGATGGCTTCATATCATATACTGGAAGAATTATCTCGAGGCGGAAATTTTACAGAAACCATGAGAGGAATTGCATGAGGAGAGCCAGACTGAAAAATTCAATGCCATAATCGGGATTTGAACCACGGATCTCCCGCTCTGCGTGCGGTTGCTCTAACCAACTGAACTATTATGGCCAACATGCCGACATGACATTAAACTCTGCAACTGACTCATATGTTTCCCGGTAGACCACTAGGGATTCTCATATGCTATGAGACACGTAACTTTTGTGGCGACTAACTATGATGTAAGTACTTAAGTCCCAGGCTTCATAGTTAACAATTTGCCTGAATAACATAGTCCTGAATAACATTGTTAGATATATTATCGCGTCTTATGGACGTCAGTATACAGGTACCACTGACTTGCGTTCAGCAAATATGACGCTTAGAATTGGGCCGTCAATATATCAGCTGGACAGAGGGACACTGGATAATTCTCTTTAATGACGTTATGCAGTTTCGGTCGTCAAAATAATTCTCGAAGAATTCAAATTTTGAGAGCATCCGGAAGATAACCGTTCAAACATTATGAAAAGAGACCTATATGGAGGAAGACAAAGGTGTTATGGGGAGGCATAATAAGATCCCTACATATGAGTTTCTATGAAGTTGGACGGACCAGGTAAAAAATTTTTAAGTGTTGCCATGTGTCTTGATAAAATTTTTGCACCATATGTTCGATTACCTAGAGTTGCTATAAGTCCAGACTTCCTATTGATGAACGATAATTGTTGTCATAATTGAGTATATAATTAGTTGCTGACTATCAAAAACTAATGACAATGCTTTCATACACTTATGCGCTTTCTCTCCCTTTTTAAATCCCATATAGGATGTTCGGAATGTCCAAGGAAGATTAAAATCACTTGTATAGAACTTGTTTCCAGAATTAACGAACTGTTCTACAGGAGGAGTAGTATAGGGTAGTTAAATTATAATCGAACCCACTCGCGGTCTCTCTCTACTGCGCGAGATGACCAGCAGTCGCCGGGAAACTTACGCTAGCTGAGACGGACTGGAATCCTTAGCTTATAATAGATGCTGGAAATATGTATCTTCTGCTCTCAAACAGGCATCATATCTCGTGTAAATATTCCCGCGCACTCTCCGAAACTCAGCAGCAGGTATTCTTGTGATTCCTTGTACAATGTTCCTGTAGTGCGTAAGGTTTGAAACGATACACATTGTCTTTTAAAGAACCTCATTAGTAAAATTAATAATTCGTTACGTCAGGAGAGCAATTGGGCCATGAGTAAACACTAATTATTCTTTCATCATACACCTCTCTTACTGCATGTAATGATTCGGCAGCCCTATGTGCTGTTGCAGGATGTTGCTGGAGCCAACCATACGATAGCGATTGAAAAATGGCCTCAGAATAAAACACTGATATTGTACTGCATTTATTTTTTTACCAAAGAATATGGGCCCTATTATTCTTCTAGCTCTTATCGCACACTACACTCCAATTTTTTGATTGCAATGAGGAGTTTCATGCAGTGGTCCAGGGTTTTCTGAATCACAGTATCGACTATTGTGAGTATTCAAACGTCCAGTTAAATGAAACCAAGATTCATAACTGAAAAACAAAAGCTGTGGGTCAATGAACCCCCTTTCTGCGGATTGGAAAAGCACGTTACAATAACTCGCACGTTTAGAGGATTTAAGTACGCGTATGTAGCGATAGAGCTGCAGTTTCAACAGACGTGCATCGTTCCAATCCTCGTACACTACAGGAACTTAGGGAAAACATTGTGCAGGAATACATGCTGCTGAGTTTCGGAGAGTGAGCGGGAAAACATATACATGAGATATTCTGCCTGTTTGAGAGCAAAATGCCAACATTTCCAACATCAACATATTATAAGGTAAGAATTCCAGTCCGTCTCTTCTGGCTTAAATGATGTTATCCGAAATTCGTATTTCAGGATAAGGAAAAACCGCGGACAACCTTATCCAGTTAACTCACCCTGACCGATATTCTAAATTCGGAGGGAGGAGCGAGGAAAATATGCTACCTTCTGCGCTATTGAGGCGGGCGCGAGTGGGTTCAGTTATAATTTAGCTACCCTGTAGAAAACATTCTCATAGGAGAATTATTCGTAGTATGTTGTTGAGCCCGTATTCTGTAAGAGATAGTTATGTACCTAATGAGCGTATGTAAGGCAATTTCTTTAGTATAAGAAGGAAAATAAGATGTATCATTTCTCGAAAATGAAAGTCTAAAAATTACAATGAATCTAAGAAAATGGGAAACGGAATTAATAGTACCTCCATTTTGCATAGGAGAAATCAGGAAAGTTAGTTGATGAAGTGACATTGGTGGCAGTGGAGAACATTCCATTACAAAACTTATTAGTATTTCAGTCAGAAATAGAGTTCAGGACTAACGAAGAAGATGCATTTGTAGTATTGCTACACACAAAGGAATACGAACGTGTATTAAAGTGTTACTCCAATAAATGGAGTATAACACATAGACCATAGGGCCCAATGTACTTCTAACGTGAACCCTGGATAAAAAGGATGAAGGAGAGGCAAGTAGTGTACCAGCAAAAAGAGCATCTAACGATTCCACCATGTCACAAATCCTAATACTCCTGCCTTAACCACCGGCAAGCTGGGGAACCCGGATGTAGACAGAACAGTTTCTAAGAAGAGAGTATAAGAAATTCCACCGTGTGTCAGGGAGAAATATTTTCATTCCAACACCGTGCCGCAAAACACCAACAGATGTCGTTTGGTCCTTCAACTTTGAAACAGATGAGGTGAAACAGGTGATACGGACAGGAGACGATGGACAGCAAGTTCGTAATGAAAGGGTATCCTCTCCATATTAGTCTACCAGCCTGGGGAAATCACGAAAACACCCGTGGTCAGAGTGGCTGGCCCGACTAGAACTCTACCTTGGACCTCCGAATTCAAATCGCACACTTTATGGCGAAATCTATTTGCTTCGTAAACGCATTTAAGACATAACGTATTCATTGGCAGGGCGAAATGTTTCATATTGTTCCCATCTTAATTACTTAACCTTCAATATTTACTTCACATGTTCTAATGACTAGCTATGCAAGATCCTTACGAAGTGACCTTTCTCTGAATGGCGTGTGAATGCCAATTTATCAGTGAGATAGTATGTTGTGGAAAGCAGTACAATTGTGAGAACATTGCACGCAACTGTTCTATAAATGAAAGTCTACTGCACAGGCAATAGTGTGGCCGGATGCTCTTTCAACTTGCAGCTGTTACCTAATTGGATAATGCCCATGAAATTCACTTATGTCCAGACTGGACTTAAACTTATTTCGACGATTCCTACCAGTTGGAAGGCACATTCGATTGATGTTTCAATACATTTTGGATTCACGCGATAAAGAAAAAATATAAGTGAATTCCTGGAACAAAATGTTATAAGGTATGAATAGAAATGTATCTCAATATCATGAATATAATATTTTTGTTATTGGTTTTTGTGAAATCAAACATTTAAACACTCGCCACAATAGCTTTCAAATGTACAAAATCTCACACAACGCCAATATAATTTCTTCATAAGGTTGGTCGTCTTCAGAGGTCTCTGGGTAACTTGAAAGCCTGTACCTTCAGAGTGCGTGTGTTCAATCCTGAAGACGAGCAATGGTATTTTTGGAGCACAAAAATTATAGTAAGGGCTTCCTTTGGAAGAGAAGTAAAACGGTGGTCCCGTATCATAAATTTACGTCACGTAGAAGAACCTCAAGCTAAATAAAGAGGCTCAGAGCAAAATTAATTGGTCTATGACGCCAAATGTATCATGGGTCACTGAAAATCTATGCAGTTTAACAGAGTCCAAAATTAAAAATCTTTATTTCATTTAATAGGCAGAGACTGTCGGAATATATACACGAAAACGCTTATTCATTATATACACATACACGAGAAAGGGCTATACATGCCTCTCTTAAATTTACAACTAGGTTTTGATAAATGCATTGTGAAATGTTTATGAACACCTCTCTTTTTTCTTCTTTTTTGTATAAAAAAATCTTGGACATACAAATACATTTGGTAACTGTGCACTATCTCTTGCAGACCAGTGAGGAATTTATATTTCGTTCATATCCGCCGTAGAGTAAAATTCACGTTTTATTTCCGACGTCACTGCGATGTTGTTGTTGAATTAAGATTATAAGTAAAATACCTAATGTCGTAAAGCAGCTATTTCGTGTATTCTCAGTGCACATTTTAACGAATGTTTACACAATTAAATATAAAGAAAACATGTAAGTCAAAGTTTGGATGAAAAATAAAGCAGATTAAGTATTTTAGAATCAAAGTTTACATGTTACGCACTTAATTTAGAAACCAATGTATAGCCCTTTATAACTGTAGCATCAAAAGATTCAAGAGCCTATCGAAGCATTCAGTGAGCTCGACTGAAATACAATGAGAGTATTGTTTACTAATTTAATACTATTTCTTTATGTAAAGATTTAATAAATTAGACTAATATATTATTTTTATCGTTATTCAAAGAACGAATAAAAGGAAACAAGGAAGGTGTACAGCATTGGTAACCATTGTTATACCAAACATGAGGGGATGAGGGATAAACTTGTGAAGTGTGTATATGTGTGTATGTGTGAGTTATTCGGTCACTGCACACATTGCGTTGGAAGAGGCGGTTAAGGAATAAAGCGTACATAACAAAAACTATTATATGTATGCAACTTCTGGGACCATATTTTAAAACATCAATTGCTCATTGAATGAAATAAAGATATTTTGCAGTTCTTAAAGTATAGGAAATCATTGGGAACAAAAACATTTGTGGATTATTTCTTGAGTGTAACACTTAAGGGGAGAGGGATGTTAGACGTGATACGACACTCGAGATAAAATTGCTAAATTCGTGGGACATTATCTCAGTAACCATTTAACACATCAGACTGTTTCGAGGGGCAACAGGTACCCTCCTCTTCACTATCTGGCTAAAACCAAACAGCCAACCTACAAAATCCCATCTTAAAAAAATTCTATCTGCGCTAAAACTCTATTGAGGGTGGGCATGCAGCAAAATCATTCTAGCTTACTAAAGCCTGCCAGCTGTGACGGACGGACATCATACTGACGGTTATTGCTGATAAATGTTTATATACTACGTTTGTTTATTAAGGAAAATAGAAGTATTCTTCTTAGTTATATCGTCTTCTGAGTAAGGATCACCAGTTGTTATTGTTTAAAAAATAACGAACTATGCTATTAACAGAAATACAGATCTACAATAGCGCAGATTACGTTTATCGTCCTAAAATTTAGTTGGTATCCTTTAATATTTTCAGAAAATATGAGTCACATATACCAGAAATGTCAAAAGTTGTTCAAAGTAAAAATGCAGAAAATTATCTCGAATATTCTGCTAAGGAAGAGCTACATAGCTCGATAACAGGGAACCTACCTTATTTAACAGAAGTACATATATCTGTAAAACAAAACTTCTCCTAAAAGATGTGTTTAAGTCTACCACATTACTGCAAAGTGTACAGAATTGACTTACTTTCTGCAAAGTGGTGGAAAATTTACACCATAAAATGAGGATGTGCTGCAATTAAAATATATTTCAAATACAGTAATTGCATATAGAATTATAAAATGTAATCAAAGTAAAGAATAAATTTCCATTAATAGAACTAAATGAACACTTAAAATGCCATTTTGGGTAGTTTCCGCACATTAGTTCCCTTATTCTAAAATTGATATGAAACTGCGTTAGAATTAAACACAATAGATTTAAAACAAATATATATATATAGTTAGAATATATATATAATGTAATGTTACAATCTTTAGAAGGTTCAAACTGTGCACTTTTCCGTAACAGAAATGACCTCGTGTTTCGCTTTGTCACACACAATCGCTATAGTTCTGTATGACTGTTGCTACAGTATATCTCCATGAAGCCAACTAACGAACCAATTAATATCTCTCATTTCAGCGTGATGATTATTACCTATTCTAACAGCTCCTATCTTTACCTCGAATGCCCCACTGCTGCATACACATAACATCTGTTGAAAATATTTGTGGAATGGTATAACAGATGGGTTCCCGAAAATATAGGCCAACGCAATTCGATTTGCGACTGCCATTGCGACATAAATCAACGATATCTTTCTGATTATTTTATGCCTTACGTTCGCTACACCATCAATAACAATAACAAGCGGAGTGATACAGGCATTTCGTAGTTTGCAGCCATTTTGTTATTGTATCGTCCTCTCCAAATACCCGTGGTGTGTTACATTGATTCGCTTCCTGTTTACGAACTTTTTACTTGTTCTGAAAATAAACTGTTTATTTTCGTCCTTATCTCAACCCTTTTATACACTGAAATACAGAGTCCTTTTGATATGCTAATATCATACTTTTGTGTACCACTCGTTGCTATTATTTGTTTGGTTGTCTTTCTGTTGGCGTCAGGAGCGTCACCATTTTACTATAGGTAGCAACATAAAATTATAAATATTATTCTTGTTTTAGTCAATGAATACTTAAAATTCAGAGAACTCCTGGAAGCACTTCGGAGATATAAAACAAAGAATTCTAGTACACGTGTTGAACGAAATGAAATGTGTGATGGAGCACCGGTGGAATGAGATGGCGGGGAAACCCGGAGATTCAAGAGAAACTCCCCAGCACCATGTTGTCCACCAAATGGGATCGAACCAGATTGTAACCAGCCTTACAAATCTGTAACGTCTGCTACAGATTACATATTGAGACTCCCCGGTGGCAGCTCGTACTACTGACTCCCCTTCCCCTGCAGGCTTACACATCCTTCTGGAGGCTCGGAGACTGCCTCCGGTCCTGAAGACAAAAGAATACATAGAACACCCTTTTTCCCTACCATGCAACGCCGAAACTCCCGCCGACACCTAAAACCCTGAAACAACTAAGCAGGATGAAGTTGAATTAAAAGAAGAAGAACTGAAGTGAAATTAGGGGCAGGGAATTGTGAACGTCGCCTACCGACCTGAGGAATCCCCCGATGAAGGGAAATGTTTAAACGTTTTCGTTTGTAAATGGCGCTGTCAATTATTAGGATCATATCAGCACTCCTGTTTGTCGGAAGTTCGTTTCGCAGGAGTTCTTATTCATGCTGTTGGTTTTATGCACACTAAAAAAATGTCGGTTTGGATCGGGTTTTACCCGCGACCTTGGCTAAGTAAGGCTAATTCCTGACCAATTAGTCACCGAAACCGATCCATGGATCAGGAAGGTCGGCCACAGGTATCGAACCCACGACGTCCTGAATGCGAATTGCACACGTCTGCGCTGCGCCACCTCATTCGCTATTAATATTATAGCTTTACTTTGGTGACTGTTTAATTCAGAATGCAGTGATGTATGCGACAGAACATTTCATAAGGTCTGTAAATCAGTGTGAAATACAAGCTGCATATTAAATGTTGTCTGTGAAGATCAGGTCGTGAGGCAAGTACAGCGATAGAATTGTCCATAGCGTTTGTCATATTATTATAATTATTATTGGTGAGAAATTACCTGGGGATTGACGTTAGTGCCAACACAGGCTCAGTGCACTGTTGCCATATGTATTCACTATCTGTCTGCAGCCCACCTCGGTAGCGTAGATGATAGCGTGTCTGTCTGACGTTCAAGAGGTCCCAAGTTTGAATCTCGGTCAGGGTGAGTTACTTGGATAATGTTTTTTCCGGGGTTTTCCCTTACCCTTAAAGACGAATGGTGGGTAGCTATAAGCTTCATGGACCCCGGACTCATTTGAACATCATTTCACCCATTTCATTCACCGTCCGATATGACTTAACGTTGGAGGCCGTAAAATTAAAAAAAAAAAAAAAAACAAAAAAAAAAAAAAAAACAAAGATACCGTCTGCAGCGGATAAAGCGATATTTGCGAGTTAGACACTTAGCATGTTACATTGTTACAGGATCACTATGTATAACACTACCGAACATTCCACTAAATGAAGTGCTTACAAACAAAAAATCAGGTCAATACATGCATGTGAAAACGCGAGAAAATTCCCAGTGAACCCGCAGCTGTTGCAATGCCGATGACGTCGTTGCTCTGATGGTAGTAATTTGACGAGTCCCAGTCAATCACAAGGTTATTCTCTCGCAGACCGTAGTCATCCAGATAGATGCAATGACAGAAATAATTATATCGGGTCATTTGAAAAATATGAATCAGGGTGGTGACATTATGGATAATTTTATATGTACTGTCTGCTCAGCAGCAGAAGGCAAGGTAACGAATGTGTAACGTAATCACCTTTGCTGTTCACATGGTGTTTGTGCTCACATTCCGAGTATGACGAGGATGGTGGGTTGCTTTAAAACGCCCAAGAGTTATCACATAACTCACCCATACATAATACCTGTCACTACAGTTACTGCAACAAACATTAGATCTGGCAACATGTGTGACTCATGTGTAATATCATACACTCATTTTATGGTAATCAGATCCACTAACATAGTATCTAAACAGTTCATATCGCTCCCCTTTTCATTCCTCTCTTGCCTGCTTGCGGTGGGTAGACCGAAGGTTCATACTCACAGGAAGTGGCTCGGCGTGAATAAAACCAGAAGTTAGTTTTCCTTTTCATTGTTTGAGTTCAAAAGATAAACAGGTAGGTTGAGTTCATCCCCTAAGCTCAAAAGATGGCCAGATAATTTTGGGAGTGCGTCTGTCGCATGAAAGTGTATCTTCAAGAACGCATAGTTATGAACTGCTGCCTTTAAAACCAACGAAACCATTTGACTAAAAACGGTGTACTTATGAAATATACATTTTTGTGTGTTAAGGCGTATCAAAAGCAAAGTAGTTTCAGTTAGAGAAAACTAAATCTAAATTCCGACTTTATTGTTTACATGACATTCAAATTGTGTGACTAAATAACAAGCAACGTTATGCAAACCATAGTAAGCAAATATACACATTAATATTGATAAAGCATAGTTACTGTATTATTTAACGAAAACATCTAGAGGTGCTTCAGTGTATTTAATTAAGAGATATTCATAAATGTCAATTATAACAGCTTCAGTTGTCAGTGCCAGCCACATTCCAGGGTTCCAGGAACTGATTCTGAGTTCCTCACAAAACGAGGAAGCAATTAATACAGTTCCTGGTAACCCCGCCTCCTGCAGCAGCCACCGGCCTTATGTTTGCTTACACAGACACGCAATCGATGACGATGTCTGTAACACCTAAATTTACGGAGCGAGTGCGATTCGCTTAAAAGGTTTCGCCAACTTGGGGGTTTCCCAAAGCTGGGACCTCTATAAACACCTACCGATCAGCAATCTAAGAGCATTCCGTTAAAGTATGTCTGTATCCTTTTTTATTGCCCTCCATTTGTTTTTTTTGTTTGTTTCTTTTTTGTTCTTTTACCAGGTTCGTTGTACATTGACACAGATTATGGAACCGAACTGCCTCGCCGTTCTTCACAAGCGAGCGCGATATTTTCTTTGATAGAAAAGCAATTTTATGTGTGGGATATTCGATGAACATGTAGGAGTTACGCTGGTTCAGATAAGCCCGTGCATACAATAGCGCTACCCACGGAGTGAACATTTTCCCCTTTTCACATCTGGAAAACCTACGAGATTATTGATTTCCATCTTATTTATGCAAATGTGTTTTGATGGATATTTCCGAACATGGCATTTAGTGTCTACATGCAGGTCTAGTGAAGGCTTCTATGGCTGCCGTTGCATTTTTTAAATTAACAAGCATAAAGTCTGTTTTCTAGCCACGTATATATGTAAAACGCTAAATATATATGTCGGATGTGTTGCCATGTTTCCTTGTTTCCATTGGAAGGAAGCAATGTGACGGGGTACGTAACGCATTGATTTATAGAAGATCTTTTTCTGCCTGTGCTTCTGACTGGGTGTCAGGTAATAGGGAGTGGTGAAAAGAGAGAGACAAAACCAACAGGCACGATAGCAGAAGGCAGGGTCTCTACCGTTTCAGATTTAAACACACCGTTGGTAGTTCGTACAACAGATTTCCTGGTTC
The DNA here is from genome assembly GCA_030765055.1 of Mantis religiosa. Taxonomy (NCBI): domain Eukaryota; kingdom Metazoa; phylum Arthropoda; class Insecta; order Mantodea; family Mantidae; genus Mantis; species Mantis religiosa. Next base: position 108,053,338 of record CM060948.1, on the reverse strand, counting down.
CCTCCAGTCGTACACAACTTGATTGGGGGGCAGTGCTCGGAGATCGCTCGCGATGCGGAGCAATTTCCTTGTCATGCAACGCCACAACTCTCACTGACACTACTTTGAAACAGCCACGCAAGATGAAGGTGAATTGAAAACTAAGTACAAGACATTTTGGGGATATCATTAACCTTTCAAGGATTCAGCTAGTTAACTTAGAAAAGCCTGGGAAGGATGCATGGGTGAGAAAGTTAGGCTGTGGAGATGAATTCAAGATTGCCTGAATGCACCTCACTCCCTGGCTCGTTTATTAAGCTCTGCTTAACGTAGTGTAGTCTGTGAAACCAACACTTGCCGTGGATTACTGTAAAGTATATGTTTCTGTCAAATTATCGTTGTCAAAGGCTCAATACTGCCGTTTTAAATATGAACTCAGCGACTGAATTGACTCTGTTTTGAGTCAACATTTTCCCCAAAACGTAATCCTGACCTTGAAAATTCAGCGGATACGAGTGGTTTTAGATTTCGCGACGGATATGCTAATAAGAGTTATGTCGTGATATCCGAGTGAGGCGAGAAGATTTTGGAGATCCTGAGTTCGATCCTTTATGGCCGCTTACTCTTACCATCTTATTTTCCTTCTGATGCTTACGTGGTCGACAAGGCGAATGCTGGAGTGGTGTGTCTTCTGCCTCGGTTCTCTTCTCTCCCATGTCTTCGTATTGCGCCTCCTTTCTTAATGTTACAGGATGTCTCCGGGGCTTTGTTTCGGTTGACATCGGACAGATGAAAGAGGTTTGCAATTTGCAACTTTCGGTTCCATCAGAAGGTAACCGTTGAGCCTTCACTGCCGAGGAGAGTCTCTGAACCAAGCGGTTTGGGCCGCTCGCCGCTCGCGCCGCTGAGCCGGATGGTCATTCCAAAAACTGTTAGAGGACTCTGCACATATCTGATGCTTACGTTTTCCGTCCCTTCAGCCTATATGTTTCCTGCGCCTCCTTTATCTCATTCGTTCCCTTCAGTGGTGCATGCATAAAAGATCTAATTGCTGGCTGTCCCCTCCGTTACGTTATCTACCTCAATGTTGTGATACTGCAGTAGTTAAAACTCTTAAAATTTGTATTCAATTTTCTCTATACATAAATGCTCTTCTTTCTATTTTATTATTTTCTTGATTAGATATATCTAAATGTGTTAACATACTCTTGCATGTAGGGATGCAATACTAAACAGTTATCTTATATAGTTTTACTGAATATTTTTGAAACATAATTAGTACACAAATAGTCATACCTAACATTTGTCAACCTAACTTATGTCTTCTTGTATATCTAAACCTAAGTGCTAAAACAATAGTAATTTTGAGTATTACACCCTCCTAGTGATTCAAGATGATCCTACCAAGGAGATGGCGTCCCAAACTTGCTATCACGTTTATTAAGTTTTAAGAAATATGAGAAAAAATGACAGCAATACAATCTCATTCAAATTGCTTTTTTAAATTACCGACATTTAAGTCGTCTAAGGGAATTGTGCCATTTACAGTGTCCCCAGCCTAAAGAGATAATGTGCCCGGGGACTTAGACATGTACGCTACCTAACCTTATGAGCGTGCGATAATACCATTACACATCAACGAGAATTTCTGGTTTGACTGTGATGGGGTAGTGATCTCATTACACGAGCTTCTGTTCTACAAAAGCGATGTGGAGAATTTCTCGTATCTTTTAACTGTATTTCATGGATGTAAGCGCATACACGTGCATCCGATTCCCACTTTTCTTCCTTTACATTTCCTTTCATCCTAGGATACAAAAACTGAGCAACCACAAGGTGAATGCAATTTGGAAAACATCAGAGGTACTCGCAATATCCTTTGTTTCGGGTGGTATGCAATAAAATAATATGAATTATGCTTTGATGGCTAAAAGTGAAACTCGCGTACCTGGTGATTATAATTATCGGGATTGGAATCACCGTTATACTTAAATTATGAAATTAAAATTAGTATTGAAATGTTAATGTTTCAGTGCCAGGCCTTTGACATCAAACCAATAAGATACTTACATTCGAGGTGGACGTGGACCATCATTTCTGGGACATGCTTACCAATTACTCAGGAGAAATGAGTGCACACTCCTCCCTTTTCGCCGCTCATCTAGGCCTGAAATTGGTCCATAGGCTAATTCGTACGAGAGTAGATCTGCACAGGGTAAGGTCAGCTAAAATTCCTATTGTGGTTTCATATCTTATCATTTAAGTAATTGCAGCTATAACTTACGCTCCGCTGTTTTCAGTTGTTGAGAAATAGCTTCATAAAGTAGGCTCTGCGTAGAAGATTTTGGCATATTCAAAACTGAGTATCATGTGGTTATTAGGAATGTGTTCAATTTCACTCGGAGTAATTCCTTCTTTTGTGAAGAAAATAAACTCACAATACTTAATTTTGAAAATGTCAATAGCTTCTACACAATGGACCAAACGCTTTCGAATGGTTGAAAAACCATTGAAGATCAAAGGCGTGCAGGTAGGCTCTTAAAGGTACTCATTTCTTGTGAAAGGAAAAATTATGGAATATCTGCGGCTCAGATCTAAATATATATAGCTTAAGTTTGAGATTTTCTAAAACAATCCTTCGAATTATTCATGAAGATTTAAATATGAAAAGTTTAGTGCAAGATGGGTGCCGAAACCTCTTTCCACTCGTCAAAATCAGCAACGTGCCACTTGTTTACATAAGTGTTTCTAGCCCTGCTCTGCCACGAGAAAGACTTTTGCGAAATTTACTTACACGAGATAAAACTATGATCCTCTACTATGATACTTGTTCCAAAAGGGAGTTAATGGAGTGGTGTGAACCTCGCGAAGCACTACCTCTGAAGGCTCAGTAAATCTTGGCCGTCATCTTTTGGGACTATGAAGGAATACTTTTTATTGACCACAGTAAATGAGGTGCTATGCTTGCTCACTGCACAGACTGCGTGCGTTCACCGACCGAAGAGGGAGGACGAGGAAAACTGAGTAGAGGTGCGCACTTTCACAACAACGCGCCTGTCCACAGAGCCCTCGTTGCAAACTGAACTTTGAAGAAATGTGACTTCAAGGCGATCGACCAACCACCCCACAGCCCAGATCTAGCTCCCAGTGACCATTCTTCTTCTCAAAACTCAAGAAGTATTTTCGAGAAAGGGAATTTAACAGTGGCGATATGATTGATGCTCTTTATGCCCAGTTTGTAGACCAGACTTCCGACTATTTTTTGCGGGGTTAAAAATTGCAAGAAGTGTTTTGCATAAAGAGTGACTGTATTGAAACTTGAAATATCGTTTCCATTTTTATCATTCCTATAATTAGTTAGAAACTTACGGATCTACTCTCATACGTGCCACTTCACCCAGGGGTGGAGAAGAACACAGATGATAAGCAGTTTCCTCCAATATTAAAGAAAGCAAAAACTATACGAAAACCGGAAGCATCGGCATCCTTTCATACACTCCACTGTACTTTTCACAAATGACAAGTTGCGCGCCAAATTGGAGCCTTTTTATTTACTTATGCTCTATGTATTCGACTGCACATATAGCACACATTACTACTATTCGGAAAGTTTACATGATGGAAATACGCATACGAAGTCATACATGTTTTAAGGGTTGCTTTTATATGAAAAGCTCACCGGATCAGCTGTATCCGGAGAAGAAATGGTCATCATGTGACAGTATTTATAGGGTTCACTGGCTATTACAATTCATACACATTTTGAAGAGTGCCTTCTATTTTTATAAAGCTTGGCATCCACGCAATTCGTTCGATGTCATTACATAGTAAATACAACTAAACAGCAAGTATAAATATCCATGCGGTTATTCAATTCGAATTTGACGAAATAGGTTGGAAGTAAAATAAAAGCACTACATATACATAGGCTTTCATCATAAGTACGTATATACTAATATCTACTTGTAACTTTAAGGTAGATCAAAAACATAACTATTAGGGGAAGGTCGTGCAGGATTGGCGGGTTAAGTTTTTTGACTTTACTCTGTAACTGCTATTGGTTAATTGGAATCTTACTAAATTATTCTCCTACTTCGTAACATATTCTATAGACAGTATAATGTAATGCTTTTAATTTTAATTTATAGTTCTTAATTTTATTGAAAGTGAAAAAGCTAGAATTATAAGGCCTGTAGAAAGTGTCTTGCAATATCGGCCACTGTCCTTTCTGTTAAAATATAGATTGTCAGTGACACATTACATTGCCACATATAGAAAAATAGTTAAATACAACAGCATGGGAACTTATTGTCACTATTTCTGCTCTGTTCATAAATTTTTAGCTCACTGGTTTACAGAGATCGCGAATATGGCGCTGCTATAAGCCTCAGAATATCTTCCGTGCGATAAGAGCTACGATAATCAAGCACTCAGAGCAGACAAAGAACTGAATAGAGGAAGAAGATATCCGACTATAGCGCACGTGGATGCACAAGCTTGCTACTGCTTACTGGAAACTTCTGCCACTTGGAGGCGAAAAGGGAAATCACAGTAATGGCCGGTACTGCATGCCGGCCGATACTGCACGACCCTCCCCTAATGATATTTTTCCTATGGTCAATAATACTATCGATGTTATGTGTACAGATGAAAACAGGAAATGGGAGACTCATGAACAGATAATAGTTACATGTAAAATTCTAAACGAGAGCCTCAAACAGCAAGAAATGTTTTGCGGTTTAGAAGAATATCAACACAATTCTAATAGGAGGAGTACAGAAATAATAGAGGTTTAAGTATACGTCCGACATGTCTTGTGTGAAAAGTGCAGTAGAGTGCATGTAAACATCTATAGAGCTATTATTATTATTATTATTATTATTATTATTATTATTATTATTATTATTATTATTATTATTATTATTATTATTATTATTATTATTATTATTATTATTATTATTGTTGTTGTTGTTGTTGTTGTTGTTGTTGTTGTTGTTGTTGTTGTTATTATTTTACATTTTTGCTTAAATTCGAGTCAGACACACATGTACCAGCTATGAACAAAGCTGAGGTCTAGGTGAGCGGTGAATGGGGATGGCGGACATCTTGTTTCAATAGCAGGAAGACATACCTATTTTGCAGCGACAGTCCACACCAGCTCTCGTATTAATTTGATGTCAAATGTTTGGCACTCAAACATTAACGTATAAACACAAGTAGATATAAAGCTAAGGAGCTGTAAGCAAACATTAACAGAAATGATTGAACCAGACAAGGGTGGAAGCTGGGCATGGTAGAAGCGGCTTTATTTCCTTACCAACACGGAAGGCGCTTTATTCCGAAAACATTTCGTAGTCTCGCATGTACAACCGGCTGCGCGTTTCGTTACACAATTTGCGTCTCATTCCCTTAGTCGACTAGTCTGCCTTACGCACCCCCTTCATTTCTCCCCTTGACGTCCTGCTCCTCTTTTTTTCTTCCTTTATACCCCGCCTTTGACTGCAATAGTCCTATCGGCGGCCGTTCTCTTTGGGAACATATCGCGATTATGTTATCTCGTAAACGTTGGGTTGGTGGTACTTTGGATTTTTTATATGAGTAGTTCACGCACACATTTGCACTCTCATTCATATTTCCAAATCATCATGGTTCGATTCCCCCAGCCGGGAATCGAACCCGGGACGCTTCGCACGGCAGGCCGGTGCTCTACCGACTGTGCTACGGGAAGAGCCGTTCCTCTTTTGTACGGCAACTGCTCAATGAAAAGTAAATGTGGCAGACATAAAGTATTCATTTGCTGAGATCTGATCCGATCTGGGAGGATTATCATTGATACAGTACCGAGTTAATTATCCAGTGATACGAGTTGCTGCTGTTGATAATTTAATTTAAAGCCTTGATATATTTAACAAACACAGGTAAGTGACTCGTTTTTGTGATACTGAACGTTTGAACTATCTCAGTTTTGAACACGTCTATGTGAAAATAAATACAGAGTTAATAATTCTGTAAGGAGCATAAATCTCGGTTACTCATATAGTGCACCCTGAAGATAAATGTTATGTTCCGGGCTGTGATCTAGAAGTCCTTGAGTGAACCGATGTTTCGCCAGGAACTGCGCCTAACATCATCACGATGATGATCCGTCCGCTGTGGAAGTCAGAAGTCGAATGTTTCTGGAGATGTGTCGGTTCACTCAAACACTTCTAAACTGCAACATAACATTTCTCTTCAAGATGCCGGCCGTGAAAGCCTCAGCCTATATAATAGTGTACCCTATTTGTGTGTTGTTTACGTTAAAACGTGAAAAGCGGAGTAATACAAACATTCTTCTCGTATGTTTCAGACCATAAATTTCATTTCTTTCCCTTGTTATTTAGTTCATCCCGTATCAGACAGATAATGCATACAGCTTAGTTCATGTTTAAAGAGTGTAAGTCAAAAAGTGGGCCAGGAGCTCCAAAGTTCTTACTTTGCTGAACTATATGAATTGTTCATAAGCTAAGATCGTTACAGAGGAGGAAATAATGGTTTGCCTTACTCCGGTTGCTTTTCGGCTAACTTATCATCCGTGGAGAACCTATTGTATACAGCTTTCTAGCTATCCGGAGGACACTACGTTTTAGGGAGAAAACATGGGACTGACAAGGAGTTTCAAATAGCCGCAAATCTGACTTTTCTTGTTGTTGCAGTTTACGTTCTCCAACGTTAAGTCATATCGGATGGTGAATGAATTGGGTGAAATGATGCTCAAATGAGACTAGGGTACATGGAGCTTAGATTTTTTTATTATTAACAACAACGAGGAGTTATAAGGGGAGATTTGAGGATGGAGTTTGGGATGGCAGTTATACTTCTGCTTATTATGGAGTTCCGCATTAGCATCTCCGTCATTACAGTCATCATATGCTGCCGCACAGTGTGCGGGAGCGAGTAGGGGTTAGTTTCTTTGGCCATGGCCATGACCGAGGTCCGGAGCATGGCACGCAGGGAATTGGACGTACATTGTTTTGGTGTTTCAGTGTAGAATTTTTTTTTTTTTTTTTTTTTTTTTTTTTTTTTTTTTTTTTGTATACTGCTGGAGCTGTTGAGTCCGTGTAGTCTCCGTACGCGTTCGCGTAGGGAGACATTAAAGTTACCCTCCTGGGTTTGTATATGCTGCTCAACCATGCTGCGGAGCTGTTGGTTGAAGTCTAGAAGCTGGTCGAGTTTGGCGCCTGTATGTGAATGACTCTCCTCCAAGCGTGAAAGCTTGCGCTTCACAGAGGATGACTGGTCACTGCTGTTGAGTTGATGAAGCTGTTGTTGGAGAAGTTGGGTCTGAAGGTCAGTTGTGGTGTCGGCAGAGCGCTGGGCGACTGCTGTTAACTTCGTGAGTTGTTCGGTCTGTTCTGAGTGGCGTCCTGCGATGCTTGTGGTGATTGTTTCTTCTAGTTGGCCCAGACGTGGAGCAATGTTGAGCTCCTCGGAGTGGAGGTGATGGATGTCCTCTTTGGAGGACTGTAAGGCTGCGATGGCGTTCTCAAGCGAGGCAAGACGGGCTCCAATGGTCTGTACCTCTCTCAGAAGATCCTGCAGGGCTCCCCTCAGGCATTCTTCGGGAAAGAAGGCAGCTGCTTCTACGGTAGATGGTAAGCGTGGAGCATCTTCCTACATGGAACTTAGAGTTACCCAACATTCGTCTTTCAGGATAACAGAAAACCACGGAGAAAACCTTATCCAGGTAACTCGCCCTGACCGAGTTTCGAACTCGGAACATCTTGAACGTGAAGCAGACACGCTACCATCTACGCTACCGAGGCGGGCGTCCGCAAATCTGATATTGATAAAGTGCATATTGTCACCCTCCCAAATTCTATGTCAATTTTAATTTTGAAGCCTTTCCATTCAGTTCCCTGTACTTTTCGGTATTAATTTTTATACATTTAAAGGAAATTTGGAAGCTAAAACTTCATAAAAATTTAAATGAAACAATTGACATATTCCACCGATGTTTTATTTCCGGAAGAGCCTAAAGTCTTAAGATCATAATGTTGGTGGGGTTCTTCAGTTACAAAGTCTTTCAGAGTAATTATAAATCTGTTGCTGTACTTAATTTCTTGAGTGGAGGTTCACTACGTGTGAAAGTAATACGGAGTAATTACAACTGATGATACAAAAATCCGATTCACATTCACATTTTAGCTCACAGTGCTCTACTCTCTATCATTAAATGTGTAATGTAATTGCCATTTTCTCAATCACAATTTCACTACGGCTCATTCACACATTCAGTATCTAATTCAGCAACAAGCAAGTGCCTTGAAAAGTTTTTTTTATGTGATATTCGCAGAATCTGATCCGGAGAGTTAATAATTATTACATCAGTCGATTCCAAAGTATTTTCGATCTCCGAGCGCTTTTATGATATGCTATTGAATGTGGTGCCTTTGAAGTGAAACAGAAAACGTTTTGATTTAAAATCTGGCAATAGAACGGACGAAGTTCATATAAATTTAGTCCTTATATGAAGCAGAACACTTATGAACCTCTTGTCGTTTCTTAAATATTGCCTTTCTCTTTGGAGTGATATACCAACCTGTGTAAATAAAACGTTGTATAGGAGGGGGCTCAAAGTCGTGATGGGGTAATGTTTATATTGAGATAACTCACTTTCCAAAACCGAAATAAATTAAAAACTCTTTATAGGTCGAGAGGTATGTTTTTCTCCTTCATATGCTTTTTGTTGCATTAGATTGTAAATTTTATGCCAGAGCGAGGCTATTTTTATGTTCTAGCGGCAAGCCAGTTCTTTGCGGGTTATTTGTTTGTCAATCTTTCGATAAACGAGGGTATTCTTATGTTCTAGTGGCAAGCCAGATTTTCTGCTGTTTACTACTTGATGTCAATGTGAAACGCTGTTTGTGTTGTAAGCAATGGCTGATACAAGTAGATATCGATTGAGGAACAATTCATGAAGAAAAACGAAATGGCGAAACGAAGAAATCAGAGAAAACTTCTTTCTTCAATTTCAGTAAAACAGTGAAGTCAATTCCCACAAGCTGGAAAAGAAGACCTTCTCAACAGGCTCTGTATTGGTTGCAAAGGGCAGTCGCAGACCTAAAAATATTGCTGTTAGTAATCTGTCTGAACCATTGGCGCGTTCGCCGAAGAAATCATCAAGGAAACGATCGGTGGAAATGCAAGTATGCTACATTACGGCCTGACTTTGAAAGTAAATTAGCTTAACTTGTGTGTGAGAGAGAGAGATAATTTGTATCTCCAAAAATATCACTGTAGAAATGCTCACATAAAAATATTAGATGTTTAATAATGATTGACCCGACTTTGAAAGTAAATTAGCTTAACTTGTGAGAGAGAGATAATTTGTATCTCCAGAAAGATCACTGTAGAAATGCTCACATCGAAATATTAGATGTTTAATAATGACTGACCCAGTTATGTTTATTTTTTTTTTTTTTTTTTAGAGTTACATTCCTTACTGGGGCGCGTGGTTACGGCACTAAGATTGCATACCAGGAGGTCGCGGGATCGATTTCCGATGGTACCATTGGAATTTATTTCCTGGTACAATTCTTTTGGTCGCACTACGGCCCTGGGGTTCACTCAGCCTCTGACAGAAATGAGTACTATGGTAGTTCCTGAGGGTGAAGGGGGCTGCCTCATGGGGCTGACGACCTCACAGGTCTTGTATGCCGAGGTTTATACAGATGGGTGCCCTGACCACCTGTCGCCCCAACATAGGCCGCTTTAGGCCTTTCATGGGGTACTTTTACCTTACTTTTACCTTACCTTTACTTTTACATTCCTTATTAGTGCAGCTGTAAATAAATAACGTCTTTAAGCACTTGTAAAAGTTTATTATTGCTACAGAAACCTAGAAAATATCTGATCGCGACTTTTGGCCTACCTGTATTATTCAAATCTGAGGTGTAGAAATAAAATTCTGCCTATCGTTTTTCCTCCAATAATGATTTCTGAAAGAGTTCATAAATGTCCCTAGATAGAAGCTCGTAAAATGAGTTGAATTCTGTGGTGGCACCCACAGCTCTACCTATTGACGCTATTTCTGAGACGTGTTGTGAAATTTATTGCTGCATCCCATAGGTTAAAGCTGTTACCCAGTCGTGCTAATGGATTCCACTTGCATCGAAGTGCTCAGACATGAAACGTTAGCGTATCGAAATGCACATTATCGGATAATACCTGCAAACCACAAAGGCGTGCGTAAACCTTGTACTAACACAAGTTCTGCAAAGTGAAGAGGTGCAATAATCTGGTGCCCCTAGTTTGTATTACAAAGTGTTTTTTACTTCCTTAGACCACCACATGCCACCAAGATATTACTTATGAATTTATTATCCAATTTAATTCACTGGAAGTAATACAGTTTAAGTTTTAATATAACCATAACCGTAGGTGAACATAGGGAAATTATATTTTTTACGCTCAGATTAGCAATCACTATTGCTTTGTTTAGTGTTCACCACGCACGACCACGAAGGACAAGTTAAATGCAATGGCTTTATTATCGACATTTTAATATATTTGGTTTGTATGAGATATGTTTATTTGCTTTTGAACTTAATGTAAGTAATCTAGGTACGAGGGAAGTAATTTTTACGTACCTTGCCAAAAATACAATTCTGACGTTGGGGGTCTGAGTTGAGAGGAGTAGGTAGAACAGCGCACGCAAGTATGTGTCCCATCGTTATTATTATGTACCTCACTCAGAGAACCTAAAACGAAGAAAATATCCACTTGTTACTACCGAAAGTTATGTTGATTCGTTCACGGTCATACCCGAATTGAGCATCACATGACATTTCTTTAGAGTTTCCCTACTTTTAAAAAAGTGTTAATGAGGGTATGCAGTAACTTAAATATTTGTACTGCATTTTTAGAACCCCAATGTAGCGCTTATAACAGTATTTAAGAACTATAACTTCTGATCATGTTTAGCGCGGTTATCACATTTATATCCTGCATATTTTTGGAAGAAGGGAAGTTTTATTATTTTATGCCTTCGCACAGTTTATAAAATAGCTCACTGAATTGTGAAATACCTAATTTTTCCGGTGGCTATAAGTTAAGAACATTTAAATATATTAATAAATGCCAAAAGTCATGCAACAACGGGTTTAGAATATGAAATTACCTACCAATCAGAATATACTCTGCCACTTTCTCTCTTGTACTAAAATAGCAACGTATATAAAGCTGGAATAAAGTTAAGACTGACACTCAACTCACTTAATTGACGTTCCACAATGTAACCCCCTGGGAAAGCTTTGGTGTTTCAATATCTAATGATTATTTAAGTCAATTGATGGAAATTAATCGTTCCTTCACACTAGTCGTGTATAGGCTAAGGTTTTGGACAGATAGAGTCAAACTGTAGAATTCAATGCCATGGCCGGGATTTGAATCACTGATCTCCTAGTTTTCGTGCAGTCGCTCTTACCCATTGAGCTACCATGGCTAACGTGCCGTCATGACATTAAATTCCCAATTGACTCATACATTTTCCCGGTAAACCACTTATATGAGTCAATTGGAGAGTTTAATATCATGACGGCACGTTGGCCATGGCAGTTCAATAGGTAAGAGCGACTGGACGGAAACCCGAAGATCCGTGTCTGAAATTTCGGCCATGGCATTGAAGTTTTCAATCTGACTCTATTTATCCGGTTATTAGTTTAATATATGCAAGAAACTCATTTCTACATCATCAATATGAAAATTTCTTTATTGTACTCTCATTAACACACAAGGCTTCTTAACGTCTTTAGCCTAGTTTCGTTTGCATGATAATAACTTCGGAGTCACATTGTTAAAATGTGATCCATATTTTTATTCTTCTCATATCATGCATCAGTTTTATGGCATGATTTGTTCTATTATTATTATTATTATTATTATTATTATTATTATTATTATTATTATTATTATTATTATTATTATTATTATTATTATTATTATTATTATTATTATTATTATTATTATTATTATTATTATTATTATTATTATTATTATTATTATTATTATTATTATTATTATTATTATTATTATTATTATTATTATTATTATTATTATTATTATTATTATTATTATTATTATTATTATTATTATTATTATTATTATTATTATTATTATTATTATTATTATTATTATTATTATTATTATTATTATTATTATTATTATTATTATTATTATTATTATTATTATTATTATTATTATTATTATTATTATTATTATTATTATTATTATTATTATTATTATTATTATTATTATTATTATTATTATTATTATTATTATTATTATTATTATTATTATTATTATTATTATTATTATTATTATTATTATTATTATTATTAAAACAAGTACCAGAATTTCTTATTATTCATCATCAATAGGTAATACTCCAACGAAAATGGTGAATGAGATTGTTAAGCTTTTAACTTTAAATGCCCTGAAATGAAAGATCGATCTTTATAAATGTCCTTAAGTAAAATATAGGCTCTGAATGGCGATGGTTATCACTTTTAGAAACAATGACCAATAACTTAATGTTTTTAGTATTGCTATTGTACTAATATGCACCTCAAGCGACGACTTCTCGAAAGCAAAGTATCTGGCATAACAACATGTAAGTATGAATACTGTAAATTTGTACCTTGAGATTCTTTACATTGTCATTGCCAGCACTCCTTTGCTAATAGATCATCTAAAGATGTATTGCAATTGTTGCAGTTGTAGATGACAGCATCGCTGTTACGCATTACCTGTAGTGGGAACATTACTCTCACAGTTTCTAGGAGAGCGTGGTGTTTATAGAGCAGTCATGATGCCAGTCAGAAAGCAGATGTCCATCCGCTTTCCCTCGCAAAAACAGGCGGCTGCGCAGTAGCAAAAGCTCCACCACATCGTAATCACGTGATGTCTTCGTCAATTAGCGATAGCCTACTTTAGAGTGTCTTTTTTCTGTATTTGTTGTTTAACACTGCAGTTTATTAATTGTGAGATATAAATCGTCTCCACTATACGCACACTTTTAAATTCTGACGCTGATGGATATTCCAGAAATGAAAAGGAGTTACATAAGATGTATATTATTCAGCCCACTAAAGTTTAAAAACGAATTAATGTTTAAGTCAAACTGCCACATTTCACCCACCTTGCAAATCTCTGAGCGGCAGTTGCCATTTACCGCCTCTGTTCATGAAGACGTTAGTTTATATCATTTTATATGTTAGCCTCTATTATTTATATCATTGTGAACCATGGACATAGGAGTAGGTATAAATATCATAAGTATGAAACCTGCGGCGTGATGCAGTTTAACAAGAAGCCTAAACATGATGAAGGTTTACCTGCATAAAAATGGCAGAAAGTGGGAGCTAATTACGATTTTTTTTTATTATATATAGAGTAAATATCAACAATCTACAAAAGAAGCTACAAGTATTTTAGAAGTTAATAAGCTTGAAATAAATCAATTTGTTAGAGGTAGAGAAATACAGGACCTCAATCAGCAATCTCGGGTATGTAAGGTAGTCTGAAAGTGGAGTATTAACTGTACCTTCATCATAATAAATGCAATCTTGTTTAGCTTATCTATATAGCCTGTGTGACCTAATGATGGCGGGCTTTGCCACTAATAACGATGTGTTGAATATCGAGCAGTTTCTGCCCTTGTATCAGTTTAACAAGAGTGCTCTTGCATCGAATATATTCATCACATCGACAATGCCGAACTCGAAATCTTATTAAGCCCAGGATCGCAATTATCCTGATAATGGCTCTTTAGTAGAGGGAGGCAATATATCAAATTGCATACTCTAAACCATGTTTGTTATTCAAAAGTACTTTTTGTGTTTTTGCAGTGTGCAGAATGCAATTCATGTGTGAGAAAATTATATTTCATATATTTTGGTAAAAGTTTTATATTTATGAAAATCTTCATGCTTCTTCGAATTTTCTAAGATTTGCAATCTTTCCCTTTTAAAATAACTTCGGTTAGCAACGGACCGAAAATTTAAAATATTCTATTTGCTCAGTTTACTTGGAAACAATTTATAAACCTCAAAGCCCTCTTTTCAGGAAACGCGCATGAAAAAACCCACACCACCTTTTCCAGCAAATCAGGTACAGTTGAAAAATGTATCATTTCCTCTAAGACAAATGTGAAATTAAACGCCCGCCTTTGTTGAACAGCTTTTATTTTCGCGAGTCGATCTTTCAGTGGCAATAAGAAAGCAAACGATAGCCTTTTTGTTTCAGTTTTAAAAGTTTCATAGTGAAATAGTAAAATTTCATAGTGAAATTTAACATACTGTTACCAAATTGTCGAGCATACGAGCAGTTGGCAGAAAGAGATGGCCAACAGAGTGGGAATTATGGCATCGAGGCCACGCCTACTCGTGTGACCGAATGGCTCTTGCTGTAGGAGTAAGGGAGACGAATGGTGCTAGGCCACGCCTACGCTAATGCGTAGCGCTAATGACCTGCCAAGTAGAGACGGGATGTGGAGAGAAATAATCAGAAAATACTGGACCCCCTTCTCCGTGATGTTTCGTTAATTGGCGGAAACTTCCAGATACTGCGATTTGTCTATATAAGCGATGCATTGGACGAGTCAGTCAGTTTTAGTTGTAGATAGTTGCACGGCAAGGTGCCGAGTAGTGAGGACAGTGTGGACTTGCGTCCTGCAAACTGGTGAATTGTAATTGTGAGTGGTACGTGATCCTGTTGTGATTTGCAAATGTACCAACTGTAATTCGGTGGAAATAAAGAACATTTTGAAATTGTGCAACTTGACCTTTTAATTCTTCAAACCCACAAAGTCACAATATATAGCACAGAGTGATTCTTATAATTCATTTAATATGTTATTAATAAGTATGTTTAGAATCTAAAACGTTTATTCTTTTTAGTTAATTAAGTGAGCCTACTCCAAGACCTTAAAGTATAAGATGTTTCTATTTTTAATTCTCGTATATTTCATAAAATGTTGCACCTTTTTCATCTTCGTTTCAAATTTTTGCAAAATGTTCTCTACATTATGCCTGTCCACTCAGAAGTTACAGTCTGCACTTACCATTGATATTTCTTTGCTCAAAGTAGTATAACAAAGCAGAGACAATGACGATGTCCTGGAAATATAAATTTTATGAGAGCCAAATGGAAGAACGTCTTCGCATAGCAGAGAGAAGAAATGTTAATGTTGATTTGCTTTGCAGTAACAAGGGGTGTGTGCAGTATTCATATGGTAGAAATACCAAAACCCTAGCCCTGAGTCATTCAAGGTAAGTTCAGTGACACCTAAGGATAACTATTATGTCAAAGTAGAGATATTTAGACATTCTGTGTAGCGTGAGACAGTATTAATCTGACTACACTTTGACATTGGCAAAAGATAATTATATAAGCTGAGTCAATTAATAAATAAATAGAACTAGATATAAATTACAGGTCGAATGCAATAAGGCGCCGTCACATATGTAAACATAAACAAAAGATTTTTAACAAAATCGTTACGATCGTCTACAATAAGTTTAGTCTAACAAGAATAAAGGCACTGCAAATGATTTTAACCAGTGTTAAATCAGATGCGAGAAGCCCGTCCACTTAAGTTGCCATATGACGAGACTTGAATTTGGGTCACAGAATGCAGCAGTTTGAAGTTGGGAACGCTCGGGGTTGATCGTCTGGTCCGTGAGGTGGGGTTGTACTTCAAACGTAAAGGTATAGCGTAACGAAGGCCTTTATTGCCATCATTCGTATCGCTGATTTGTAAATCATAGACTAAATGAATAAATTTTATTCAGAAGAACGTAGTGCAGTGACTACTGTAAACACTTCATTTCGAAACGGTTACTATTATGTGTTTCAAATGGGAAGAGTTCTGGAGTCCAGCTAATCACATGCCGTATCACACACAGCGTTGCCAGCTTGTTACCCCACTCCTTTTATATTGCCCTCTTTCTCTCTGCTTGGCTCAGATGTAAGGGTAAGCGAATTGTTTTACAAACTGTTTCAATGATGCAGTTGCCAAAATGAAAATTGGAAAAAAGCATTTTTTGAAAATTATGTATAGTTTTAAATAATATAACTATAATTATAGTTTATGAGTTACCTGTTTCTCTATTCCCATGGAACTACCAGTGGCTCATCTATATCACTGTCAATGACACTTCCGTTAAGAGACAATTTGTCATTGTCACTGTCTTCATTGTCTGAGTCTTGCAAATTTATGATTAAGGGTTCCAAAATCTCGTCCCGTGCTACTTATTTCTTAAACTCGTCTTCAGGAAGGTGTTCTGCATGTCTTACGCAGTTTTTCCAGTCCTGTTGTGTTACCTTGTCAATTTCTTCGTGAACAAGTCGTTCAACGTCCGTCAGTTTGCAACTCCCTTTTTTATTTTAGCCCAAACCAACTCAGTTGTATTATATTGGCAGTGGGAGGTGTATTATCTCGTGTCCCGTTTCAATTGCAAGTTGATCCAGCTTGTACACTTTTCCCGTGTTTTTAAACGGAAGTACTCTTTGCAATAACTCATTTTTAGTTTCTCTTTCCGAAAACTTTTTGAAGAACGTGTACACCTTAAAAATAAGGTGTACACGCCTGACTTCGCAATATCTGCCTTTTTGACTCGCCACTAAATTCACCGCAAGATGCCATTGCAGTATTTAGCTCTTACTCTACTGTTGTGTAAAGGACAACTGCATGATATTGATATGAACTCTCGAGAATAAATAAACACTTCTTATCCAGCATTCATTTATAAACATAAGCATACAGCATTCCACAGGCTAACAGGAAATGGAGTGTTTGCTTTTTCTAGAATTTAACACCTTGACTTATTCACAGTAATTCTTTTATCCGCCATGTCAGTAGTTTAAATTGCAGTTCTGAGTAATTTAAAAGATATGTATATACATGCACACCAACCACCTTGAACTCTCTAGAGTAAATAGAGATTACGAACCATTCATAAACAAAGATATAATGTGGCCAGACACGTTCTGCCAGGGCAGCAGGAAATTTATTGTTTCCTCTCGCTCGAATTGGATTATTCAAAGTAATTCTTTTATCCCGTAATGTAAAACATTTACGATGTTCAGTTCTGAGTAATTACAAATATACGTACACGCATACATGCCAACCAATAATGATATTTATACAGTACTTACGTCGCTATTTATTGTTATAATGCAGGTAATAGTGCTTTATTTATTTGTATTAGAAAAAATATTTGGGCTAAAAATATGGTGTTTTCATGGTTATGTTAGATACATTACTCTCTACCTTCCACATGGATCAGTTTTTGCAAAATCTGAATTTTTGTCTTAGCGCGAGTAGTATGTCATACAGATTGATTAGGTTGGCGCTCGTCACACACCACATAGCGGGAATGCATACGACAACATCGCAGGACTCCGATTGGTTGTTCGCCTAGTAGCGCTCAAGGACAAACACCGTTCCCATTTGAAACACATAATAGAGTCATTTCTTCTCATTAAGGTGCGTTTTGAAGATTTCTCTAAAACCATACTGCATTTGCAAACATCAGATATAGAAATGAGCAAGGCTATTCGGTGTTTTATTGAGCTACTGCAAAAACTGGATGAATCAGACTCAGAATTTGTTATTGCAGGAGTGAAAGAAAAACTCTGGTTATGTAGATATATGCGCCATTAATATTTTATTGGATTGCAGTAATGAATGAGAGTCCACAAAAGATGATTTGTGTGATGTCACGTTCTTCCGTTATGCATTTGTCTGGTCAAGTAACCGATAATGACATTTTCTAAATTCAAACATATTTTAAGTGATATATGTGTTTTTTCGAGACATTGTAAATGCATTTTGCAATTTGGTGCAATGATTTGTAAAGAAGTGTACTATATTCATTTAAATTATATAGGTTCGGAAATTTTAATGAGTTTCTTTATTTTTCAGTATTCACATCTTTGTGTACATGGTGCAGTTAATCTGTGCAGGAATGTACCTTGTGAAAAAATAGTTTGTACTTTGTTCTCACTTGTGGTAAAGTTTATTTTGCAATATTAAAACTTATGCTTACATGATAATTTTTTTCATGCATGATATGTTTGGTTATACTTCACTTATTAGACAAACACTGGATAATGTGAATATTTTTTGTGTACCTACTATGACTGAATGGTTGCATTCTGAGGCATCGCTAAGTACAAGAGCTCTCTGCGGTCCCCTATAACTACACAACGGAGACAGTCGTTCGTGCGCTCTTAATTTCAAGCGCGTCGGAACCCTGGGCCGAGACCTGCATATGTATAACCAAACGTTACAAGAGGGACCTAAATGTTGACATTACCGTCTTTGTATTCCTGCATTAGGGAGAACTTCTCGTCAGTATTGTTCGAGAACGAATTGTGCTTTTCCGAATGAAGTCGATTTCGGAGAGAAGATTAGATTAGATTTTTTATTGTGCATATTCCAAAATTTTACAATTTACAGCTTTTGGCTACATTTATTTGTCTTCACCTTGTTGCTACCTTGGCTTACATTACACCCTGGTCTTCTGCTCTGCCAGGTAGCTCTTAACCTCCATGCCTCCTTGTTACTTAATTAGTCCCATTCTTCCCCCTCATCTACCTTTCTTATATTCTTTACATTTCTGGTCAATTTTTCTTTTACTTTCTGCAAGAACTCACCAATACTTCTTACCTTCTTTTCCTCCCTGCCCGTTAACATTGTTTAAGTAAACCAATAAAATTAGGTAGACAAAAACGTGAGGCGAAGAAATTTCCGAACCACGTGAATTTCTAGTCAAATATAGCTACGTATAATATATTACTAAGTAGAAGCGTGAAAACTATATTAACATTTTCCCAGAAAAGATCGGAATAGTACTGTCCGTGTACGTTAAGAAATGTGACAAAGCTAATATTTGAATAGATAGTCAGACTGAAAAAATCAATGCCCTGGCCGGGATTTGAACCACGGAGCTCCCGATCTCCGTTCGGTTGCCCTCGCTAACACAAAGAAAGTCTCTGAGAGGAATGTGCCACCCTTACATAGTGGGACAAGGACAGCGAATGTGTGTGAGAGAGAACGCATTCTACACAAGGAGTAGAACCGTTAAGAAAACATTTGCCCCATTCAATCAGTATACTAAAACCGAGCAGGTTTATTCACAAAGCAGAGGACATCAAAATGTTTTTGTTTATAAATGGGGTGTAACTGAACTGACCGACCGCAAAGTGAGATTTGTGGTGGACAAACATGGCACTGGGGCGGGTTTTCTCGGAGATCTCCGGTTTCCCCAGCCATCTCATTCCACCGTTGCTCCATCTTCATCTCATGTATGATCAGTCACCGCCTGCAGTGCCGTATGTAGCAAAAACGGGCATTAAACACCACACACACATAATTGAACTGACCCAAGTGTCATAAACATGTCCAGGCAGGGTGAGGGAACCTTCTCCAACCCCCGTTTGTCTCATTCCCCATGGAATTTCTTTGCTGCTGATAATAAGTGGCGCGTTTCAATAAGGGTTTAGAAAAGTGAGTGACCTCTAACAGGAAGGCGAAACGTTGGCACAAATTTTAACAAGATAGATGACAAATATTTACATAGTGCGTGAAGAAGCGTTTCTGCAGCGACAGTTTAGCCCAAGTGTTTGCTTTGACTGTACAAAGAAATAATCGGTGCTTAAACCTATCGAAATGTTCAAAGTTTGACTATTCTTATTATGTCTTTTAATCCCATCAGCTTCATTGGAAACATCATTCCTACTCATAAGTATTGTTAAAGTAACGAGAGTATTATCATAGCTAGAAAGTCCTTGTTCTAGAACAATCATCCCCGAAAAACAGGACTTATATTAACCCGGAACATCGCATTGCACCAGAGGTCAGCGAGATCATCCAACAGGATATATTTATAGTTAGGCAACCCGCAAGAACACTTCGCCACCATTTTAAGAGAGGTGCCTCAAGGCCTACCCAGTTAAACATTTCGATAAATTTCGCATACTACAGGTACATACTCTGAGTACATACATGGAGTATTTATATTCTTAAATTTAAAATGCTACATTAAAATTGTAAACGCATATGTGTTTCGAAACATTTTTGTTCTTTCTTTTTTGTCTGAATGGAAACAACTTTGTATTTTGTTGTTCACACCAAGTTCTCGTGTTTTATGCAGATATTACCTGTCTGGCTTAGGTTTGGACAGTTATGCTAACAAAGTTGAATGATAAAATGACTACTACTGATTTTTGGGATTGCAGTGCTGAACAAAGAGAATGTAGATCGCACAAATGTATGTTCACGGTCTCAAAGCACGCACAAAGCATTCAACATAAGTTGGCTTATTTCCTCTTCTCTAAGCAGTGTTCAGAATCCGGTAATGTGTTATACAATAATAGAGACGGTGGAACTGATGGTACAGAAAATGAAATGATAACTTAGAAATGGAAAGGTTTCAGGTGCAAGTTTAAGGTACCACAAAGTATTTACTATCTATAAATGAAGAATGATGAAAATATGGAGAAAAACTCTTCATCAGAAAGATCACTTCTGTTGTTGTTTTGTTTTTAGTTTACGTCCTCCAACGTTAAGTCGTATCGGACGGTGCCCGCCTCGATAGCGTAGATGGTAGCGTGTCTGCCACACGTTCAAGAGGTCCCGAGTTCGAATCTCGGTCAGGGTGAGTTGCCTGGATAAGGTTTTTCCGGGCTTTCCCTTATCCTTCAAGACGAATTTCGGGTAACTCTAAGCTCCATGGACCCTGGACTAATTTGAGCATCATTTCACCCAATTCATTCACCGTCCGATATGAGTTAACGTTGGAGGACTTAAACTAAAAGAAATATATATACATACCGGACGGTGCATGAAATGGGTAAAATGATGCTCAAATGAGACCAGGGTCCATAGAGCTTAGAGTCACTCGACATTCATATTTCTGGATAAGGGAAAACCCCGGAAAAACCTTATCCAGGTAACTCACTCTGACCGAGATTCGAACTCGCGGACCTCTTGAACGTGAGGCAGACACGCTACCATCTACGCTACCGAGCCGGGCACTTTTGTTGTGATGTCTCGAAACGCTGTCCTCCTATTCACGACTATGTGCCTAAAAGACATCGTAGCAGTGGAATTATATACGTACGAGTAAAGCATCAATAGTTCTGTTGCTTGAAGAAGGCGCAAAATTCGTTGATATAAAAACATCGTGTGTGGCACTAAAGCAGCTTTCAGTTTTTCTAGAAATGTATAATGAAAATGTTAAATTCCACGAATTTTCTAGAGATATTGCAATGTAGTTCGTTTTCACAGAAAAATTTATCTGGACAGCTAAACTGCAGTTCTAGGAAATGACATTATTAACTCGTGACAGTTGGTTTGCATATCTAGTTCTAGGTACGCGTAATGATTCAGTTCTGCGAAATGTTTTTCAGGTATGTTTTATCATTTTGCATTTAATACATTTTACCTGAAGTTAATGCTGCTAAGTTACCAGAAAGGCATTTTACCTAATATATCAATCAAGACCACGGTGGGTATTTAAAGATGTGGGCAGTTGTCTTATTGTGGCGACACTTTTACCTGCTTGTTCTATTTCTCTCTATCTTTAATACTTAGCTTTTAAATTAACACCTGACTTCTACTTTATTATGTATGAATAACATAGATTTAAAAAAGCAAAATAAAACACATAGGCAAGTGAGGGTTTGGCCTATTTGCACAAATTCCATTTAAGAGTAGATGGATGAAAGTAGCTTATACATAGTGCAAAAACCTATGGTGTACACAGTCTTGTATGTTTCTTTTGTATTAAGCCGTCCTACGGTGCCCTGAAATAACCATAGATATGGAACATTGCTTTGTTTCTCGACGTAATATTTATATATAACAAGCCTACTATTGTTGGACTTCAGGCAACGCCGGTCTAGCAATCTGACCTGCCTAAAAGCCTCGCCCGTGTTGTAGTTTTACCCGTACATGCCATTATGTTGTGTTGAAACATGGGAACTTATTACATCTATAAGAACTAATTCATTGACTATTTCATATGCTGTTGCTGTCCAAGAGGCAGGGCGTGGTTTCACAGGCGGCTGACGTGCGGTTGATTGGTAGAAGGAAAGTGAGTTACTCTCACCTATCAAACTGTCCATAACTCCTATCCGGAAGGGGAGAGAATCTCCGAGAAGGGAGATTTACACCACCTTGGTGTAAATTAAAAGTAATTGCTCACTCGAGCGGTTTCATTCAGGTCTGTTCTGCTGTTTCCTCAGTCACTTCTTGCTGCTTGCGAATAGTAGTCGCCCGCCTCTGTAGTGCCCGCCTCGGTAGCGTGGTGGTAGCATGTCTGCCTCACGTTCAAGAGCTCCCGAGTATGAATCTCGGTCAGGGTGAGTTACCTGGATAAGGGTTTTTCCGGGGTTTCTCTTATCCTGAAAGATGAATGTCGGGTAACTCTAAGCTCTATGGACCCCGGGCTCATTTGAGCATCATTTCACCCATTCCATTCATCGTCCGATATGACTCAACGTTGGAGAACGTAAATTACACACACACACACACACACACACACACACACACACACACACACACACACAACACGCCTCTGTAGCGTAGTTGGTAGTGTCTGCTTCACGTTCAACAGGTTCCAAGTTCGAATCTCCGTCAGGGTGTGTTCCCTGAATAAGTTTGTTTTCCTGAGGTTTCCCTTATCCTGAAGGACGAATGTCGCGAAACTATAAGCTCCATGGACCCCTGGCTCATTTCACCATCGTTCCCATTCATCGTCCTAGTTCTATGACTTAACGTTGCAGAATGTAAATTCAAAAAAGGTAAAAACGAAGAACAAATAGTAGTATATTTGAGGAGAGAAAACGGTTCCTGAGTTCCAATATTTAGTAAACGACTCTATGAGAGGTGATACGGTTTGCGTACCAGTAATTCAAGTTCTACTAGCAGATGAGAGAAAAAAAAAAAAACACTTGACTAGAGAAACAGTGAAAGAAGCCTCATTGCTGAATTCTTATTTTCTTCTTGATGTGTTTGTTATATAAACCATGTGTAATAGTTGTAATAGTGCTCTTTGTTGGATATAAGTCTCGTCTGGTAGGAAGTTAAATTTTTCAATCATTTTCGTACTTTGCAATATACCTTTTTATTGTTCCTGTTCACCACAAACGACGAACATATCCGTACGGTTGTTTCGCCCCGATCTTTTGATGTCTTTATTGCTGCCTCGATACACGGAATTCGGCGACAACAATATACCTACGGCAAATATTGCACAAGGGAATGCTCTATCCAAAAAATTAGGATCTATTTACAGCCTAGTTATTTTCTTCATTATAACGAAGATAAACATCTTAAGCGTGAAGGAGAGGAAAGACTTGTAAATTAATTATAACATTTAGTTTTCTGATTCATATTTATTGAGAGAATATCACCCCTGCAAATATCATCCCGTAAAATTTACAGAAAACACTTTGAGAAAGATACATTTATCCCGTACACTTTGAAAGAGTGACTGTATACTAAAGACCAACGTGGCAGACCAATAAAAATGTCTGTCCGGAAAGTTTCATCGCTTCCTCCTCCATTGGAAAACGCTTATTATGACTAAAGTCTGAAGAGGTGTGCGGTCGCATGCGACACAAGTTCGCTGGACACAGAGTATGAATGACGTCAAATGTACAGCACGGCCATCAAAACTACAAACGTCGAAAACAACGCAACTTAGTATTCTGCGAACTAGTGAAGCATTGCCTTTCAAGTGTATGCAGACGCAAGGTGAAGGTGTAGTATAACGCGACTGTTTTGCTTCCTCTCGCAGAGAGGCGATTGTCATGGTCAGCCTATACCAACCTGCAGTTGTTTACATACGCGACCAATAACAGTACACTCCATGTGAAGTATACCTATGGTAAAACACACAACCTTCAGGAATTTACATATGACATATAAAACTAAAGTTTTACTGTTTGTGTGAATTCATCGGTGCTTATAAAGGGTTATTTTCATAAGATTCATACCGGCAATGTATAAACACTTGATAAAAGCATGCACTGGAATTTACTAAAATTTATACACTGAAGCTTTTTTTCAACCATGCAACATTGAAATTTGAGTAAATCAAGAAGGGTACCTTCATCTTTTCGTACTTTAACTTCAATATTTGCAATGTTACGTTATGTTTTGCAGTAGTGTAGTATTTACGGGGTAGTGACCACCTTGGAAGGGCTACACAGGAGTGCCTTTGTTTCATGGCTCTTTTTAAAATCGTTTTTTCTATTATTATTATTATTATTATTATTATTATTATTATTATTATTATTATTATTATTATTATTATGATGATGATGATGATGATGATGATGATGATGATGATGATGATGATGATGATGATGATGATGATGATGATGATGATGATGATGATGATGATGATGATGATGATGATGATGATGATGATGATGATGATGATGATGATGATGATGATGATTAGTATTAGTATTAGTATTAGTATTAGTACTATTATTATTATGATTATTATTATGATTATTATTATGATTATGATTATGATTATGATTATTTTTATTATTATTATTATTATTATTATTATTATTATTATTATTATTATTATTATTATTATTATTATTATTATTATTATTATTATTATTATTATTATTATTATTATTATTATTATTATTATTATTATTATTATTATTATTATTATTATTATTATTATTATTATTATTATTATTATTATTATTATTATTATTATTATTATTATTATTATTATTATTATTATTATTATTATTATTATTATTATTATTATTATTATTATTATTATTATTATTATTATTATTATTATTATTATTATTATTATTATTATTATTATTATTATTATTATTATTATTATTATTATTATTATTATTATTATTATTATTATTATTATTATTATTATTATTATTATTATTATTATTATTATTATTATTATTATTATTATTATTATTATTATTATTATTATTATTATTATTATTATTATTATTATTATTATTATTATTATTATTATTATTATTATTATTATTATTATTATTATTATTATTATTATTATTATTATCATGATGATTATTATTATTATCATGATGATTATTATTATTATCATGATGATTATTATTATTATCATGATTATTATTATTATCATGATTATTATTATTATTATTATTATTATTATTATTATTATTATTATTATTATTATTATTATTATTATTATTATTATTATTATTATTATTATTATTATTATTATTATTATTATTATTATTATTATTATTATTATTATTATTATTATTATTATTATTATTATTATTATTATTATTATTATTATTATTATTATTATTATTATTATTATTACTATGATTACTATGATTACTATTGTTACTATTGTTACTATTGTTACTATTGTCACTATTGTCACTATTGTCACTATTGTTACTATTGTCACTATTGTTACTATTGTCACTATTGTTACTATTGTTACTATTGTTATTATTGTTACTATTGTTATTATTGTTACTATTGTTATTATTATTATTATTGTTATTATTATTATTATTATTATTATTATTATTATGATTATTATTATTACTATGATTACTATTGTTACTATGATTACTATTGTTACTATTGTTACTATTGTTACTATTGTCACTATTGTCACTATTGTCACTATTGTTACTATTGTTATTATTGTTACTATTGTTATTATTGTTACTATTGTTATTATTGTTACTATTGTTATTATTGTTATTATTGTTATTATTGTTATTATTGTTATTATTGTTATTATTGTTATTATTGTTATTATTGTTATTATTGTTATTATTATTATTATTATTATTATTATTATTATTATTATTATTATTATTATTATTATTATTATTATTATTATTATTATTATTATTATTATTATTATTATTATTATTATTATTATTATTATTATTATTATTATTATTATTATTATTATTATTATTATTATTATTATTATTATTATTATTATTATTATTATTATTATTATTATTATTATTATTATTATTATTATTATTATTATTATTATTATTATTATTATTATTATTATTATTATTATTATTATTATTATTATTATTATTATTATTATTATTATTATTATTATTATTATTATTATTATTATTATTATTATTATTATTATTATTATTATTATTATTATTATTATTATTATTATTATTGTTGTTGTTATCATCATCATGATCATGATCATCATCATTATTATTCAGAAACTTGCAAAACTGAAAATGCTCCTCGCAATGCGGCGTTTCTGGAATGTTCACAGTAGTAGTATTAACGTCATTTGAAGCACAAATTTGCATTTCTGTGTAAATATTTAAAATGGCTGATTCCTAAATACTCTTTGCTGTGGAAATGACTATACACTTCATATTTTCATGTAATAACAAATAAAAATTTAAAGAAGTTTTTCTGCTTCACCGTTAAGAACATTTTGAAGGAGAAAAAAATTGAAAGAATATATTTATATATAGTTAAGTATTTATAGTATATGTAAGTATTTATTATATATAAATTAAGAACGATATTAATTTCCTAGTAGCATTTTAAAGCAGACATTCTAAATTTTGTGTGTTATTTATCTTTTCGTGTTGTAACTAGGTGAAAACTTGAGATTCCTATGTTTAGAGCTGCAGTTTCCTCATTTTAAAACATACATTATCCTATTGAAACTGAGCGCATATAATGGTAAGAGCGAATCTGCAATGAGCATTTATGAATTTGTTTGGTGGCAGCCATGTGCATTTTACACTCCAGAAAATAAAGGACTATTTCTGCTATTTCAGGGCGATCAGTATTTTTCTATTGATGTACCAGGGAGCTGCGGAAACCTAACGATACCAGAAGTACCTCGGGAGAAACATTTAGGCCGCTCTTGGATAGGAGTTGTTCGAATTGGGTTGAACTCGGTAAGACAATGGTTCACAAAGTGGTTGGATACGTCTCGACGGAATTATGAAATACCTCAGTGTCCTCCAGTGCAACTCTGGAGTTTTGTGAGAGGGTGTTCTGGATCGTTGTCTGCCCTATCGTGGTTTTGGTACTCTCGCATTTTGTGTTTGATGTAATTAAGTGCGGGAGATGGGTGGATTTTAGACTTCAGATAATACCCGGAGGGAAGAGCTACGCAGAGGCGACTGCTCCTATGCATGGTGTTAGAGGAAGCTTTGGTGTCGTGTTATTCTAATGGATGAAGTAGTTTGAGCCAGCCATTGTTATTGATCCCACATTATTCGTGCAGTGCATACCGCTATGGATCAAGATTCATTGTCCTAATTAAAAACCATACATACATAAATACATCAAAGCGTAATTACAGCACCCTGAAACATCAATCGTTATGAAAACAAAGGCAATAATCAATTATTTCAGCACTTGGCAAATGTTAAGTATTAATGTGAAATTCCAGGAATATGTGTTGAATTATAGAACTCTTTAAGTAGATGGGAGAATCTGATATATGAAATATTTAAACTTTAAAATTTACTATAAATTTTTCATTTCATTATTGTTCCTTTGGAATCCTTAATGTAATAAATGTGAAAGTTATGAGATAAAAATTTACAGTAAGCTATTTATACTATCTTTTATCATTAGGAATTCGATGTGTATACCCATATGAAACTTAGCGAAATGTTCTTCCATAAAAATCTATATTATATTGCCTCAATAGAAGAGTATAATTGCGATTTTGAGATCTGAACACAATACCAAGAATTCATATCGAATGTTTCACATTCCCTTCATGGACTCCTGTTTGCAACTCCTGTGTTATATGGATATGAATACCTCACATGTATGGTATGGTATTTCAAATAAGCATTTCTGTATATTGGTTCTATTGTTCATATTTCGCATAAATATTTCCCAGTACGTGTCCAGATATTTTCATTCTTTCAATATAATGTGACCCGAAAGGTTGAGAGGGAGGGAAATATGCGAAGAGCATACTATTTATATATTGATTTGCAGCTCTTTTTTCTCCTTATTCTACTGTGTTCGTCGATAATGGTATCGTGAACTAGCTTCTAGAGCAGATCAAAGGGTGTGACCTAAATACATCACATCGCATTTTTTCAGGCACTGCCGTTCAAGGGCAGGATCCCTCTAAAAAAATGTGTTAGCAATGCAAATATTCATATGCGATTGGTGGCAGTGTTTGCACAGCACTACTGCATTAGCCATCACGGAAAGGCTTGCACAACTGACAAAAGCAGGGAGGGAAGCCTGCGTATCAACAGAGGAGGAGATCAATTCCCAGAGAAGAATAATGATGGTATTAGGAGAATGATGGTGGGAGTAGATTTTTTTAAATACTTGACCGTTACATTGAAACATGCCATCTACTGCACAATGTATCATGCATAAAAACACATAGATAACTGAGAGCTGATGCACAGATTTCTTCCATAAATATTTTAGAATAAAAATGGCTTACAGTTTAAAAATCCATGGCTTTATGTTTGAACATATTTCTTCTGTATGAGGCACCTCGCGCATTATGAAGATATCTGACGTGAATTTCCAGGTCCAAAGCAGAGGAGCCAATCGCCCCTGCACCCAGTGTAATTGCGGAGAAGTAACTATACCGAAGTGCTTTGTTCCTGGAAGCACTATTTAGGTGCAACAATTCTACTGGTATTGGCTTTCGTGAACTACCGGTCCAGGGACCTAATTTGTCTAAAAGCCTCATCTCTAAGACAGCTTCCCGGAACATTCCATAATGGAATCCTGTTGCTTAAAGGTGAACAAAGTGGGCTTAAAACCCTATTTGTTATCATATAAGTATAATCTGTCTTCCATAGGAACTACTTCGTAGAATATTGGTACCAAACGCCATATAAACATGATTCCATCTGACAAAATCTTCTTAATGCTTTGAAAACACCTTGTGTGAATTTAATTCAGCCGAGCTTAAAACCGTAGAAGAGGGTGCCGGTTGTGGGAATGAAACATTCTGAAAAACAGTTAAGGGCCTGAGGAATCTGCTATAATCGTAGCGAATATGAATACAATTCAGTATGAACGATGCTAAAATAAAATCTGAAATCTGTAGACCTGGTAGCTATTTTTCTAAACCATGAAATTACTGGTTAACATATAATACATTTTTTGAATAAATTTATCTTCATTAAATATATATTATATTCATTTATACGTATTTATATGTATATAAGATATATAAAACAGAAATGAAATGAATATAAGAATATGAATAAACAAATTCATAACAAAGTAAAATTGATATCCCCCACCTCAAAAATAATTAGCTTATTGCTTGCTGGAAGCCACCAACCGGCATTCAGGTATTACAATATCTTCTTAAAGTTTTACAAAAAAAAATGAAGTGTGTAGTGTTTAACGCCCGCTTTTACTACATACAGCACCGCAGGCGGTGACACTGATGATGCATGAGATGAAGATGGTGCACCGGTGGAATGAGATGGCTGGGGAAACCGGAGGTCCCGGAGAAAACCCGCCCCAGCGCCGTGTTGTCCAATACAAATCTCACTTTGCGGTCGCCTGGGATCGAACGCGGGCCGCCTTGGTGAGAGCCAAGCGGTCTAACCACTGAGCCACGGCGCGGCCTTAAAGTTTTACAGCTAACATTAATTTATGAATAACTGGTTTCGAGAGAAATAAATACGTCGGTATTTAACACATTCTACTAATTTATCCTGTAATTAATTCATTCTATTATTTAAATTATTCCATAGTCTTTTAAGAATTTCTTTAACTAGTATCTTAGTATTCAATTTACTATTGATAGTATTAGAACAAATTTCACTTGTGGTTCTCAACATTTGATAACGTGTATTATAAATATTAAACTAATATCTCATTATTTTTATTTAATTCCTATTAAGTGAATTATTGACTAAGCTGGGAAGAAAAAACAACATTCTATTGAGATGTAAACTATGCAAGGAAAAATAAATTAATTCAACAAAGTACGCCAAGTACTGTTCATCTGAAAGGAGTGCTGCAATTTATGAGAGTAAAATAGATTTTGTATATGAGAAAAGCTGTAAACTGTGTTCCAGAATAGTTGTTGACTTTGTTCGAATAGATAATTCATATGATGACATTAGGAATATTAAAATTCTTGGTATACATACGTATATGTTGAAGGTTATCATAGAATTACACATAACTGCTTGCTTCTGCTTCAGTTATTTTATTTAATAATTTTCAGGTCATTGCGTATTGTCAATGCATAAACGAAGTGTCTTTGGGGTATTAACATTCAGCATCTAGCCGACATACTGCTTTATTATTATTATTATTATTATTATTATTATTATTATTATTATTATTATTATTATTATTATTATTATTATTATTATTATTATTATTATTATTATTATTATTATTATTATTATTATTATTATTATTATTATTATTATTATTATTATTATTATTATTATTATTATTATTATTATTATTATTATTATTATTATTATTATTATTATTATTATTATTATTATTATTATTATTATTATTATTATTATTATTATTATTATTATTATTATTATTATTATTATTATTATTATTATTATTATTATTATTATTATTATTATTATTATTATTATTATTATTATTATTATTATTATTATTATTATTATTATTATTATTATTATTATTATTATTATTATTATTATTATTATTATTATTATTATTATTATTATTATTATTATTATTATTATTATTATTATTATTATTATTATTATTATTATTATTATTATTATTATTATTATTATTATTATTATTATTATTATTATTATTATTATTATTATTATTATTATTATTATTATTATTATTATTATTATTATTATTATTATTATTATTATTATTATTATTATTATTATTATTATTATTATTATTATTATTATTATTATTATTATTATTATTATTATTATTATTATTATTATTATTATTATTATTATTATTATTATTATTATTATTATTATTATTATTATTATTATTATTATTATGATCATCATCATCATCATCATCATCATCATCATCATCATCATCATCATCATCATCATCATTATTATTATTATTATTATTATTATTATTATTATTATTATTATTATTATTATTATTATTATTATTATTCACCGCCTTACAGTCCTGTTGGGTTATTTCCTACCAGTCCGACTGCTGGCCTCACGACCACATCTCAGGCAGATCATTCAGCCTATACGCATAAATGATGTGGTCAGCACCATGCTTCCTCTAGCTAAATGTCAATCCAGGCGCAATTTGGTGACCTCGCCATTACTCGCAGACGTGAAAGGCTAGGAGGAAAATTGTAGCGTACTCCGATATAGCGGCTGCATTGGAAAAGCATTTGTGTACAAGTTCCAAAGAAATATGAAATGAACTCTTCGTATTATTGTGCTTCTTGTTTTTGTGTAAGTCTTACAGTAACAATGTCAAATAAGCATATTATTCTTAAACAAATTAAACGACCAAACATAATCAATTGGAATCAGAGAAAATAATAAGGAATGTTAATCTTCGGTTTAACCTAGTGTAACTAAGGTCGATGTAGCATTAAATATAAGTAAAGGTTTACATTGTGATGTCTCCTGCACTTTTACTTAGAACCATAGTAATCACATATTGTGTTATAGGGATGCTAGTCATTCGTGGTGTGCGCAGCAGGAATTGAGTCGCCGTCCCAGAAGGAAGTTTGGTTTACTGTAATCTGAAACAAATGGGAGGCGAGAAAAAGAGAGATAGAGATTCATTAACTTATCGGGAACCGCCTTTATGAACAATAGTGAAGTTTCCTCCACCAACCGAGCGGGTTGTCTCAGAGGTTGCTTCTATGGCGTGCATTCGGGAGGCCGGTGTTAGATTCCCGTGGACAACCTGACACATGTTTTTCAGGGATTTTCCTGGCCCACTAGGTGAATGCTGGGTAAGTTAATTACATTTCCCGAATATCCTGTCCCTCCATCTCACCTCTATTATCATTTCTCCTTATTTGATGGTGCCCTTCAGGGTAGAAGGTCGGTAGGAGTCTCGTCGGTGCATAGCGGGATGATATGCTCTGAGCAAAACGCTTTCCTCTCCGGCGGAATGGACTTGGTCTCCGAACCGACCTAGTGGGACGATTCAGAAGCGCGGGAGGCGGGATGCCGGTTGTCCAAGACTGCCTGTTTGAGGCGGCCTCCAGTCTACGAACCAGCCTCGTGACTGTTTCGGGGCCACAGTAGGTGGGTTGATGATTGTCTTAAACCCACCGAGGGAGAGTTTCTATCTGGTAAGGTGTAGGGACCTCGCCTTCTGTACTGTAGTGACTCCTTAAGTTCGGCTGCCCTCTGTCTCCTCTCTCTTCATCCGTCTTCCTGAGGGTGCCCCACTTGGGGCATAGTTACAAAGATCAAGTCTGGTCGAGGTGCCGAATCCCCCTCCCCCAAACAATCCAATCCAATGCTTCACCAAGCAGAGTTTAGGTTCTTTCCGTTAAAATACCTCCGTCCTTCTGTTTATTGCTTTTCATATGTTTACATCAGAATCCTAATTTGGAGCAGATTGTATGTACAACCGCAGCTTCTCAAATTCCTCACCCTCATGTGTGGGCTCGAAGTCACGTGGCGCGGATAGACCACTGCGCTCCGACCAAACCGCAGGAACTATTTCCTTCTCTTCCTCCACCTCCTTCTCTCTAGATTCACCGTAAAATATTAATTTCTATATCGGGCATTCCTCATGTTCATATGCTATGACACTTAAAAGCGCGCCACAGCGTGCATCTGGCTCTGACAAATCTAAAAATTTGAACAGATTTTTGTTCTGTAAAACAAAGCGTTTTGTGCAGATAAGACGCTGTAATGTGCGTAGTGTATTTCTATAGGGCTGATGTTATTCGTGCCGTGCAACTCAAATACCTCACTGAAATAGGAACCTTCCCTCACTGGGATAAATTACTGAAAACTTTATAATGTAACGCTGACTTGCCATCTATTTAGCTCTCCAGTTCGCCGAAACACGATCTTCTCTGTTCTACGGAGACAAGGAACGTGGGATGCCTTACACCAAGTGAGGGAAAATAGAATCCACACAGCATCTTTTAGCTAGAAAAATAATTATAGAGCGTAACTAATGCTGTTATATTATCATGAAAACTTCGTGCTCCAGACGCGCGTTACGTGAAGACATATTTTACAATTTACATTATTTATAGTTTTAACATTCACCGTAACCAGAGGAAAATGAGAATGTCAAAATCAAGCGGCTTTTAAAGTTCATTTTACAGAAGCTTTATTTAACGAACATTTAAAATATTTGATTGGATTTTTTTCGGAAGGGATTAGGCACTTCGACCAGACTGGTCTTTTGCACCAATGCCCCAAGTGGGGCAAGATAGGTGAGAGGAGACAGAGAGCGGCCGACCCCAAGGAGTCGTTGCACTTGAGGGCGGGGTCCCTGCACTTTACCAGATAGAAACTCCCCGGCAGTCCAGGTAAATCGTCATTCCACCTACCTACCATGGACCCGAAACAGTTGGTGACAGGAAATTCGGAGGATATAATTAATCTACCCAGAATTCGCCTAGCGGCCCAGGAAACCCCTGAAAAAACCTTGGGTAAGGCAGGTAAGCCATGGGAATCGAACCCAAGCCTCCCGAATGCGGGAGATGGCCTAATACATCCCGTTTGGTTTTAAAATATTACTTTCATTATTTAAAGTTCAATAATATCAAATATGGACATGTTTTTTTTTACCGCACTGTTATGCACATTTCCCGTTTCTTTGTGAATTTATGTGTGAGATAAACACATTATGGTATTTTCCCCATGTATCTGAAATTTTTACTTCGAGATATACTGTAACAGTCATGCAAACAAAGTCAGTTTCAGTTAATACATGCAAATAACTGACCTAAAATCACGACATCTTGGAATACGAAATTGCTTTAGAATATCACTTTGCATGTTGCCTATATACGAGTACATCAGATAGAATATGGAAATACTGCTGACTATGGTGTAACTACAGTATGATAAATATGTGCATACTAAATTTGTGGTTGTCTGAAAACATGTTTCTATGTATACAGGAGCTACAATGTAAGTGATCCTAATGGGCTTTTTAACAATTTTGAATACTTAATGTTAATATTCACTAAATATTACGTTTATATTATTTAATTTGTATTGAGTAGAACACACATCCCTAATTCAAACTGTTATAACTAAAACGACAGCTTTTGACTTGGATGACGCTTTAAAATTAAATACAGATAAGCAGTTCCATGGAACCTAAAAAAACCTCGAGTTATAAAGTATAAATTGTTCACCGAAGCCATGCGCCTATTCCTCAACCCTCTATACCCGCCACTGTTGAAATTCTTCAGCTGTCTGGCACGGTAATTCTACGTCCATGCCACTAAATCTGGCGAATTTAGGACACCTCCTTGATGGATTTCACACGAACCAAAAATGTTTTTACAGCAATCCTTCTTTTGTTTGTTTGTTTCTTTTTTCCTTTTCTCTGTTTGTTTCTTTTAGAAACTATAATTACACTGCGGATGTGGCGTGTTCCTGATACACTTACAGTCCCACAAATCTCTGTGTGTTTAGTAGTCGGGTTGCTTCTTCATGTTCTTTGTTTGTGAGAGCAATAGAAATTTCGGTGACGTTACTTTGCGCCCATTCATAGAGTTCTCTGAGGGTTGTTATCTAATTTGTCTGAAGACTTGTATATACAGCAAGTCTCTTAATTACATCTACGGCAGCGCCATCACACAGGCTCTTTCTATGCTTATGTTGAAGAAATGTCTTTCGCTAAGACATACACATCCGTTCTATGACACAAGTTAACAAAGTTAGTTTTCATCTTTATTGACCTGCATCCTCATTACTGAAATAGGAACTCTTGTTTATTTGCAAACACTGCTCTGTTAGTTTTAGTTGTAGTTATAGTTGTAAGTTGCCGCAAACGGCGTGTGTCTCGAATACGAGGAACCCTAGCTGTTTAAGGGGATAACATACGAGTCAATTGGAGAATTTAATGTCATGACGGCACGTTTGGCCATGGTAGCTCAAAGGTTAAGACCGATGGGACGGAAACCGGGAGATCTGTGATTCAAATCCCGGCCATGGCATTGATTTTTTCAGGTTGACTCTATCTATCTAAAACCTTACCTATATACGGCTAGTATGGACGAACGATTAATTTCCAATATTCAACTACTCTTATAGATAGGTAATCAGTTGTTTTCGGGAAATATGAAGTGCGGCTTTGTTATACATTAAGTATTCAGATAATAAATTTAAAACATACATGCTTGTAGTAAATAAATAGATGAATAGTTGATTGACAGCTGCCCAGAGGTAATTTGTATGATATACTATATATGCAAAATTTTAATGATAATAGTAGTTGCCAATAACAATAAATTATCTATGTTTGATTACAGTTTTCAGATGTAATGTTATGACGATTGAAATGTTAGGAAATTGTGTGATTTAAATGTTTTTCAGACTGATAGCGAAGCTATTGATGCAGTTTTCAGTATCACCGTTTACGAAATCATTTCTGCTCTATCAGTTGCTTTCCAATGCTTATACACATTTATTGCAATAGATTTTTCTCCAGTGATGGGTTTAAAAATTCTAAAATAGTTGTGCCCTGCTTTGGCAGTTTTCATATCTCTCCATATAACAATTTGGGTAGTGACTAGAACAAATTATTTTTCGTAGTGTAATGTCAACATTGCTCAGATCACTTTCGTCATCTTGGCTTAACTTCTAAAAATTCATTAACATCAATTGTGTGGTTTCACAAGTAGTTCATTCGTGAATATTATGAGTGTACACCACGTGTTGAGAAAATTCCTATGCTCCTTTTTATTACAGATATAATTAAGTTAACCAAGTGTAAGTTAATATCATGTTATTAGGGCTGTGTACTCTAAGGATAATTTTTGGCTATTACGTGGTTTATTTCATATAAATATCTGTTTATTCGATTTTTGAAAAATCGTTGTAATACTCAAAAAGAGGAGCAATTGTGTTTATGAGTACTGGTCAATGTTTTCTGAATGCGTTATACCGTACTTTCACTCTGTATCATAAAAATTTCATTTCGTATTTTCCCTATGTTCAGACGACGATGATTGGGTGTTCATGGTGTTTATGGTTGTGAAAGGCCGGCTGACTCTTGGAATGGCGGGAGGATGTTTATTCACCACTCTTAATAAACTCAAGCAAACGCGGTAATTGGTGCACTCATTACTTTCTTAGTCTATCGCTTAACTGGTGCAGAATGGACATTGATGACTTACAAGTCTCAGTTAACTTCCCTAAGCAATAAAAGATTGGTGTTTCGCATAAATAGAAATATTTCTTGTTGACATTTGCTTGAGAGCTGTTTCAGTTGCGAAAAGTATCGGCAGAACTAAAACCAAAACTGAATAAATGTGTAAAAGAACTCGGTGGCATATTTTCGACAAAATGTCTGAATCATGTTTTGCAGTCTGTGAAACATCGGTTACTGCTAATAGGTGTCACGTAACTCAACGTGTACAAACTTTGGAAGATGAATCTTCTCTATGTCAGACTACAAAGGAGGTGAATTGAAAGCCATTCCAGTCTCTTCGTATGTAATTTCCCAACGCCAATCACAGTTTTCCTTGATCTCCGTAAAGCTTTATGCGCGTCGATATTCCATTATGTAGGTTGACTCATTAAATAAAGGAAGGCTTAAAATGCTATTACATTAGGTAGCAAACAGTATATAAAACATACTCTATATACGTTGCATACAATACACCTTTTTACAAAAAGAAAGTAATCCTTAAAATGATACTACGGCAAATTTAAAACTAAGTGCTATTTTGGCTTTATTTTGGAATATTTGCTTTTCTCTTCTTTCTCTAATTCCTTTGTGCTGTTGATCGTGGAGTTCAAGCCTCTTCTACCCATTTTCTCCACTTTTCTCGATCCATTATCATTCTCTTCATTTCTGTCATGGTTTTCCCTCTATCCTTCCCCAACTTCTCAATGTATTCCTGATACAACATGCGTGGCCTTCCCCTAATTTTACCTTCTGGTCTTGCTTCTAAATATTGTTTGGGTTTTCTTTCTTCTGACATACGGAGAACATGTCCATACCATTTAAGTTGTCTTTTTTCCAATATTTCTTTAACGGAGTGTGTACCCAACTCTTCCCTTATTGTTACATTTCTAATCGTATCTCTTCTTGTCTTCTCCACAGCTCGTCTTAAATATCTCATTTCCATAGCTGTTATTTTGCTTTCTTGTTTCTGTAGGAGAGTCCAGCTCTCTGCTCCATATAATAGAATTGGTAGTATTATTGTTTTAAATACTATAATTTTTGTATCTTTTGTTATTTACTTTTCCCCCCACAATAGTATTAATAATCTGATAGTAGACCGAATTAGCCTTTCTTATTCTGTTTAAAATTTCCTGCTCTATTTTTCCATCCTTATTTATAATTGTACCCAGGTATTCATAACTGTCTACCTGTTCTAAGATTTCATCATTACATTTAATTTTAATTTCTTCTTCTTTCCTTCCTATATACATGGTTTTACTTTTGGGTATGTTTAATTGTAAAATTTTTCTAGTTAATTCTTCTTTCCATTCATTTAGCGCTAATTGTAAATTATTATTACTATTTGCTGTCAATATGATGTCATCAGCATATATCACCGATTGTGCCCAAACTGGTCTTAAATTTCTATATCCTATCATAGTTCTTGCTGTTCTTCTTTTGAAAATTTTCCATATTTCATCCATCACAATAATAAATAAGAGTGGGCTGAGACTATCTCCCCTTTTCATCAGAAATGGTTCTGATTCTTTTCCATCTAATCTTATTATCCCTTTTGGTTCTTGGTAAACAGATTGCATATATTTGCTTTTTTGCCTACCTATTTTGAACCTTTATAGTGCCTACCATCTGGCCTGTGTTAATGAGTTCTATCTGCCACCGATAGTATAAGGTATCTTGTTTTTAATTTTAATGCCTGGATATTTGTTCTTAAATACTTTTAAAATTTTAAAATTTTTCATTTGTCTCACTTTCCGTCCTCTGTAACCGAATTGGTATTACATGCCGCTATAAATCGGCTTATACAGTTTTCTTTGAAAACATTAACAAGTTTTGTAATATCATCAAGTGTATAGCAATGCTATTTTATATCAGGCACAGACATTGTAATAACCTTATTGTTTTCAGCAATTTTACTGTGTAAGCTACATGATGAGTTACGCCAAATTCGCGCATTATTTTGTGTTCAGTCCAACATTTAGGAAGGCATGTAACAATTATGCATTACCGATTACCAGTTTTTACATTGCAAATTTTACCTAGCATTACTCCTTTACATTACTGTCACTGCTCGCAACAAATACCTTAATAATACCTTTCTTAACCACAATGGCCTTCTAACAAGCGTATGATTTGGCACGAATACTTTTCCTTTTGGTAAAGCAATTATAATTTCGCTTATAATACTGATTCTTACCTCCACTATTGTCTTCGTGGTGTATATGCATTTTCACTTGATTTTGTTTTTCATCATAACCTGTTTCGATTTCTTTTGCGTTAATACTTTTCTGTATCTACTGAGACATATCATACGACACATATCAGACGAGAAAACGTCTGAATGGTGCTCAGTTCTATGGAGGAATAAGGGAGAACACTAACACGTAGACCGTATCATGTAGCCATAACTATATCTACTATCTATATTGGATTCGATTGGATTGGATTTGTCGCAGTGGTTCGGTACCTCAACCAGATTGGTCTTTTGTTCCTATGCCCCAAGTGAGACACCCCCGAGAGGGAGGATGAAGTGAGAGGAGACAGAGGGCGGCCGACCCCAAGTAGTCACTACAGTACAGAGGGCGAGGTTTCTACACTTTACTAGACAGAAACTCCCCGGCGGTGGGTCAGGACAATCGTTATCCCACCTACCGTGGCCCCGAAATAGTTATGAGGACAGACACCAGAGTCAGCCACCACGCAGAGCAAGGAAGACTCCAGCCAGGCTTGCACAACCGGCATCCCGACTGCCACATTCCTGAATCGACCCACTAGGCCGGCTCGGACACTGGAGTCCGTCCCGCAGGAGGGGAAAGTGTGCCTCAGAACATATCATCCCGCCGTCACTTCTACCCTGAAAGAAACCACCAGATGAGAGATGATGTGAAATGATAATGGAAGTGAAATGGAGGGACAGGAAATTCAGAGAATGTGATTAACCTAACCAGCATTCTCCTCGGACACCGTAAACTCCCCGAAAAGCCCATGGATAAGGTAGGTCCGCCACGGGAATCAAACGCGGACCTCCCGAATGCGGGCCTTAGAAGGAACCGCTTGAGTCATCCGCTCTGTTGGTATCTATATTAATAACTATGTTCCTCTCATGATAATGTCACTATAAGGAATGTATTCGACATCAACAACTGTAGCGTTTTCTGAGAAAGATTACGGCTATGCTTTCCACTTACCAACAAGACCTAGGCATCTTTCAAAACATACGCTCTTGTACTAGCAATGTTGTTTTGTTTAAGCTATAGAGTAGTCTTTCAAGTAAATAAAAGTAGAGTGATGTTGAGCACGTTTCTTCTAGCCAGTATTTCACATTCTTTCTGCCTCACTCTTTCTGTCACTAATCGAAAAGCCATTACAGTCATTTTTATTTTATCCTCCTCTATGGAGGCACTTACATCCCGCAGCAGGACTTACAGGTGGGTGTCTGAAGTCGAGGAGCACAGGAACTCCAGCTCGATTCCCCGCATCGGGGTGAAGAAATAGATGACATAAAGTACATGGATGAAATAAAGTGTGATTATGCAGCAGCTGGTGGAATGAATGGCGGAGGAACATTAAGGTCACCTGGGATTGAATATATCCCGCATTGACGAGAGGCAAGCGGTCTGACCACTGGAGTATGTTGCCCCCCCCCGCAGAAGAGCTGTGAAAGGAATTCGTAAACTATAGACGTGAAGTGACACGCGAGTTACGGCTAACCAGACTCTGTCTTTCATTCGTAGTATCACGTCACATGCAATACTCACTTCAGTGTAAGTCATGCTTGTTTTTATAGATTAATAAGTACCACACTTCGACTGTTTTGAACATGAAATTTAACTGTTAGCACTAGCGTGTGCTTATTTGTAGAGAATGAAATAATGCTTGGTAAAACGGTTTGATTTAAAAAGATATATAATGATTGGTTAAACAACATCTTTTACCATAATACACAGAATATTTAAATACACATATGCGTATTTAGTATTATGTAATTGTTATTATATATTTTGTTTTCTGGAAGACTTATAAAATCATTATAAATTTGTGTTTTGGAATGTGTATGAAAACGTCTACGAAATTCACCCCTTCACCCAGGATGTAGATGGTATTAATACAGAA
Source organism: Mantis religiosa (assembly GCA_030765055.1). Classification (NCBI taxonomy): domain Eukaryota; kingdom Metazoa; phylum Arthropoda; class Insecta; order Mantodea; family Mantidae; genus Mantis; species Mantis religiosa. The sequence goes on along the minus strand of CM060948.1, from coordinate 108,012,813 downwards.
TGTTAGGCTTACAGTTACATGCATTTTGAAAGTTGGTACCTTAAAACATATCTACTAAGTGTGTTAATCTTTTCCTCTCCTCGTCTAACAGTTTTCCCACAAATAAATAACATAATTTGCTACTTGATATAGTTTCAATCTTTGATAAGAAAGATAGACCACAGAAAGGAATATAACAACTAAACCAAATTTGTAAAACATATGATATGGCAATCTCAAAGACAAAAATAAAAGTAATGGCATTCCAGGGAAAATACCCAATAAGGACCAATATTGTAGTAGAGGAAACTATAATAGAACAAGTGTCGCAATTTCAATACCTTGGCTGTGATATAACCTATGAATCCGAAAATCAAGATATAAGGAATAAAATACAAAAATTCCAAGCAGTTTGCGGAACAATTAAGTGAACCCTCAGGAATAAAGCAAGGAAAGAAACTCAAATAAGATTCTACAAAGTGATGGCAATCCCAATACTAAACTATGGAAGTGAGGCATGGATAATAAGGGAAAAGGAGAAGAGTAAAATACGAGCTGTTGAAATGAGATTCTTACGATCAATCAAAGGATGTACAAGAGAAGATCATACTAGAAATGAAATTATTAGAAAAGAATTAGAAGTACAACCTTTATTAGAAGAAATCCAAAGATATAGAAACAAATGGGTCAAACACCTTAATCACATGCTAAGAGAAAGAATACCAAAACAAGCCTTCAATTATAAACCAAGAGGACGAAGATCAATAGGACGCCCCCTAAAGAGATGGCTTCAGGAAATGTGAGACCGAAACAGGCTTAAGCCTAACCCGTGAAGGAAGAAGAAGAAGAAGAAGAAGAAGAAGAAGAAGAAGAAGAAGAAGAAGAAGAAGAAGAAGAAGAAGAAGAAGAAGAAGAAGAAGAAGAAGAAGAAGAAGAAGAAGAAGAAGAAGAAGAAGAAGCTACTTGAAGTGTTTTGCAGGATCGTAACTGCTCCAAGAAACGAACGACGCCTATTAGCACAGAACATGCCTTTTGCTTCCAAGGTTTTATATTTCACTAACTGACATTTTGATCCACGAAGCCTGGGCCCATTGAGTTTTGTAGAAAATATTTGAACTCAGCTGCACATTAAAATAAGAATTAATGGATTATGAATGAAAGGTAAGCATTAAATCCTCAATTAAACTTCACTTACCATTTATTTCTCTAAGAAAATGTGTATTGTAGATAACACAAAAAATGAATATTTGTGGATATGTATGAACCATGACCAATTCCTTCATTTGTTATTAGTTTTGACAGAGATGTCGATATCGCTAGGACTGCCCGCAATGCTTTTACCCCTCTCAACAACCTGTCCCGCGATCTCAGGGAAAATAAACATTATGACCTGTATGTGCCATGCAATCTGGAGGTACTTTCAATCTGAAACAAATATTTTTCTTAATGCTAAAATTAATATTCTGTAAATGAACTAAACATTGAGGTAATGTTATTTACATTGCCCTGAATATTATCAATACAAACATCTGTAATTATACCCTAACACCCTATATATGTTATTACCATTAGTTTCCTCTCTCTTTGGGATTTGGAACCATTAAATTTATTTATGAAAAAAAAAATCAAATCATTTATAGTGAAACAGAAAAGAGAACACGGCTGAGAAACAGAAAAGAAACCACAGCTCATTAAATGGTTTTTGAATTGAAATTCGTTATATGATACTCGCTGAATTTCTTATGCAGTGAGTAATCAGCGTGACAACCTACGTGCCTTGGAGAAGAAAAATATGCTTCTCTATAGATAGACCTTACCTTGTTAGGTTTCCTTTAACATTCATCTTTATTCCGTTAAAGCGAATTTCAAGGGATTTCATTTGTCATCCAAACTTTTCTATTGACTTTCATCAGCACAATAAAGAAGGCAAAAGAGCACTTGAGCTTCTGCTTTTCTATCTCTAATAACGTATAATTCAAAGAGCGACTCATTTTACATAGGCTATAGATACATACAGACATTCTATGTGCTTTTACAAATGATGCAGAAATAAATTCAGGTGTACCTCTTTGCTTTCTAAAGATACACAACAGTACCTGTAGTCGTTTACATTCCATCGCATTCTTCATTGTTTGGAGTAGAGTTTGTTGCTACCCCATTTCCGTACAAAAGGAATTAATTTAACTTTAGCCAGTAGAAGACATCAAAATATCTTCTCCAAGCGGAATAAATCACGTGATATGAGCCGGTTCCGCTTTATTTTTGTGAAAACCTTAGTTGCAAAGTCCGTCCAATCTAAAGTGGCCTAATCATATTTATGGCATTGCAATATACATGCTTTATGATTTGTAATGCTTTATGAATATATGACGTTTATGTCCATGAAATATTTTGTTATGTATCGTATTGGATTAATAATATCTTTTATTGCGGCAACTATATTAAATTTTATTTTAAGAAACTTGAATATTTCATGATATTTATTCTTATTCGCTCATTTTAATAAATAAATCCTGACAGTAAAATGCTATATTATATTAACTAATTTGTAAGTGCAGTGCTTCTAGAAGAAATTTCACCAGAAGTATTTATTGCTCAGAAATTATTTCTGGCTTTTTGAATGATGAAATGTGATTTTCCGCAAATTTAAAATAAAGTGATATAGAGGAATCAACTGTAACTTTAACGTAGTGTTAAGTGATTGAAACAATACGCTCAATTAATACCGTTTATAAGTGCCCCGTATGTGTTCAAATAATGGGAATCCTAAAACCAATTCGTAAAAATATTTTCGAACACGATGAGTCGAAATGAAAAACTTTCTAAGCCTTTGTCACATGCTGCAACAAACGATTTTCAACTGTATGACCTCTTTCAGTGAGCAAATCGAACTATTTACCCATTATGACCATCCGAGGAAAAAGATTTGCATCCGCAAAAGCGGCCGTGCCGTGGCTGAGTGATTAGACCACTCGACTCTTGCCGAGCGGCCCCGGGTTGTATCCCAGGCGACCGAAATGAGATTTGTGGTGGACCACACAGCGCTGGGACGGATTTTCTCCGGGATCTCCGATTTCCCCAGCCATCTCATGCCACCGGAGCTCCATCTTCATCTCATGTATCACCAGTGTCACCGCCTGCGATGCCGCATGTAGTATAAGAGAGCATTAAACACTACATATTTCTTTTCTATGCAAAAGCTTTTTCACTTTAGAAAATTCTTCACACCAACTTCCGAAGTTCCGGGTTAAATTTCTAACAGCAGGCCACTGTGATACTGAGTTTTTTATTAGTTTCCCCAGGATGGTAGGCGAATCCTGGGGTGAATTCTCTTCTACCAAGAACTTATTGTGCACATCATTTCCGTTCATCTGATATATCTCCGTATGTTTCAGTATATGAGGACCAAGCAACGGCGTTGCACGGGCGGTATAGCTTGCGCTGTGTAAACATTTCTCTCTGGCGATTCACTAGCTCTTTGGAGACCCTTCCTGGGAGCTTATTTGATTCTGGATAGGTTATAAGGGATCGTGCCGCATAAAGTTTTGTGCAACTCCGGAATCGTTTCGGACCCCATCTTTGATAACGGAGCTCCTCGTCTGGATCTCGCCAGTTTTTGGTTCTCCCTTTCCATCTTTCCTCCCAAGATACAAATGGTCAAACATAACCTACTTGCGGTCCTATACTCCAGTTGAAAGCTCCTGCGTGTAACTAATCCTAATGTTAAAGTTATTTCCAAAATATTTGTGCCATTAGCATTTCATTTTGCCTTTCTAAAACACAGATTATAAAATATATTAGCCCATATGCATAGGAGCTACTACTTAAAATCACTTTAGTCCATAAATGTACATTTCTAAGAGTTTAAGGTTAGTGGAATATATGCCTCAGCTCATTACGTAGACTTAAGTACTACTAGAAGTGTGTGGATGTGGAGCAGCATCGAAGATTGCTTTTACGAAAATCCCTAGTCTCGAGGTAAGGCTCTATACATAGACCCCACAAATACACGTCGGTGTCGTTTACTCATCCTTATCCAGAGATCTGTAAATTATAGCTCTCAACATCGTATACAGAACGTGACTTTGTGACGATGGAAAGGATTCATGTGCAAAGAAATTTTGTGGGTAACTTTAGAAACAATGTATATTGTTTTCAGTATATAACACCTAGGTTAAAACAGGGGTTAAACGACAGTGGAAAACGACAGAACTATCCATCTGGTATGAAATGTTATTTAAGTTAGAACTCATAATTCTGGCAATTAAATGACTATGTAAACCTAATAATATATAGAGCTACATAATTTGATAGATTAACTTTAAGGAAATATAGGGGGGTGTTGGGGGAAAAATTCGCTTAGGACACTTGTGGTCTCAAAGCGCCAGATTTTTTGCAATAAGACAAAGTAAATTTGGACCAGTAGGCCACTGATACTACCTCAATGATATATGCTCGCATTTTGTACATTAAAGAAAAGTGGCTCTTTGGGAAGCAGGCAGCTATAAAAAATGTTAAAATGTGGAATTGCATATCCACTAAAGTTAGGCGTATGGACGCGGAAATTACACTCATTCTCTGGTGAGCGAAGTTATAATAATAATAATAATAATAATAATAATAATAATAATAATAATAATAATAATAATAATAATAATAATAATAATAATAATAATAATAATAATAATAATAATAATAATAATAATAATAATAATAATAATAATAATAATAATAATAATAATAATAATAATAATAATAATAATAATAATAATAATAATAATAATAATAATAATAATAATAATAATAATAATAATAATAATAATAATAATAATAATAATAATAATAATAATAATAATAATAATAATAATAATAATAATAATAATAATAATAATAATAATAATAATAATAATAATAATAATAATAATAATAATAATAATAATAATAATAATAATAATAATAATAATAATAATAATAATAATAATAATAATAATAATAATAATAATAATAATAATAATAATAATAATAATAATAATAATAATAATAATAATAATAATAATAATAATAATAATAATAATAATAATAATAATAATAATAATAATAATAATAATAATAATAATAATAATAATAATAATAATAATAATAATAATAATAATAATAATAATAATAATAATAATAATAATAATAATAATAATAATAATAATAATAATAATAATAATCATGATGATGGTGATGGTGATGGTGATGGTGGTGATGATGGTGATGGTGATGGTGATGATGATATATGTTTTCAGGTTGAATGTTAGCTCCGAGTGTACACGTGGCACACTCAAGTCATGCGTGGTTATTTCCCCGGAGAGCGCAGGGCAGTTTCGTGATGGGTAAAGTGGAAATGGCCAACCCCGGGATTAGCTGACATCGAGCTCACTCACACGAAACTAATAACAAACGGAAGAATTGGCCACGTTCGTGCGTTCCCAAGTATTCATCATCTGTGTCTTCTACAATTTATAATTTTATAAAGAAAGAATTAGGAAAAGAGTTTTAAATACTTTTAATTGTGGACTTAATGTTTAACCTTGCAAATGTAGCACGTATATTGTTTAATTTAAAGTGCAAGTTTTCGAATGTTTTGTGCAAGGCCAATGCTCCATACTACCTGGGCCAATAGGTCAGACATTGAGGTATGAACGTGTAAAAGCAAAGGGAATGGTCTGTACTGACAGGTGTTGTTCATTTCATGGCCCAGTTACGACAGTGCAGAAAATATCAGTTAGTGAATTATGTAATGCGTTGGTGGGAAAACTTTTATAAGAAAAGAAAAATTAACACACTAAAGTATAGGTGTACATAAAGTAATCAATTACGAAATCATTGTGCTTATATGACTAGCGTTATATACATACATACATGCACACATATATACACGAGATATACCAGGAGAGTCAGCTGCCCCTATTTATTCTTATCTATGCAACCCGCATATATGTGAAATCATTGACCCTTTTAGCACAAAAGCTGTTATTGCACCTCTGCCCTTCTATTCTGTTCTATACACACCTAGCATTAATACGTACAGCTCTGAATGAAACAAGAGGCTGCAGAGCTTAAATAAACGACGCCTTTACATGCACATAGTACTAGCAAGGTGATAAACGAATGCTTTGCCAAAGAGCGACAAAAAACACGTGGCAGCTGGCTGAGTGGATCAGTTTGCTGGAATACGGTGATGCAAAGGCTGAGTTTGAATCGACGTCACATTGTATTTTTTTCTCCTAGCCTTTATTGTCTGTATATTAGTTACTAATGTATTTATTGTTGCTATTGGTTCTTTTGTGAGTCAAAGGCACAATAATTATAATAAGATAATTAGGGATCTATAGGGATTAGCTCACCATATGAGTTGCACCGAGCTCAGCCTAACGGCAGGTAGGAGAGACCCTCGCCCTTCAAAGGATATCTAAGGGCTATCTTTATCTTATCTTTAATTAAGGATTATGTTTAACTTTGTGTCCCTTATAATCTGTTTCGTGTCTGGTGTAAACCAAGTTACGTATTTGGCTTAAATTTTAGGAGCATATCGACGACATTAAATCTAATAGTTGCTGTTTCATTTGTCCAGTATACTCTACAAATTCTCTATTGGATTCATGTCTGGGGATTATGGTGGTGTCGGCATCCATCGTGGAGTATTATACAACAACCATAGTCTTGCATCTAGAGCTGTGTGTTTTGGATCATTATCTTGTGTCAAAATATAATCCTCAGAAAGACCCATATTATTCACACTTCTGGACAGATTTGTTTTTTGAATGTTTGTATAAACCTTATGGTTCATAATTCCATCAATAAAACACAAATCCCTCACACCATTTGCAGTCCCAGACAAGTACTGAACCGCCTCCATGTTTAACTGAAGCTGTTATATTTTTCTCCTCACGCTCACAATTGTTTCTTCTCAACACTATTGCTCGCCCTTTTGACTTAAAGAGCTCAAATTGATTGGCGTCAGTAAATGCAACCTTCTTCCAGAAATAAAACGCATCGCATTTATGTTCCTTTGCAAAAGCAACTCGCTTCTTTCTGTTTATTTTACAGATGTATGGTTTTGTACGGGCTGTTCGGCCTCCATACTCAGCTTCATAAAGCACTTTTCTTATAGTTTGTGCTGAAACGGACTTTCCTGAGTGTGTTTGAAATGCAATAGCAAGTTTTGGAGCACCTAGTTTAGGATTTTACTTGGCTTCTCTAAGTAACTGTCGTTTCTCCATCTTGGATAGGACTACAGGACGACCGCTTCTTGATTTATTTTCTTAAGTTTTGTTGTGATCAAACCTGTATATAATAATGTAGGTCTGTACTGGTAGATCTTCCAATGGTTTCTCCAATTTCTTGGATAGATTTTCCTTTTATAAATAAACTGAAGCAAATTTATCTCTCTTCTTTTGTAGTTTCAGGACGTTTTCGGCCCGTATTACTTAAATAACAGTCAATGGCTTTGAAAATAGAGGTGGAACTGTCAACGACAGTGGATAAAACACAACAGCATAAGAAAAGGGAAGGTGTGTGTGTCAGTGAGGCACCATACCTGGGATCTTGTTTACTAGACGTATACTTATTTGACATCAAATGGGACATTATTTTAAATAACGTAGAGCTGTTCGCTAATGAAGCAATATATGAACCCAAATTGTGCCTTATATTTAAATCCAGATATCAACCGGTGTAAAGAAATAGTTGTTGTTCGTTTCTTATCTATATTTTTCTGATTGTGCTTGTTATATTCTATTGTACTATGATTAGCCGAATACTTTTTTGGAGTATAAGTTCAAAGTGTAAGTAGGAAGGCTAAAGTATATTTCCTTGAGAATGTTTTCGGTCGCACAATATTTCGAGTTGTTTGAAATATTTAAAGGGAAAATTGTTAATTACGATAACCTGGTATTTTTAAAATAAATCCATAACATGGTATACTGGTATTGTTGGGAATCATATATGAGCTAAGAATTGTCGCGTTATCTCGAAGGTCCCTCGCTCCGTCGGGCTTCGAAGCGACGATCTATTTGCCTTTCGTCGTACTCGTCGATGTTGTGGTCGAGGAGGCGCTATGATCCCAGGGTCCACCTCGATGAGTATTTGTATCACTGCTAATTACTATGGAGTTAGTGCGGTGTTTGGAGAAGGAATTTGGGTTTTCTCAGGGTTCTTCGCACAATAAATTCGTATAACTCTTAGGTGTCGGCGTTCCTAGTCACGTGGAGGTCTGCAAGTTCCCACTAAATAACGAATCAATGGCAAATGTAAATATACTGCTCGCAGCTTTAAAATACTTAAGTAAATATCAGAATAACACGGGACGCAGTTCGCACTTCACTGGTTGCAGATTACATCGCACTGGTTGGAGCCGCTACGTTCGCCCTTGCTCGAGTCTTCGCCAGACTGCTTCAAATTTACCCCAACACTGACTTTTCTACAACTATCCGAAGCTTCAGAATCTTCCTAACGCACACCTGTGTTTCTATCTTTCAATTGGTTATTTCATTTTTATCTTTACTTTAATTGATTCCCTCCTTGAACTTGAATATTCTAACGGCATTCGAAAACGATTCATGTAGTAGAAGACGGAGAAATGGTAAATGTTTTCTCTTGCTACACAAAAGAAAGCCAATAATCTTTACAGCCCCGGAAAGGATAGTAAAATCTTTGAAAAATTGTCCCGTTACTCGTACCGAAAACTAGCAGATTTTCCTGAGTAAGTATGCCTATATTTGTTGGTATTCGAGTCTCAAGTTTGTATAATTTAATACATATTTGCTATTGAATCATACTATCGCTTTAATGAATAATATCCAATAGTTCATTTTTATACAAGAATGGGCAGGCGGAAATAACGCTACAGAATCTAAACGCAGTTAATTTTAAATAAGGCAAATGTTTGGTTTCAAGTTAAGTTTATTAAATTACCTAGGAGGTTAAACTCTTTTTTCTATTAATGAACAAAGAGCATTGCAATAACATGACTCATGTGGACTATAATATTGAAATTAGAAGCGCGCATGTGGAAAGAATCAACGACAACTTGTTGGAACAATCACGACAACTTCTCCACGTGGAGTTGAGATCAAGCTGTCACTCCTTGTTATTGGTTATAAGAGAGACGTCACTGGACACACGATAAGCTCAATATGAGATGACACTCCCCTCAATATGACCTGTCATAACATTTCTCAGGGCAACATTGATTCCTGAGAAGGGAGTTGATCGCCACGGCTTTGTCATAAGAGGTTATAATCTGTCGGAAACTAGAACGATCCTGTTGATATAAAAGGAGAGAAAGAGAGCGAGACGATACTTTAATGGAACCCCTTTTGATTGCTCTTCCCACATATAGGAAAAGCCAGAATATTCCTCTACCCATCATCAGCCTATCATATGTTCCTTTTTTTCATGTTGTGTATTTTGACGTCGCTACCCAATTATGTACACGCATTAATAACTCCGATGTTATATTTTAGTGTATTGGTGATTACATTCATAAAATGCAGTGAAATGTTCTCTCTGTACAATCAGCTATCAGCCACGAGTAGGGTTAACATCCTCATTTTTTTACTTTTCCTTTTTTATTTTTTCCTATTTAACTGTGATTTTATTATTTACGTTTATCTTTTTATCTGTTTTCTCCAGTTTCACACATATTTACTGTACACATAAATACCCATGTCCAAGGCGGGACTCAAATCCGCGACCCTCTACGCGGCGAAACGCTAGAGACCTACGCTCTAGCGACCAAGGCAACGAGGGCCGGCACCATTAAACTTCTCTGTCCCTCCTTTTCTCGGCTGCCATATGTTCATGTTCTTCTAGATAATTTGAGACAGACTGTAGTACTGTAGTCTAACGTAACAGCAACCATCAATCATGAATAAGCTTAATCATTATTTTCTTTCTGAATTTTCTCACTTCCATTAAGTATTCTGTTTTGATAATGATAGTGTTCATTATATAGGCCGTCATGCTGGTGAACTAATGGAATCAATGCGTACACATAATTAGCAGCTCATTGTACTAGCAGATTGTCCTACCAGCAGCCTGATTTAGTTCTACGGGGAAACAAGGAATGTGAATGGCTGCATTACCGTACACTGCTGGAAAATGCATTTAACGTCATAAGCACGCTTCCCCGGGAATCCATCATGGAAATGCAGATACCCTGTGCGTTTGATGCGATTATGGGGATGCAGTTTCTGATTCACTCAGGCGTCCGATGCAGCCTAAAAGTAAACGCTTAAATTTAGACGTAAGTATTGTACCTCTAAACACCTTTAATTATGAGCAAAGGCACATCAACTAAGATCTGTATTTGGAGCTTAGAAAATTTGAAACATAAGAAAGGTACGTATTTGCTGATCACTTGCATAACATTTAAGTGTTTGTAGGTCCCAGTCTGAAACGACGCTCTGGGTATTTCTCCAGAGCACCAGTTTATAAGTGTCAGAAATATCTGTGGTGTGAAAATGTAGGGAGAAAAGGCATTTGAAGGACGGGAAAAGTAAGTAAGAAAGGCTGTTTTCAAGCATCCCCATGTTTTGAACAGTGTTTGATTGACTGATTGATTCATTTATTATTTTAGTGTGTGAGCAAGTGAGTGAATTAGTGAGTTAGTTTAGGGGCCCATGGGTAAATAGATCATTTGGGCCTGAGCTCTGAAGCTATTGCCTCGGACTATGTAAACGATTGTGTACATTTTCAAATTTATGTCGAACGTCAAAGACTCAAAAACTTACTTAAAGTGAACTCTTATATTAAATAACACAATTTGCGTTCTTTTCCCCGAACTGTCCCAATCTTATAATTGTGACTACTATATCTTTGACCTTACCTGTAACAAACTGTACTACAGAAAGAGACTTCTCAGTTTTAAGCAGAACCACAAACGCCAGGAGGTTAGTTCGTTAGTGGCAACGTGTGGTGAAAAAAATGTAACTTTGAAAATTATTTTTCAGGCATTATAAATGAGTTTGCTAATAAAAAATCAAGGGAATAAATCCGTTTTGTAATGTAAACAGATGCTGTTGCATGTAGAGATTTAAAATGCTTTTTAGGTACTGAACTAGCCATAAAATATTTTCAACCCAATTTCAACATAAATTAACATTGTTGTGTTACTTAGAGCATTTGCGATTAAACGATTACTGATATTTTCCCTCTCTCTTAAATATGTGTATTTTAAACAACTTATATGGTTTACTTTCGCAATTTATATTATATATTAGTTCTATATTTTCGTCCTGCGCTGTGGTGTAGTATTTGGAGCATTGTGCTCTGGTTTCCTGCCACGGAGTGCACTCGGGTTCAACCCTAACCCTGAGATGTGCGGATTTTAAGTCCCGAGTATAGGACAGGTGGCCAACCAGCATTGTGAGGAATTTGTACAGCTACGATAGTTAACGAATCCCGGGCGATGACTAACTTACCGGCTGTGGTGGTGAGATGCAGACTGCATCTCCTCGCCGTATCTATTGGATGATCGCCCACTTCTGCCATGCTTATGTGGATATGAAGCCGGCAGTCGGGTTGGCAGGCTAGGCCCGAACCGGGCTGTTCGCCATAGATCTATGTTTTCATTTACACCTATAAAATCTGTTCTATTTTTTTTAGGGTGGTTAATGTTTAAAATGAATAAAGGTTAATAACTTCCAGGTCTTTGATTTTGAAAATATTTCCATAAAATAAACTAGTTTGACAAAAATGGGATTTTTAAACTTAGTTTTGTTTCAATTTTTGTAGCTGTAAGTACCGCAACAATCATTTATTAAATAAGAATGCAAACAGCTGTATGTCTTTAAAAAGCCTCAGTATTTACTTGCAGATTGATTAGTTTAAACTGAAAGTAAATAAGCTTAAAATGTTATAATGTTTGAGAAGAACCCTTAAAGGAGAAGAGCGGTTAAAATAATCTGTCCTGAGCGTTATTAGCTACTCGAAATCAGCGTCCGAATGTTTCTATACATTGACAAATAGAAAGAAAGTAAATCCCATCACAATCAATTATATTTTGAAAATTTAAACATGGAAAGCAGCGCCGATTCCAATTCGTTACGAATTTAAACATTTTAATAACATTTCTTGCAGAGGGTCCCGGGTTCGATTCCCGGTGGTGGTGGGGGTTTTTCTCCAAGATAATTCCTCATCTTCCCCAGAGTCTGGAAGTAAGAATGAAAGTGCAATATGTGCGTGATCTAACGATTAAAACCTAAAGAATACGAGTTGTTCCAAAGGAGAACGGCCGCAGATATGACCATTGGAGTTAAAGGCGGGGAATAAATGGAACAATAAAAAAGAAACATTTCTCGTAAACATCGGCATATAATAATACCACTAATGGCAGTTAACCAACTCAATTGTCACTAACGCAGCACCGTATCGGGGATTCGTAGTCAAGGCTTGTAGGGAGAAGAAAAGAGCAGAATGTCTTACAGTCCTGTAGGTACAAATTCCCTGTTTTTCCCCTGGCCTCATTTGTGCTGCATCTCTCACTGACTTCTCGGTAGAGAGCTAGAAGCTGGAGCAGATTTGCTCGCTGATGCCTCAGAGCAATCTGTTCACTTACTTAAATGAAGGTATTTTACTTCTGTAATAAAATGTATCAGTAACATTTTTGTTTCGACAAGAAGGCTTATTTGGGTGCTGTAGTATTTCGATATTTCGACATTGAAATGACAGCAACCCTGTGTTTGAAAGATTAATTTACCAAAAGACAAACTACACATTGCCATTTATGTATGATGCAATCCTTTCGTTGGGAGAACGTGCCAGGTGTTTGCTACCTTTATTTCACAGTTATATTCATCATGGCAATGACTTGTCCATTCTATCCTAGAAGAACTGAATACATATCAGAAATTAAACTACTAGTAATAAAGGAACTATTGCTGTAGCAACATATGAACCAGCAGTACACAAAAGTGAGTATTTTCTTATTCCGTAATAACATTAAAGTAAAGACGATGGAAATGAAGCAAATAAATCTAGGAGATTTTCAGGATAATTCCATTGTCACTAGTCAGTCCAGTTAACAGAGTTTGGTAAAAGGACCGTCGTATGGTTATTTCGTATATAAATGTATTTTCCCATTTACTTGTATAATTGAGTGGGACCTAATGACACAAGAACCATAATGAAAAATGAATCGAAGTATTATGATGGTGGTGCATATTGCTGATTATTTCTGAAACGGAAACTTAAGACAGTACTCTGAGATCAAACAACTCATGGCGTCAAACTTCAGCATGCATGTAATGCAATGGATGTTACCTGTGGAATTCCATCCTTTACAAAACCCAAGAAAACACAGAGTAGCACTATTACTTCTGCTAATTTGCGGCATACATTCAATTGTAATGTTCTGATATTATAATTCTGCATACCAAATTCCGTAAATTGCTTACGTATTACACATATTTAGGAATTTGATTCCATTACGCGAGACGGTTATAATAAGAGTTGCTTAGTAGCAGTATTTGGCGCATAATTTGGAGCTGGTTCTGGTTTAATTAAATATATCAAAACTCTCTTTCTCCTCCACAAATAGTGAAGCATGAGAGTTCACAATGATGGACCCTTCTTCTGACGTTTCCTGTTTTTCATCTTAGCAGTATTGATTTAAGTGGCAAAAAGAATAATTATGAGCCTCACCATTAGTGAACTAAAGCCAATATTGTATGGTATTCTATTGTATTCTATTCTATTCTAAGAAATAGCCTAAGAATTTTGTAAGCAAAGCGTTCAAGCTCACCTTAGTTTGTAAATCATTAGCTACGTAGTCAGTAGATACCGGGTCATGAATAAAAAGCGCATACGTTCTTAGAGTTCGTACCATTCACACATTCTCTCATTATGCTCAATTCAATAGGAGCGTACTTGTTTTTTAACAAAGACATACTACACGCACAAGTGTTTACTCATTTCTAAAGTCATGATGATAAGTGTGAGTATATAAACTGTTATCTGCACTCCTGGTCCATAGTGTTCTGTTGTTCAACGGTTTGTATTATGAAATTAAGTTTTGTTGTATTTGCTTCTGTCCCATCAAAACAACTCAGAAAATATTCTATGTTGCTCACAAGTATGAACAGTAATGTTCGGTAAATATTTCTGGAAATGCATATTTTATCCAAGCAAAGCATAGCTGTAAATTAAATTATCAATACAATAAATAACATGAAGCTGACAGAAAAATATGGTATCAATAAACCATACCAGAAGAAACTAATGCTCTCGGACTGGAAAGTCAAAGCCCATATGGTGATGGATTCAGATTAAGATCAGATTGTTCATAGAATCCCAGGATATTTACACTCCTTATATTACGAAATACATTTCTTATAAAGCTGTAAGCTATAATTTGAAGTGAGGATTTTACACAGTAAGGTTAATTAAATAATATGGCTTTCAATGTTATATTTGGTTACGCTTTGTAAATAAATAAGATGATTTTGAAAGTTCTCCAATGGCTAATAGCAATATTTGTATCTGTCTACGAGTGCTATGTAGGTCATAAATATTTCAATTTTGTTCGGAGTTATCGTTAACTAAAAGCAAATCAATATAATCTCAATTATTGAGTATGCACACAATAAAAGTATGCTGGCTGTATTCATATGACCCCTTATACCCTTTATCTCTATAATTCCAAAGTTAGTTCTTGAGTAGTTTTTTATGCAAGCAGCTGAGTACCTCAGTAAATTCAGGAGTACACTATTTCGTCTATGTTCATGATCCAGTTAAATGTATTGATAAACAGTGCTGACTACGTGTTGTTCGTATTCCGTTTAGTCCCTATTGTGTGTGTCATGCTGTTAATGCTGTTCAATAAAAGAAAAAGCGGTATTATTTGTGGATGGCTATCAATCTACATAATTTTTAATACTAAAGCTGCTGCAAAAGAAAAGAGAAGGAGATGCGCTTTACAGGAATTTCAAATGAGGCACCTTGTGCGCCCCACCCCCCCCCCCCCCCAATGAGGCAGCATCTTCATTTTGTTATATTTGTCAGAAAATTAAATTCTGTGTGGTATTGTATTTCTACTAAACGTATACTAAAATTATACAGAATCGAAGGTAAAACAGTAAACTATTTGGAAATTAATTGTTCTTTCACACCAGCCGTGTGTAGGAGGCACTATGAAATGGTAGAGACAAACTGAAAAATTCAATGCCATAGCCGGGATTTGAACACGTTTCATAGTGCGTCCTACACACGGCTGGTGTGAAAGAACAATTAATTTCCATTAATTGTACCTAATAGTGGTTAACTATAAAGCCGGGCCTTAAAGTACTTACAGCATAGTAAGTCGCCATTAAAGTATTGTATTTATGTCTCATGTATTTATGAGAACTCCTAGTGGTTTACCGGAAAAAATACGAGTTAGCTGGAGAATTTAATGTCATGTCGGCACGTTGGCCATAGTAGCTCAAGGGTTAGAGCGGCTGGACGGCAACCAGAAGATCCGTGGTTCAAATCCCGGCTATAGCATTGAATTTTTCAGTCTGGATCTACCGTTTCATAGTAAACTATTTGTCAGAAAAATCTGAAACTAATTTCCAGTGACGTGGACATAAGCTAGAAGTTCCTTATTGTGTTTTAGGGTCGCTATTTATGCTCGTCCTTATTTTTTGTATATTGTTTCGTTTTTGCTGCTGACTGTCCTGCACTTTATTCTGTACAATTAAGTAGCATGCTGCTATTAAATTGGGAATATATGGTATAATACAAAGTGATTATTTGCGCTTCACCTAAGATGTCTTCTACCTTTTCCAGATAAAGAAAAATGAATGAAATTTTAGCCACATTTGTACAAATTACATAAGCGAGACGGTGTAATTTCTCTCTTCTTTAAGGGCTTCCATATTTTCAGGTTCATACCATGCATTATAAACCTCTGATGAATGTTTGACGGTCATTTGAAGGTTCTAGTGATGTCGTGATTTACATAGAAAAGTTGGTTTCTTATTTGTACTCGAAACCTCTCGAATTTATGAATGAGATATATAAGCGATTGTGACACGCCAGCGAACAGTTGTAAAACAGTGAGGCGAGCAGTAAACAGCTATAAAGTGTTGTTGTTGTTGTAACGAGAGCTGTCTGTTATTGTCATCGACCTTGGAAGATTGTGTTGTATATGTGATGTAATGTTGTTACGTGAGAAGTGATCAGTGTATTTCTACGGAAATAAAGAACATTTAGCATTTCGGCAAATTGGGCTTTTAATTCTAGGAACACACAAAGTCACAATATTTCTGTATGAATTTCTTTGAGAGCAATTTTTGCTTCTATGTAACTTTCTAGTCGCTTCATATTTATCTAAGTGAATATAATGTTGTATATGGGCTTGTAACGACTAAATTTCCTAACGATATTTTTGTCAAATTTCAAGAACACGTGAGTTTTTTTTTATAAAATAAGCTAATATTGCTAATTCAGCACTCATTATTGGAAAACAAAATAATGTGTTCCCCAGTAATGAATCATATATCTTCCTCACAATATCTAGGTAATCAGCAGAGACCGGAAGTTTAGGCATTATAAATCATTAAAATAGGCAAGTAAAAAGACTTTATAAACACCTAAAATAGGCAGGTAGAAAGGCACTATAAATACTAAAACAGGAAATAAAAGGCAATTAGAAAAACGCATTTAGCAACTTAGTTGAACAACATTCACTAACTGGAACGGCATATTTTAAATAACTTCAAGGTTTTAAACAAAATGCTAGTGTTTCAATGGACCAAAACTGAAATATTTTTAAAAGGTATCACTTGACTCATCGATAGAAATCCAGATCTTCTTATTTTTCCATTTTATATTTAATGGTTTTTATTATGTCATCGTAGCATTCGGTTAAATAACATTTTCGCAAACTTGACTCGCTAGGTACAGACTGATTAGTATACTTCTTCAAAAATTGTGTTAATATAGGATTCTGTAATTTTCAAAATGGGATTCCAGGGTTTAGGAAAGCTTTACAGAAGTCGAGAGCAAATTGAGATGTTCGACTGGATTTTGCAAGTACCGCTGTAGGCGAAGAAAAGCTTTGGAAAGTGCATTTTCGTGTTTGATTGCTCCGATATGTTGTGATATGAAATGCTTCTTTTCGTAGTTCACTGAATGCTCGCGTATTTTGCATGTGAGTACTTTACTGTAGGTACAGAATACTTTGGGTCCAAAAGTATTGTTACTTTGTGGGTTCGTAGAGTTAAAAGTCCGAGTTGCAGATATTCCAAATCTCCTTTATTTCCAAAGAAATACACTTATAAATTACAGCAGCATTACGTTACGTAAAAAATAAGTCTACCAAGGCCGATGACAATAACAAACAGCGATCAGTTTACAACAGCAGCTCAGCTGTTACTACTTACAACTGTTCGTGCCTGACTCTTGACGAGTCATCGCCTCCTTAAATACCTCATTGATAAATTCGAGAGATTTCTGGGACAGTAAAGAAGCCGAAAATACTATCACCTTCCAGAAGCGTAACTTAATCTCTGCCGGCAGGTCATTTACCTCCGTGATATACTATCCGTCTGTAATTTATCGGCGCTATCGTTATTTGCCGGCTCTTTGTGTACACTAGCCGCGCTATTGTTAACTGCTTATGCAAGCTCTTTATTACCTTGAAACGTTATCCTCCGTCAGTTATCTATTTGCGCCGAAACTTTTATGCCCGTTGCCGCGACAGTATTAACAAAACTCTGTAATTTACTGCGTGTAAGAACACTGAATTTAGGCAATTGCTCCTAGCTGCAACAACATCAATGAAAACTGAAGGAAAAACAAAATTAGACCGCACTAATTATTGCCTTTTAAAATGAACACAAGCGATAATTCAAACGCTTTCTCTTATCTATAATTTATTTGCACGGCAGCACTCGTAGTTGCAAATAAAGTAATGAACTGAATGAAGGGCTCCTAAGTTGTATAAAGCTTATACGCAAGTAATATCCGGCGAAGTAACTTTCACTGTCACGGACTAACGGTTATGGAAATAAAATGCACCTGAAGGAAATGTTCAATAATTCATAAATAATAGGTAATTCATGAAATAAAGGCAACAAAAGCTTTTATTTCGTAAAACAGGCATTTAAAATGGAAAGGGCAGAAAACGGCAAGATAAAACTGTGACATTTCAATCACAAAAGTATCATTCGTACAAATTTACTTTAAAATGAAGATAGATTTGCCATATGTAAAAAGACATCCTGCCAAAGTTCCGGTCTCTGGTAATCAGCAACATACTTCCCTTAACATTGATTTACGCTGCTGTCATAGTTACTTCTTTCCTAACCCTTGTTTCACATAAGCTTGCCCCGTATCTCTTAACGGTTATGTGGCCTTATCACATCTCATTGGCTGCTGTTGTGATGCAGACTGTTAAGCGGTAAACATTAGTTCTTTATTTAACATGGTGATATATCTTTATATGTTGGAAGAGAACTTCCAAATTTATATTTTCGTAACTGTTTGAATTAAATATATTACGCAACAGAGCTGATTTATCTGAAATGCATGTTAATTGTTAAACGAAGTAAAGAGGACGTTTCTTTGCTCTCAAGCACATGGCACGATAGCACGTGATTTAGTGGTAGTGATGACATATTTGTTTATATGACTTTATAACTGACCTTGTTTTGAACTGAATTAATCATATATCGCCATTCGACGATGTGCTATGCCCAACGCGAGAGCTAAATTATTTTATTGATCGTTTATTGCGCCAGTTTTTCTTTGAAGCATCGCAAGGGAAAACCTTTACAAAGCGCCGAAAAAAGAATTGTGTTGCATGTATTTAATGCACTCAGAGAGAAGAATCTCTCTTTGTCAGTGAGAGAATTCGAAAAGCTGTGCCCTCAACTTACAAGTGTGAGTGTTAGATCCGTTGGAACATTGCGACATGGAATTGAGACAAAAGGAAAATTTACCACTCCAGGTGCGATATTGCTGTGTGGCGAAGACGTTATTTAAGGACAATCAGATTGTACCGAGATGTAAATCGCAAAATATACTACCTCGACGAGACTTGGGTGAATGAAGGACACACGGCAAGTATGGCGTGACACGACTTTTAAGACTGAAAGACAAAGCATTTTTGCAAGGTATGTGTGCTGGTTTAAAAAAAAGGTCCCAGTGGTAAAGGCCGAAGGCCTTTCATTATAAACTTGTTTGAGCTTCATTGCTCATTCATTCAGTTTCAAATTTCTCAGTTTCATTATAAACTTCGTTACTTTTGCATGCCTTCATATTTTTATTCGTATAATTTTATCTATCTTCCTGATAATCATTATGACGTTTACTGCAGGTTTAAATGTGACGGGAAGGCACCGCCTATGGCCTATGGTGCGAAAGCATTAGCCAAATAGGATGAGGGGCGCGAAAGCATTAGCCAATTAGGATGGGGGGAAGGTAGTTACACGCGGAGTGATACGTGTCAGCGGGGCAAGGTTATATGAAACAGAGATTAGTCACAAAGAGATACGTCAATATTGAGCTAAGCATCTAAGTTGATGTCGTCACGTTGGGAAGAACCACATTCACTTCGAATTCGAATATTAAATCATTACGACAAACAGAATGATTATGACATAGAGAGAATAACTGGAAGATGTGAAACTGAACACTTGTTCATGTTTATTTTACTGTACAATAGTAAACGTAATTATTTATGATTCATTCATTCAATCAGAGAGGTGAACCAGCTCGAATATGAAATGGTCTTATTATTGATACCAAATTGAGAAATTAACACTTTAAAAAAGTTTTTGCTTCTTGCATCAAAAACGTGATTCTCTTTAAGTAAGAGATACAGAAATCATTACAATCTAAGCAGTTTGGAGTGACGGCGAGAATAAGACTTATCGAGTTCAGTGATGAACTCATACTTGAGCTCCTGAGTTATAAGAAGAGCGCTGTGATCGGCACAGCATTGGACCGTCAGCAGTTATAACATAACAGTTAAAGAACTGTAATTTGAGTTCTAATATCCCCTTTATCTTTTCATAACAGTGATCTGTCCTTCCTTCCTCCCTTCCTCCCTCCCTTCCTTCCTTCCTCCCTCCCTCCCTCCCTCCCTTCCTTCCTTCCTCCCTCCCTCCCTCCCTCCCTTCCTTCCTTCCTTCCTTCCTTCCTTCCTTTCTTCCTTCCTTCCTTCCTTCCTTCCTTCCTTCCTTCCTTCCTTCCTTCCTTCCTCCCTTCCTTCCTTCCTTCCTTCCTTCCTTCCTTCCTTCCTTCCTTCCTTCCTTCCTCCCTTCCTCCCTTCCTCCCTCCCTTCCTTCCTTCCTCCCTTCCTCCCTCCCTTCCTTCCTCCCTCCCTCCCTCCCTTCCTTCCTTCCTTCCTTCCTTCCTTCCTTTCTTCCTTCCTTCCTTCCTTCCTTCCTTCCTTCCTTCCTTCCTTCCTTCCTTCCTTCCTCCCTTCCTCCCTCCCTCCCTTCCTTCCTTCCTCCCTCCCTCCCTTCCTTCCTCCCTCCCTCCCTTCCTTCCTTCCTTCCTTCCTTCCTTTCTTCCTTCCTTCCTTCCTTCCTTCCTTCCTTTCTTCCTTCCTTCCTTCCTTCCTTCCTTCCTTCCTTCCTTCCTTCCATCCTTCCTTTTTATTTTGGCTTGGCAATTCTGGCAATTAGTTGACACTCAGCTATATGCTTATATTACATGAATGGAACTGAATGGTGGCTGGTCCCGTAGCTCAGTCGGTAGAGCACCTGCCTGACGTGCTAGGAGTCTCGGGTTCGATTCCTGGGGATGTTTCTCCGACCAAGATAATTCCTCATGGTGTGCGTGACCAATACGAGTTAAGTTCCAAAGGAGAACGGTCGCCGATTTAACCATTGCAGTTAAAGGTGGGCTATACATGGATTAAAAAAAACTAAATGGTTATTCTGATTTCTATCGATGTCATTCGTGCAGTACATTTTATAATTATTTGTCAATAATAAGAAAATCACATCAGCTTGAATTTCGGTCCTTACAGTAAGCGCTTTGCAAAGAAAACGCTCAGATTTTTTAAACTAATATTTTACTCTGTGAACTTTGTATTCAAACTTGATTAAATAATACTGCTTTATCTTAAAATACCTTCTCTATGCCAAACTGTTTTAGTTCTATTGTATAAAATGTACCAATGTTAGGAGACCGGAATTCCTGAAATTTGCATTTCCTTACCATGTAAAAATGCTGGATCTACATTTCTTTTTATCTCCACAATTAGCTTCCAAATACACAAAGTAATTGAATATAATTCATTCCAGCCATCTCAGCCTAAGAACAAACCCGTAGTACTATCGTAGATCAAAACTAAATCTTCTACTCCACAAGAATCTTCTACGGCGACCTCTAAAGGTAAATAAGATTTTATTACCTTGTAACATAAGTAAGTTTTTCGCAGAAATGTGTTCAGAAGTAAGAAAATCCTATCAATCGAATCAAAATAGAAAGGAACTAACAGGTTCTTTTGTTAGACTGAATTGTGTGTGTATGTGCCTTTCATCAAAAGCTTTCATGTTTTTCTGCTGTTTGATTGCTTTCGGCTTTTATTATGATTTCTACACCAAGAGTGGTATTTACTTTCCACAAAGGAGCCAAGAAGGAAAAAAAGACTCAGAAAAGGAAATAAAAGCGCTTCCTTACTGCATTCTATTTATTCCACAAGGAAGTGATGTCACTCGGATTGCGTTATTTCCCTCCCAGTGTTTTTTTTTCTTTTTCTGTCATGAGCAAACACGAAAGAATGTAAAAATAAAAATCGACTTATAAGCCATATTTCATGTCATTTTATGCCGGTAAAATACGAAAAATGTTATGCCGTTCTTACCAACAGTGAGGATTGATTCCCAGTAAACGTATTGGGAGTTGTCATCATTTTAAAGTGAAACAGTGCCGTAAAGCATCTGCCGAAAGCAATAATGGCAAAATGAATGAATGTTTAACTCCCGCTTTTACTACATACCGCTCCGCAGGCGGTGACACTGATGGTGCATGAGATGAAGATGGAGCACCGGTGGAATGAGATGGCGGGAGAAACCGGAGATCCCGGAAAAAACCTGCCCCAGCGCCGTGTTGTCCACCAAAAATCTCACATGCGGTCGCCTGGGATCGAACCCGAACCGCCTCGGTGAGAGCCAAGCAGTGTAACCAGTCGGCCACGGTGCGGCTAATAATGGCAATGGGTTGACATGCGACAAACGATAGCTGAATTGATGAGCAGATTTTCATTGTGCGCTCCTAATTTCAAGCTTGGCAGATCTGCTCTGGAGGTGTTAGAAAGGCCCCCAAGCGTTTACGTGTCAGTCAAGTTGTGCCCAAACTAGGACAGCTGACTTAGGAAAAGGGAAGATAGTATCTAACGTTTCCATGGAGAACATACATAATCCTTTCATTATTTAGACTATTTTAGTGCATTGAAACTAAACTGCATGCACCTAACCTGCGGTTCCATCTTCGAAACTTTGTTGGGGTAAGTAGCCTAGTTAAGTGTTTAATTCTAGCGCCAAATACCTTCTGGGTGCATTAAGTACTTCATTCTGTTTACTGCGCTGCGAAATAATAAAAAATGTTGTTGGGAGATATAAAAAGCAAATTTTACATTAAAAACATGTGGGAAATATTGTATTCACCGATTTTCACTATAGTCTCACATGCAAACCCAAGAGATTACCGCTGAGGTATAAGTGAACCAAAGAGGTGAAGACCTGCATACAGGTTTCCATTTTCCAGAATACAAGCGAGAAAGAAATTTTGTATCAGCATAATTTTTCTGGATTACGCAGATTTTACCAATCACATTCCGGAAATAGTTTCCATTTAGAATACAGAAAAGAAAAATTAATTAAAATACTTTTGGAAATTTTGAACAACTAAACGTCAGAATTGGACCTCAAATACCATATACTTGAAGCTCATCCTCTGGCATGATTATAAGGCTATCATTTTTTATCAGACCAACAATGACCTGGAAAAAATTATGTCACGCTTGCCTTTCAACATTTATAGGATATTGCTACTATAGTAGGCCATGGCGTAGTAGCATGCAAGCAGGCCAGAGCCTGCCAATCCGATGGCCTTCCTCACGCCCAAAGTACAGGTGGGCGATCATCCAATCCACACGGAGAGGCGATGTGGTCAGCATCACGACAACCCCAGCCAGAAGTTGACTTTCTAGACCAGGGTTCGCTACCTAGCGTAGCTCCTCAATTTCCTCACGATGCTGAGTGGGGACCAGTCCTATACCTGGGGCTTAAAATCCGCACCCCAGGGGTGGAATCAATCCTGGGCTCATTCCATGGCAGGGAACCAAAGCACTACCCTCCAGCACACTAAGCCATGGCGCCTGAAATGTATACTGTAGTGCGGAGTAAAAAAAATTCGTTTCTAAAACACTGAGATTTATCTTTATAAAACCATGTATATAGGTGACAACTGCATCTCAAATAGGGACAACATTTATTATCACAGATGCCTAGAATGAGAAAACAATTAAAACCGTCTTATGACAAATAAAATTCTTTCCAAAACCCTGCTGAGAGATTTTTCTTATGTGAATTTGCATAGAAAAGTCAATAAAAATGGTGCTCTGTGTAACAGCCGCACTAACCCCTCTGTTCATTACAAATCAAAATGCATTCTTATACCTAGGTATCTCTCAAGAATTATTTATAAAAAAAATGTTTCTGCTATTCTGTCTAAATTTTCGCCCGGCAGTAACCTTTGTTAGCAATTATATGATGTAAAAGAAGGGGTAAAGAATATTAGTTTTCAAAATATTCTATCTGATGACTAACTTTAACATTTTGTGACAATTCACAAAAATCATTTCGATAACAGCTAATATTACAAAAACGGTATCAAATAGTTTTCCTATTTAATGCACTTTACCTGTGTTTTATGGTCCAAATTATGCAAAGATAAATAGGCAACGATAAGCATGACATCA
Source organism: Mantis religiosa (assembly GCA_030765055.1). Classification (NCBI taxonomy): domain Eukaryota; kingdom Metazoa; phylum Arthropoda; class Insecta; order Mantodea; family Mantidae; genus Mantis; species Mantis religiosa. The sequence continues at coordinate 107,988,863 of CM060948.1, read as the reverse complement.
TGGACTATAAATATAAAATTAAGATTGAATATTTTACATACGAATTTTTCAAATATATAAAAATTTAACCAAAATTATTACAGTCCTACTTTTAGAAAATAAAGAGGAAAAATTTCCAGGGATAGCAGGACCTAAACTACTATGATTCCATACGTAAGTTGGCAGAGAAAGTACGAACTACTCTATGATGGTTTCGCATACATGTAAAACATGAAAATATACAAATATGATTATTTCAATTATAATTTTTCAAAAGTACTTGAATTCCTTCTTAAGAACCAAGAGTGTAAAGACGGTGAATGAAGTGTAATGAAATGATTTTTTTGATTGGTTTTTGTTTTGGTCAAAGCCCTATTCAAGCAATTGACTCTAACCGAACTTCGAAGTCATATTGTTGTTGTTGTTGTTGTAATTTTACGTCCTCCAACGTCGTCATATCGGACGATGAATGAAATGGGTGAAATGCTGCTCAAATGAGCCCAGGGTCCTTAGAGCTTAGAGTTACCCGACATTCGACTTTCAGAATAAGGGAAAAATCCGGAAAAAGCCTTATCCAGGTAACTCACCGTGACCGAGAATCGAACTCGGGACATTTTGAACGTGATGCAGACACTCTACCACCACGCTACCGAGGCGGGCTTCAAAGTCATAAATAACGCATACGACTTCATTTCTTATATTACAAAATTGAACTCTCTAATAAGATTAGGTACAATTATACCTCATCTAAACTCGCAATGGTGATATTTGGCTTTACGTAAATTAAGGATGAAATCATACACCAAGAGGACCTCTTGAGATGTCCTACTCATGATGGGATGACTAAGGATTAGATTAATGCCCTCTATTACGACCAATACAGAAATTTTCATGTAAACCAGTGGTTAAAGAAAATAAAATATCACTTGATTTACCATAAAACACAATTTCATAACACGCAATGTATAGTTCATTTTATAATTAGACTCACCTTACAACTAAGGTATTTACAGGAGTTGAAAGGCGCCAACTCTTATCATGTGATTCACTCCACGTGGAGAAGATATTTTGATTGGCTAAAGATAGATATGAATGAATTGCTACTGGATGGAGGTGGCGTAGCAAATAACTCTACGCTAAATAATGTTTAAATCAATTGAAAGAAGCTGGTTCCACTTTAGTACTGTGAGCATCTTAGTTACGATGCCTGTCTAATTATAAAGTATACATAGGTGTTTAGAAAAAAAGTGTTTATCGGTTTGAAGAAAGCAGGGAAATAAAATGCAGAATTGTAGGTATAGAAATACACTTTGTTTATCTCAAATGTAGGTACTAAACTCCTCAAACAACAATAATGAAATGAAAAATAAGCTTCTTTGATTTTTGGGGGAATTTAATTCTTGAATAATCGCAAAAAATCACAATTAGACTTTATTATGTGAATTATCTTACTCTATGTAGGTAAGGTTGTTGTAAAATAATAATACGAATATAAAATATATATTAATGACCGATGGTTGAACCATAAGCAGTTGCTGTTATCTGCCGAACAGCAGTAATTCAATAAAAATATAACTTTCTAACTCCCAGCACTTAAGCAGTCAAACTTGCTGAGCAATCTTAAGGGGTGATCAAATCGTAAAGAACCCGAATGACATATTTGCGTCTACATTTTAGACACTTCATTTACAGTTTTAAAGATTCTTTAGTTGACAGGTTATGAAGCTCGAACAATAAACGAGGAGGAAAAAGGAGTTCACATTCAAGAAAATTGTTTTTTTCTTCTGCTTTTAATGGTTATCCCGTGTTTATAGACCTAAACACTTAGAATACATGTTAAAATACATATCGGTGTTCATAGCTCGTTTCATTAACAATAAGTAATGACAGAAGAGCCTAAAAGTCCTATCCCGCAAGCATTAAATCTACTAAATTTATGACCCATTTTCTGAAAATCCAGACCAATATTTTTACAGGATATACATGCAGTCAGGGACGTAGCATCAATGGATGTGAGAAGTGTGTTACATATTCTGTAGCTTTCCTCCAACTGATTGCGAAGTTGGTGTTAATCATAATTTTGCGGTACTTAATCATTTTAATGCCATTAAAAGATCAAGCGTTCTTTAAACATTATAGAGCTACCTGGCAGAGCAGAAGACCAGGGTATCAGGCAATCCAAGGTACCAACAATGTAAAGACAAATAAATGTAGCCAAACGTTGTAAATTGTAAAATTTTGGAATATGTACAATAAATATATCAAAATATCAAGTATCATTTGAATTCGCGTCACGCTGCAAGAACTTGGAGGCCGCATGTTTCAAAACAAAGCTTGGGTCAACAGCAGCCGGCGTCAGTTGTGCAAATGAGCCATGGTATGTATTCAATTGAAACACATCTAAAAAGCGTGCCCCTGTAAATGGTAAATGCATTTATAGTCTTGAATATGGAGTAATTCGCGATTTGTTTTGTTTCTTGTATGCATGTTTTTTTTTTCATTTGTGGACATTTCTTTACTTAGTAATAAAGCACATGTAGGTTGTTCTTTATCCGGCGCGTTAGTGTAGTGAGCTATTGTTGTGCTTTGGTTCCCTTCCATGAAAAGTGCCCGGATCGATACCGGGTATAGAACTGGTGCCCACTTAGCATCATAAGGAAACTAAGGAGCTATGCTAGGCAGCGAATCCTGGTCTAGAAAACCAAATTTCCGGCTAGGGGTGCCGAGAAGCTGATCATATCTCCCCGTATCGACTGGATGATCGCGCATCTCTGCCTGTCGTATGTGGGCGTGAAGCCGGCAGTCACACGGTTTTGTTGGTAACGTCTTCTTCTTCTTTTTCCTTTTTTATCAAATGAAAAATGTTCGGAATTGCAGCCTTTATGAAGATATAATAACATTTATAAGTATTTTTCAGGGATTTGCTCACCCTGCAAGAAACGGCCGAGTTGACCCTCCCCAGTGGGTGGGATGCCCTTGCCCTTAAGGGATCTTATGAGATATTTATTTCATTTATTTATAAGGCAGCCTAAAGGCACATCTATTCTTATAATCTGTAATGTTATGTGAAAAACGACTAAACATGCTCGGATAATTTACTAGAACAGAATTTTTATTGAATAATCAGTATAAGCTCTCAATTGTACATAGCAATGGAATGAAAAGAAGATAACTGCTCATTGTAATCAAGATAAACAAGTGCCTGCTTTCATAAAAACATACAGCTCCTACAAACCGAGAAAGTAAAACCGAGTTCCTTTTCATTTCATTTATTTATAATATTCGTTGGTTATGTACCTTAGTTCTGACAATCCCGCTATGTCACTGCATGCAGTTATCTAATACGTTGGTTTATTAAGAATGATAGAATTGTTTTCTTCATTATACTAGCATTCTAAACTGGAGATCCGGGTTCGATTTACTCCCATGGTAGGAGACCTGATCCGGGGTCCACTCGCCCTCGTTAAGTCATTGGGAGTCAATTTAGGAGCTACCTATTTGAGAATTGGATACTCATGGTTGTGAGGACCAAATTTATACCGGTGGGAGTAATTGGGCCGTTGACCACGTTCCACCCTCCAGTGCTGGATGCCGCTCATGACGCCTGTGATGGGCAGAGATGGGGGACGCACCGGACTTGACCCGAAAATGGTTGTTACTCCGCGGGGTTATTTACACTATCATTTGCACAAAATTTATCAGAAATAATTGCGTAAATAATGTTCCCTCGGCTTATTAACACCAAAGTAGGTCCACAATAGCAGTTACCGGCAAAAGGTTTAGTGTTGCCATCTTCGAAAGCTTTGGGGAAAGTATATAATTTATATCACATAAAGTCATTCTCAGTAAAATATGCTCAAAGCAAGACTAAAGGAAACAAATATATACGAGTATATTTGTGAAGAAATAAATCAAGTGAACTGAGAACACAGAAGCTTTCGTATTTAATAGTGGTACCAATGCAAGGTTTCCACTAGACGTTAGACTTAGTTTACTTCTTTACTGTAAAATAAGTAGCAGTTATAACTTTTTATGTGAAGTAGTGTAAAATTCATAGTAATAAAGCGTAGATGCGATATAGTTTTTTTTTAAATATTATGGTGCATATTACGGTTTGAAATATTACTTGCAATATAACAAGAAAATGTATATCGAAAGGTAATTTAAAAATTAATAAGTTGCCCCATAAGTATTCAGATTTTTTCTTTTCTTAAGTAAACGTTTTGCATGCAAAATAAAATGTTTTCGCAATGAGCTTTTTTGTTATTTGATAGAGAAGTGTGTGCTCTGCAAAACAGTGTGATTAGTTCTTGTTTGTTTTTATGTTCGCGAGCAGTTTCTCAGGCATAGGCATCTCGATTAAACGCAAAAAGCTGGTGTCGAGAATGCTCCTTGTTGTCGACTTGACACTTCATTTTGTTGACCTGGTAAAACCTGTATAAAAGCATAGAAAAAACCAATACACTCCTTTGTAGAGCAACAACTGCCTACCGAGTAACAAAACGCATTGCCAAAACATTTTGCACACAAACTTTCACTTAAAATATATAATGACGTGTGCCATCCCGTTATAAAGCCCCATAAATATTTAATGCTATTATGTTTAAAAAAAGTTTCCTCGTTGGTCTATAACAGAAGATACGCTTTTCAGTAGAGTTTCTAGCAATTAAAGATGAAAGAGTTAATGTCTTCGAAATGGACTATAATTTCCTAAATTGTTAAGCAGCAAAAATAAAATGTATGATACTGTAACTGATTTTAAGTCTTGAACGTTTCATCATCAAAATACCTTTTTTTTTTTAATTCACGGGATTACAATCTACCGAGGGGCAAGCTTCCCGGTAAAGAGGTAGTCTTTAGCGGGCAAAGATTAAACGCTATTGAAAGGTTTCTACAGCAACAGGTAAAATGTAAATTGGATCTAACATAATTAGGGGCATGTTTTATTTCCCCTGTTGCTTTTATGCCGGTCTTATACAGTGCTGAGAACAACGTTTTATTCCTTCTCAAATAGGAAATTAAGAGAATAAATAATTATTTATGTGATGGTGCAGCGTCAGTGGAATGCTTCTTTCACTAGTCGGCGTAAAGGATATCCCTGAGTTTAGAACAGCATCCTGGCCATCAGTGTGATACACACGTTTTATACTCTTTTTGGTGTATTAAATATTCGATATTATGAAAGAATAGCTTAATATTATTTTTAATATTAATCAAAAGGCTTTTTTGTCGAGAGAAATGGCTCTGTGGTAACGTGCGAGGGCTGTTTTCGGGAGATCCCGGTTTTATTCCTGTCCAGTCAGCCAATCTCACCATGGATTTTGTTTTTATTTCACTGGATCATAGGCAAATGCTGGGATAGTACCTTCTGCCATAGGTTTCTTGTTCAACATTTTTTATTCCCATTATATTCTTTCAGCTGTTTCAGGTTTGAGGAACAAGGTTAATTATGCGTTTTGGCAAGATTAGTACATAAGTCGTTTGTAATGCCTGGATCCAACAATGATTATGATATGTATATTATAAAAATCCGCGGTTTAATTATATTATCAACTGTATATTCTGTGCATGCTTAACTTAAAGACTTCTTATTTTTTGTAATTTACGTCCTCCAACGTTAAATCATATCGGACGATGAATTGAATGGTTGAAATGACGCTCAAATGAGCCCAGGGTCCATAGAGCTTAGAGTTACCCGACATTCGTCTTTCAGGATAAGGGAAAACCCCGGAAAATCCTTATCCAGGTAACTCACCCTGACCGAGATTGGAACTCGGGACCGCTTGAACGTGAGGCAGACACGCTACCACCACGATACCAAGGCGGGCATACTTAAAGACTCTCAAGCTCAGCAGTTAAGCTTAACTTTCAAATATGTGCTGTTATTTGTTAATTTAAAGTGTCTCTAAAATGCCTCCTAAATTATAAATGTGATACAGTGATTCTAAAATCCCTTACCACAGTATTCCTTCGTTTTTTATTTTCAACGAAATTGAATTTAAATCTGTAAAAACTTCAATCCCTTGTGTAGAGATTAATTTCAGTCCGTCGGCAGCTATTTCTACGGCTGTTGATCCGTCAGCTACCGTGAAATGGAAAGAGAAAACCAATATGTTACGGTATAAAACTGCATTGGAAATAGGAATATATATGTTGCCAGTTTGTTCCCAAAAGCCCTAAAGGGAATGTTGACGAATGAGAATATTAATGGAGAACTTACAGTGGAATATGCGATCCAACTGTTCGTTTTACATTTCCAATTCCATTTCCGTTTATCCTACCTTGTTGAAAGGTAGGTATAGTAAGCATATTCTGCTTAAAATTTTTATGGAAATTAAGATTGTAGATGCAATGAGTTATTATTTTTATGAGAAAGGAAATGAAAGAGCATGTCTGGAACATGAATCTGCCAATACTTTCAGCCTGTAAGGAACAAAAGTTCTAAGATATTGTTGTAGCCCTACATTTCATTTGCACTTATCAACATCTACTCAACCTAGTTCATTTCAGCTTTAAGAATGGTTTACAGGAAGCCTCAAAAGGCTACGCACAGAAGAAACCTTTTATCTTTCTTTGTTGAAAGAACGCCCAAAGATCAATACCTCATGACGACTGCATCAAGGTCAACCTATAAACACATTCTAAGGTACTCGTTGATATGCATGACTTCCCAGAATGCTGCAGTGGTACTGATCGCAGCATTTCATCAGCAGGACCGCGCGGATTTGCGCACTATGCGATGGACCATGGTTGCCTTCACGCGTTACGAAGTATCCGTACTGGAAGACAGCTCTCCACCTGTCCTTTCCTAATCCGTAGTTCCGTTCCATATCATGTAATCATTAGACAAATATAGCCTTTCACAGCTGTCGTGAGTCCGGAGTGGAAGTTTCATTTGTCTTGAAGTAAATGTGATGAAAGTACAGCAGATATTAAGTCTTGCTGAAATTTTTTCCTGGAATTTGATCCTAAATGGTAATAAAGAGGTTGAATGAGGACTGTTCACAAGGATTCTTGTGAAGAAAATAAAAAGTAGTATTTTAAAACTGACGAGGCTGCTTAATATTGTAAAAAATGCTATTCTTCACGTTTTGCATATGTAGATGAAACAAAGAAATAATTTTAGGTTTACATATAGTTATTGTCCCTCATTTTTAAACATTGCACTAACATAACATTCACAGATATTAGGTTTATAAGTATTCTAACAAACGTCTAAATAGGTATAAATAAGTTTTCAAACATTTCTGATAAATTCATCTCGAACTACCGTTATGAGTTGAAATTCACCTCCATATCCGTGTCGCTGTGTAGTTATGGCCAATCTGTATACTCAGTGTACAAAATATGTGCTTCAGTGTCTGAGGAGCCTTGTGTACACCGCAGACTGCCTCTAATCGACCTCTATTTGAAGTGCTACGACGAAGATACGTCCATGGAGACTTTTCTTGCTGTGTTTGAATAACGAAGACCATTAGAATGAGCACACTTAATACTTTGGTTGGAAATCATATTCCCTGACGGAGGGACACGTCTGTAAATTCTGAGTATAGAATTATATCTAGGAAACTGAGATAACGAGACAGTGAATCTGCCTTTGTTCACAAAGTTAAATATATTCGTGGAATATAAATCAGATATATAGAACTTATGTAACGTTCTTCTCAGGAACGTATCTCTTCTGGAAACATTTTTCATTTAACTTTACTACAGATATATGAACATCAAACATCGTTTCTTTTTTAAGTTTGTTTTATTACCGCCATGAACTTGCAAAACAAACTTTCAGATGCAAATTATGCTGTTTACAGTGTAAAAATTAATATATAGCTTTCAACTCCCGTTTATGCAGCATCCACTAAAAGAAAAACACAGCTTATATCAACCTTGTAGTTTTAATTTCACCACATAATTTTAAGTTTTTGAGACATTAGAACCAAGTTACCTAGCTGCATTGGACTATATCCAATTAATGAATGAGAATTGTAATTCTTCGTGTCACTTAACTACATCAAGCGATAAACGACCAAAGTAATGAAGCTACACATTCTCTCTCAAATGTGAGTCTAAATTGAATATGAGAAGTACGTGCCTACCTATGAAATTCACTCGTAAGGTTTGGACACTCAATAGATTACTATGCGTAAATATATATAATGAACATTGTAATTGGAGTTATAAACGTGTTATGTTCATAATAAATAAGTAAAAATTAAATAAAAATAAAATGTTTTTAACAGAAAAGCTCCTTAAAACTCTAGATTCACCTTCTATGCATGTCCATATCGCTAAACAAAACTTGGAATTTCGATACTATTTTTTTCAGGGATCGCAAGTCCTTCTGTTTCCATAGAACGTAGTAGTAGGGTACCAGATATGGAGTTAAAGAGAATAGTACACGAGCTGCACGGGTGTCCGTTAGCGCGGGATGTTGTATGTGCAGAGACGTAATGGTGAAGAAGGATGCCTGTTGAACTTTTCCACTCGGTTTATTTGAACAAATGAAAGAAAACATTACTACTCTCGCTCTCTTCTACAATCTTATTGTCTAAGCAATATTTTAGTGCAAATAACTCAAAATAAATAAATCGAATAAAATAATTTGGTTACTGGACACGTGAATTTTGACTTTATATGTCTAACTGAAATCCAGACTCGATGTTGCTGACTGGTTTGCAGTAAACTCAGCTCTTGTGTTTTCCGACGTTTCCTGCCAGCTATTGTGTATCGGATTAGTGCATTCCGATATGTTGTTTCTTTGTATTGCCAGCGGATGTTGGTTGTGTTTATCATTGATAAATATATGCTGTATGAGGCACAACTAGTTACGAGTATTGCTTCCAATAATGCCTCCACTACACAGTATAATTGATACCTGTAACGCGAAATATGTCAGTAAATTTTCAATACGGCGTTCGATTATCTCAGAAAGTCTGCTATTGGTTTAATTTAACTTTCTCTTATAGCTAATTTACCACATTTCTTAATGCACACTATCTCGAAAGCTAAATTGAGAGCAATTTGATGCCTTGAAGAATAAAGCTCTTGAGAACCGTAAACACTGAAATGACGTTAGAGTGCTTACTGTGGCAAATGTTTGCATGGTATATTTGACGAAGTCTTCAGATGAAAGTGAAAGCCATTTTTCTCCGTTATTGACCCTTGAATAATGCTCCGTTGGAGTAGACTTCGTTTGTATTCCGCTTCCAAGCAGTATGAATGGACTCATATCTGACTTAAGCCTATCGGAAATATCAGAACATCTTACCCACGTGGTGTAAATTACTTGACAAAACCTGCTTCTGCCTTACTCCTCAAGCTTAAATGGCACGTCACTCTAATTATAAAATTGTCTAGATGATATGAAATGAAGGCTAAGCGGATGAAAGGTAAGGCGATAAATTGAAATGGAGTTCTCATTTATGGACTCTGTTTATCTGATATGCTTCTCAGCATGCCATTCCAAGCTGGACGTGGAAGACCACTTAATGTTACTCAAAAGCCTCTTTATCAGACTTAAGGCTGACTTAAGGGCCGAAAATCTACTACAAAGGACTACCGGCTTTACTTCTCATCCGACGGAAGTCAAGTAACGAATTTTTACGCCGGAAATCTATCGCGTTCTGCCGGGTTTCAACGAACGACATCGGCAACCAGAGACTACCATGTTAGCCCTAGACCACAGAGGACGACAAGGGAGACAATGATGGAGCAATTGTTGGAAATGAATGATGGGAAAAACGGAACCCGAGCTGCCCTGGTGAGAGGCAAGATGTCTAATCATTCGGCCACGAGATGAAGCCACCAGCTTTACTTACCTTCCGAAGTAAGCCAAACTAGGAATTTGTAGGACTGAAAAAAGTATTGTTTTACCCCAGATTTGAATCCCGAACACGGAAACTAGAGGGTAGCAAAGTTACTCCTAGATCACGGAGGATGACAACAAGTAAAATCCTGGGAGAAGATAATAATATTACATGAAAACGTCTGTAGCTCAATATTAGTTGTGTGAATTAGGTTTCCAGTTCCAATTTGCCCGCCTCGGTAGCGTAGATGGTAGCATGTCTGCCTCACGTTCAAGATGTCCCGAATTCGAATATCGGTCAGAGTGAGTTATCTGGATAAGGTTTTTTTCCGGGATTTTCCCTTATCCTAAAGGATAAAATTGGTAACTCTAAGCTCTATGGACCCTGGGCTCATTTGAGCATCATTCACCCATTGTATTCATCGTCCGATATGACTTAACGTTGGAGGACATAAGTAGCAAACAAAAAAAAGTTCCAATTTTCTCTTAAATTTAATAAAATCAGCCTGAATTTGTAAGATTTTCTCTTTATCCGCCATAAAAATGGAAATGTTTAGAGAAAATCATATGACATATATATTGGGTGGGAAAAAGAAGAAACATTAGTTACACTAGGGATAATATGTAACACGGACAAAAGTAAATCCTGAAGCTTTCCTGGTGTCGAACATATTTTAGATGTTCTCATCAATACACCTGGCATGAAGCCTGAGAGCATCTAGAATACGTAACACGGACGTTTACATCACGAGAACTCGGTTAGAGAGAAACAAATTCGTTTAGCGCTTTAATTTCGGTAAGTGCACTACAAGTAGGTACGTGACCTTTAGTATTTCCCAAAATTCTCTCCGAGTTCAGAGTGTATCCTGTGTAGTTAGTACCTGTAATGCATTTAAATTGCTGCATTTTGGTTCATCGTGTATTATTTACTAATGATACACTCGGTTTTCATATAAGGTTTTCTGGTATGTGTATGTGCAGTCTTATTTACCAAAACAAAACAATGTTCCAAAAATTATATTTTCCTTCCAATGCATTTTTTGCTGCAACAGAGTAAAAAGAGTAGTTCAGTATAATTGCTTATATTTTGGTGAAAGTTGCGATCTAAATAGATAATAAATTAATTTAAGTGTATCTTATTTATATTAAAGCCAGTTATATAGAAATGCATTAATAATATACTTAACACACGTTGATACAACTGGTAATATAATTTTTAATTTAGCTTTATAGTTGCTATGAATCTGAAGATTTGTTTAAATAAATGCAATGAAATGGAATGTTTTCACGTTTGTTGAAAAATGTTATCGATTTGCCCAAGAAATTTCAGTAGAGTTGCTGAGGAATATTAGGCGAATTTATTCAATGAATGTCTTGTATTCTTCATAGTCTGTTACGGTGATTTCACATATGTTTCTCTGCTAAAGTATACTGTAAAATATGGAAAATAAAATCTCCTAGGATTTAAAGAATTGACATTGTCTTGATTTTCTGCCTATGAAAAGTTTGTATTCGTGATCACGATATAATCTGCTTAAGGTTATCTTTGGTGAGATGATAATGCAATAACCGTTGTCCCACTAACAGTGGAAACCAAAATCATAATTTAATATAATTTAATCATAAAGGACCCTGAGATTCTTACACTTCCGTCTGTGTTTTGTTTGTAAACAATGAAACATGGCAAGCTATAATGAGTACTTGCGAAAATAAATATTGGCATCAATTAGTGCACGCTAATTCGCCCCAGAAGCGTCTTCTGGTTATGTTATTCAGTAGTGAACGTTAAAATCACGTTCTTCGTCTTCAAGCTGACAGCACTTTACATGAGCTACTGCTCAAGCTCCATACTTATTTTTAATGCAGTAGCATGTTCAACCTCTTAGAAGCAGCTACGCTTCCATCCCTGCTTGTCCAAGGATTAACCAATGCAACTGAGAAATGCGCGGAGCTTTTACATGTTTTGACTGACTAATACAAACATCATGCTGTCTGTATTAAAGCTGCTTATGAAACACATTTTTACTAATCATAAAGTAGTAGAGTACATCATGAGAAACTTTCATTTTGTTATCTGCATTCCTTATTTGTTCCTGCGGGAGAAAACTCAAGAAAATAGAGACAAAAAGAGGAATTTCGCAAACGAGATCTTCGTTTTTAACAAATCTTCTAATGCAGTTATTCCAATCATGTTTATTTATACGTTTATGGTAGTTGCATTTGTTACCCTTTAACTACGGTCTTTAAGGGCACTGAGAGGTTATTTTTACCCAGACAGGGCTAGCTTTGAAGAATATTGAATATATATAAATATTGTATATTTATACAAAAAAACATTGCAAGAAATTGAAATTTGGTATGGTTATATTATAACGATGTGAGCATTTAACGACTGTATAATATTTACATTAAGCTCATATAGTTCCCTGCAAAGGGGGCATAAGGCACTCTGTATATCCTAAAAAAGGTATTGCACCCTATACTTCAGGTCTAGGTTCCTTGTAGGAATTTAAAGCTATAGGCACCAATATTTTTCCTAAATAACATAAGACACAGTTTTATAATCTAAACCAAATATAAAGCATACATAGTTTATAATATGCAAATGAAAAATCATTTAGTTGTGTTAAAAAAGGAATACTATATTTTTGAGGACTGAATTTTTCCCCCTCCATTTTATAAATCATATGAATATAAAAATTAGATTTATGTGTTCAGGAAACATTAACGAATAAGTACTAAAAATTTTGTATAAATATATTTTATAGTTTTTGAGAAACACGCTTCTAAATTATGAAAAATCAAGGTTTTGGGAAATCAGGATCACCATTCTTTTTAAATTATACATACTCTCAAAACATGCCTGCTCCATATACCAGCTCAGTTAAGTTTTCCTCAACTTTTCTTTTCCTTTTCTTACTTCTAGCTCTACTTTCAAGCAACTGAGCTGTTCTTTTTGCCTCTGAGATTCGACGCACATCTTTTTAGAGACATGCTGTCCTTTATGCCCATTTTTGTCATTAATTTATCCCTACCACTGCACTCATCATTATAACAAATAACACTATCATATAAACCAATTTTTAAAGTTTTTGGCCCAACATGCACAGTTTTTGGAACTCATACCCATGTTATATGATGAAAACTTCATTTGGGTTTTGGGTACAAAAACAGGGCTAAAGAAGCCGGAAGTTGACCATAGAGAAATAATCGAGTGAGGCAGCATGAAGCAGAATGACCAACACGTAAATCAAAATTTACCACATGTTTCTATGTACATTAGTTCAGAAATTTCAAGCTTTGGAAGTATGCTGAGTGAAATGTGTATGCAGAAGATCAGAAAGTGGGCGTGTCATTGCGCCGCCATCTTTAAATTTATGGATTAAAGAGCTTTAATGTCAGCTGACACCCTATGTTATATATATAATTTAAAAACTGAAAAATTATATAATTTTTTAACACTAACAACTAAAAATCGATTATTTGAAGCCCATCGACCTCCAAGTGCCCTTAATCTGCAATTCGCATTAAGGGTAACTACGGCAAACGTCAACCAGATAAAGGTTATATACAACATTTAAAAACAGCCTTTGGTACTCATTCATACTGAAAAGCAGGTACAAATGTTGAGCTTGTGGATAATACCGATCAATGTATTCATATTCAATTGATTTTGACTTTTCTGTTGGGATGCGGTAAGGATTTTCTGTGGTTCTATTAGTCAAGTACAACCTCTGTATAGTGCCCTAATTGCATATGGTATGACTTAGCTGATGTTCGCTTAGAACCAGCCGCCAGAGCAACTCAGTCATCCTCACAAAGGCACTGCTCAAGTTCCATCCAACGGGATATAGATTTTTCTTAAGGATAAGATGAATAATACCAAGGTAATATATATTAACTATATGTGGTTTAATTATAACCGTAGTGTGTCAAATGTTATTAATCAGCTCTTCGATCTGAAGAAGCTCTAGAGCTGGCTGTTTACTGACTATTGATCGCTTCTGGGATTCACCTTCGACCCGAGCCATCTATTTAGCTCAGCTGTGTCCACTTCCAACTCCAAAGGTTTATACCACATCTCCTGCTGTAAAATTGCTGTGACTCCAGTGCTATTTCAACGTTCTGTTTTCATCACTTCGCAGCGCAGCTTATGATATCAAAATAGTAATCAACACATCCTCACTAATCAACGGTCCACCAGATATGAATGAAGTCTTCTCTGGAGTACGACCTCTGTAAAGGACCGAATGCGCTAGTGCACTGCTTCGAGCCCAGTCACTTTTATGTTTTGCCTGCGGGCGCAGATTAAATCCTTTGAATTCTGAACATCCGTAATGTTTACCTCGAGGCTAATTATCTTCTGGTACTTGTGTCCATTGTCCCTCATCAGTTCTATACAAGCATGGTACTCTTCACTGAACAACTCGTCAACGGCATGTTTACGTAATACTGCTTAGTTTTCAATTTTTTACACTTGTTACTTGCGTCAATATTGTTCTTGTTTACAAGTACATTACTTGTTTTCTTCATCGCTTTGAAACTGTAATATTCTGAAGAAAAAAAAAGCAGACTTATTTAACATTGAAATATCCATTTTGAACACTATGCATAATTTATTTATAACGCAATCGAGTATAGTATACATACTATGCGTAAAAATAACTGTTTTGTTGTGATAAAAAATAAAGAAGCAAATACTCATACCTCCGGTCATAGTTCTATATTCTTGCAAATCTCTTGACCACGAGGTAAACCCACCCACCCACCCACCCACACACACACACACACACACACACACACACACACACACACACACACACACACACACACACACCACACACACATACACACACACTGCTTTCGATCAACCTGTGGCTTAAAATTATACACCGTGAAAACTAGTAGTAGGGTAAGCGATGGCGTGAAAAATGTTCCCTCTGGCGTGTTCTCACCTCCTGAAAGCTGACGTCAGCCTTAGCCTGCGCATGAAGCAGCACTAATTTGATATAAGCTTTTTCTTGCAATGTCGTCCATTAGCTCTTTAGCTATTGCCGTTTAACTGCAGAGACTGGACGTTTAATGACTAGCGAACAGCATGATTTGAAATATTTGAGCAACCTTACTTGATTATTCACTGGAGCTGGAAACACAGCATGTGACTGACGTCTTTATAAAAATTGCATACTGAGCTACCAACCCAAGAAAGCGGCACTACTCTCTTGCTACTGATGTATAAATGGCTATAATATTTGGGACGATAAATCTTGTTCTGGGGTTTTCTCTAATGATAAAATATGAATATTAGGCAGAAGCACTATGGATCCAAGCATTGTTTCACCCAATTTATTCATCCACCGATATGACTTGACGTTGGAGGATGGAAATTAAAAAAAGAAAATTAACGAAGAAACAATGACGCAATTGTGATAGGAGAATAACATTTGCCGACTAATGCATTTCTTGCTTCCCTTGATTACCTTTTACCGTTTTATAGTAATACATATCTAATTAGTATTGTGACTTTGTGGGTTCGTAGGATTAAAAATCCAATTTGCAGAAATTCTAAATGTTCTTTATTTCCGTAGAAATACACTGATCAATTCTCACGTAACAACATTACGTCATATACACACCACAATCTTCCAAGGTCGATGACAATAACAAACAGCTCTCGTTACATCAACAACATTTTTGTTACACACTTCACAGCTGTTTGCTGCTCGCCTCATTGTTTTTACAACTCGCGACTCACTCTTGTTTCACAACTTTACTGCAACTTTCGTTTTACAACTGTCCGCTGGCGTGTCACAATTTCTTATATATCTCATTCATAATTCTAGAGTTTTGTCGAGCAAATAAGAAAAACAACTATTCTCTGTCAATCGAGATATCACTAGAACCTTCCAAACGTGAAATCCTATCGGTGCCGGCAAGTTACTTATCAAATGCCTAAGAAGAAATCAGAAACAAAAACTTCTCACTTAAGTTTCTCATGTATATAGCGTACACTTAAGAATTACCTTGGGATATGCTTTTTTCGACGTCTTCTATTTGACAATAGCTCTTTGGAGTGTTACTCCATGATCATCATCATCATCATCATCATCATCATCATCATCATCATCATCATCATCATCATCATCATCATCATCATTTAGAGACGATCTTACTCTTAAGATCCTCAACGTTCAGTTTTGTGTTGCGGTGAAAGGCCACCTAATATTCTGAGGTTCCCTTATGAACCATAAATCTATGACACAGGACAACCGAATTTACTTACTTTCCAAATAAAATCACAGAAAGTGTTTTTACACCCGAAAAATGTTAAATATATCACCGTCGGGTTTGAACTCGCGAACTCGAGAATCTGAGGCAAGTGTGAACCATGGAGAACGTCAGGTCACTCCTTGAGCCGAGCATTGTTGTAATTTACGTCCTCCAACGTTAAGTCATATCGGACAAGGACTGGAATGGGTGATATGATGCTCAAATGAGCCCAGGGTCAATAGAGCTTACAGTTACCTGACATTCGTCTTTCAGGATAAGGGAAAACCCCGGAAAAACCTTATCAAGGTAACTCACCCTGACCGAGATTCGAACTCAGAACCTCTTGAACGTGAGGCAGACACACTAACATCAACGCTACTGAGGGCGAGCATAATCCCTAAAACTTTACGAATGGCTTAAACTGGACGATTTCTATATATGTTAGGTTTTGTTGCGAAAAATTATAATGAACGAGTAACAACTGTTTAACGATTTATTCTCAAACATTGATTATATAAATATAAATTTTCCTCGAAGTATATGAGTGTACCAACGGTAAGCCGTATAAGATAACATAATTTACAATAGAAATGCGACACTATATAGTTCCCACCTGGTAGCGCCTAAATGCAGTAATATAATGGAACTTTTTTTTCCTGTGCAACAGGCTTTTTGCCTGTATTTTTATGTTTCTGGACCATAACATTTTTATTGTGTTTGTATATTTTTCCACCACGTCCAGGAAGTTTTTATAGCCACGTCTCAGGGAATTTAATGGATGTGTACTTACTGCTGCTCTGGAAACAGCCTATAAACTTGTTTTGTTTCCTGAACATATTTGTGTATTTATTTTCATTCCTTGCTAGCTTAAATAATCTCTGCTGTTGACGTTCGGAATACTTATATTTCCTTAGGTTCAACGGCGTGTTTTATTATTCCACAAATATCCTTCACCTTCTGCACATACATCCAAAATACTGTATAAAGTACAGGCCGCCTGGATAGCTTGGTGATTTCATTCGAGGCTCTCGTGCTTACAGTTACTAGTTTGATTTGGGGTGACGATTTTAATTCAGTCTCTGACTAGCTCATGTGAAATATCCCCAAGGCCCAGTGTGCTTCGAAGTCCACATAAAAACTGTGGATACTCTCATTTCACCATCCTTGCCATCGAAGATAACGGGCTCCTCCCTCTGGGTACTTTTGCTTCGAAATGGGTCCTGTCGTCCATTGCTGGAATGAGGTTATCCCAGGAAGTGTAGACTTAAATAAATTTATAAAGCCAACTTTAAGGCTCTGGATGTTTACTAACGCCTGTTTTCGTTACCTAAGGAAAAGTTTGTAAATAAACATCTTAATTGAGATTTATTTAACAACAATTTTATATAATATGAATGGAATAATAATACCTGTTGCCTGCAGATCATGCATGGCCGATGAAATTAGATTGTCACAATGCAAATGCTGGTTAACAGAAAATTCTTATTCATAGCTGAGCACACCGAAACGTGCCGGAGATTTTGGCTTCCTAGTGTTTTCCTTTATTTAATTTTACAAAAATGTCCTTATGATCTGTGTTCCATATCTGGGTGAGTCAATTTATTGTTGGTTTGAATTAAAAATTACACATGCGCATTAGCCTAGGGACAAACGTCTGGCCTGGGTGAGTGGCCAAAGGGGATGAGTATGGAAGTATTTTTGCTGGGTGCCTAGAAGGTTTTCATTACCCCTCTACGTCTTGTATTGGCTTGGTGTCAAAAGTGTGGTGCTGAAGTAATAATTTATGAAAACAAGACGGTTTCGAGTTTAGGATTGAAGGAAGGAGGAAGAGGAAGATAAACTTTAGTGGGATGCTAGAACTAAATGAGGACTGAACATGGCAGAGGTAGTTTAGCATTTCATTACCAACATAAACCACAGAGCATTATATTGGCACGATTCCATGCAATTGGCTATAATATAATATAAATATATAATATATACAAGGTGAGCCAGCTGCCCCTTACTCTCGAGTTTTATGCAATCCGCATTTTCTACTCCAACATGATAACATCGGCCCCATTACTAGGTTCTACCCACGTATTTAACATGGATGTTAAAACACTCCATGAAATTAGTACTAATATAGATGTTATCGCATCGCCTGCATTATTTTCGTAATTAGTTGACGTTAACCACGTCTGCAGATGTTCACTGGAACCAGAGAATAATTGTGACTTTGTGGGTTCGTAGAATAAAAAGCCCAATTTGCGGAAATTCTAAATGTTCTTTATTACCGTAGAATTACACTGTTCAAATCTCACGTAACAACATTACTTCACATATACACAATCTACAGCACCAAGGTCGATGACAATAACAAACAGCTCTCATTACAACACCAACACAGCTGACTCTCGTTTTACAACGGTCCTGCTGGCGTGTCACAATCGCTTATACAACTCATTCATAATTCGAGAGACTTCTCGAGCAAATAAGAATAACAAATATTCTCTGTCAATCGAGATATCACTAGAACCTTCCAAACGTGAAATCCTATCTGTGCCGGCAAGTCCTTTATCTTAGTTATCTTTGTTTGCCGGCTTTGTGAACACTAGCCGCGTTATCGTTAACTGCTTCTGCAAGCTCTTTACTACCCTGAAATACTATACGCCGTCTGTTATCTATTTGTGCCCATCCCCGCGACAATATGTTAAACGGAATGCTTGCCTCATACGTTACGGGATAGCTCAGTTAAAACGAGCGCTAAACTGGGATGTCATCTGCCTGCTGTGAGGGGTGTTCGAATTCCCTGCATAGATATACTAATCTTTTTACCACGTAAAACTTGCGATTTGCAAGTGTTACTCTGAAAATTATTATTATTATTATTATATTTTAATTGTTTTATTTATATTTTATGGTATTGTTTAATGCTTCTTTATTGGTGAACTACAAGTAGGTAGTTGTTTAAATACACCTATTGATAGGTGCAATTAAAATAAGGATCATATATACGCATTTGGACACAGAAAACAAGGAAACTACAGTATCAGATTTTAACGTGCAAGTTAAACACAATTTTGCAGACTAGAATTATTGTGCTATTAAAAATGTCGTCTCAAATTGGTATGGTTTGTGGCGTGGAATGACCCTTTTTCTATTCCTGGAACACGACTTCTCTTACGAAGCAAGTACTCGAACTGATGGTCTTCTTGGATAATGCACGCCCTCAGGGACTTTATAATTAAATTATTGTGAATTGGATTTCCAAGTTTTGATCAACATAGAAAGAAATAATTTCAATGCTGAGACTCGAACCCGCGTCATTAGTGGTTAGGGCACAGAGGAGGTCATAATCCTGTTCAGCTATTTCGGGACTTGACTAAAAGCACCTTCTGCATTCAATAGTAAGATTTATATGCCTGGCGCTATGTCATGGCCACCTCGTGAGTTTTAGTGCTTAATTTAGCCTTTTAAGACAGTTTTAATCATTTGCTGGGCGTTTTAATACTATTACTTAAATGGAAAAATCTCTTATGCATGTTAATTGAGTTGCACGAGATGTAGTTTACGCAAAAAGTAAATAAACCGTTGTTTAATAATATGTCCGTTGTTTTGACTGTGCGGGTGAGGCGTGACTCTAATTTTTTTCCTAATTTTTGGGAGCCAATCCCTGCTCTAAGTACAAGAATCCGCCATTTTCTTTTAGCTGACGTTGTTAATGTACTCATATGATAGGTCCATTTTTCCGAGCCGTTTACGGAATTACTTTGCCATGTATACTCTAAGAAACAATTTGTAAAATCAGCTGGAAACCGCAATTCGCTCTCAGTAAAGGAGTCGTGTGTATTTTTGAGGTGTACGTCAGCGAGCAGTACGTTTTGTCCTTTAAGCCGCTATTCCTCTGAATTGTGTGTATTCCTCTCTCAAAGAAAGTCAAGCAATACAGTTTTGTAAGCGCAAAACTAGACTAAAGAGCACATGCCCTTTGATGGGTGGCCTATCTTGCAAAACAATAAGACGCGGCTGACTTACCTGGTAAAATATATTATAATTGAATATAAAGTAACGATGTCCTGCACCGTGCCGTAGTGGGCTAAGACAGCATGCCTTGGTCCCTAGCCACGGAAAGCGGCCCGGGTTCGATCCCACCCATGGGGTGCGGATTTTAGGTCCCGGGTATGTGACCGGTGCCCACTCAGCATCGTGAGGAAAATGAGGAGCTTACGCTAGGTAAGCGGCCCTCGTCACAAAAACCAACATTCCGGCTGAGGGATGCCGAGATGCTGATCACATCGCCTCCCCGTATCGGTTGGATGATCGTCCACCTCTGCCGTGCGTAAGTGGGCGTGAGGCCGGCAGTCAGGTTGGTAGGCCTTGGCCCTCTAAGGGCTGTCGCGCCATGGGTTATTGTTATTATTATTATTATTATTATTATTATTATTATTATTATTATTATTATTATTATTATTATTATTATTATTATTATTATTATTATTATTATTATTATTATTATTATTATTATTATTATTATTATTATTATTATTATTATTATTATTATTATTATTATTATTATTATTATTATTATTATTATTATTATTATTATTATTATTATTATTATTATTATTATTATTATTATTATTATTATTATTATTATTATTATTATTATTATTATTATTATTATTATTATTATTATTATTATTATTATTATTATTATTATTATTATTATTATTATTATTATTATTATTATTATTATTATTATTATTATTATTATTATTATTATTATTATTATTATTATTATTATTATTATTATTATTATTATTATTATTATTATTATTATTATTATTATTATTATTATTATTATTATTATTATTATTATTATTATTATTATTATTATTATTATTATTATTATTATTATTATTATTATTATTATTATTATTATTATTATTATTAGTATTATTATTAGTATTATTATTATTATTATTATTATTATTATTATTATTATTATTATTATTATTATTATTATTATTATTATTATTATTATTATTATTATTATTATTATTATTATTATTATTATTATTATTATTATTATTATTATTATTATTATTATTATTATTATTATTATTATTATTATTATTATTATTATTATTATTATTATTATTATTATTATTATTATTATTATTATTATTATTATTATTATTATTATTATTATTATTATTATTATTATTATTATTATTATTATTATTATTATTATTATTATTATTATTATTATTATTATTATTATTATTATTATTATTATTATTATTATTATTATTATTATTATTATTATTATTATTATTATTATTATTATTATTATTATTATTATTATTATTATTATTATTATTATTATTAGTATTATTATTAGTATTATTATTAGTATTATTATTATTATTATTATTATTATTATTATTATTATTATTATTATTATATAAAGTAGCGATTTAGATATTCCACGGGGCATAACCACAATTAACGGATGTTATAAAATCATATATATATAACTTTACATTATTCCACGTAGGAAACTTTATAAATGTTTAGTAACCCTAGAGATGCAAGGTAATTAATTGAAAACTTTCTAAGGTAAATTTTCGACGGATTACTAACTCCAATATGGTTTACAGAAAGACTATAAAATATGTATTCAGGCATATGTCTAGTATAGGCTAATGGAATGTATGTTTATAAGTCATGTCAAAATATTATCAGTTTAACTGAACATGTAAAAGTAAAATGTTGCATAAGCATTCAGTGGTTTCAAATTATTATACTTTTCAAAGTGTTGGTTATCACTTCAGAGAGGAAATAATAATCCTACGTATCGTGTGGAAGATTTTATAAAGCTGAAGAGGTGGAAAATGTTGAAATGCATTCTTACTTGGTTTTATGTAAATAACGTGCCAAAAATGAAACCTTATTTATGTTAAAGGTTGTTAATGCTTGATAGCCTATCAAGCATCAAGCATCACGTCCTTTTTCTAATACTTTCAAGGTAACCGAATTTATAAGTCTTTATTTCGAGATCCTTAAGTATATCAAAAGCGTGCACTCCTTTAACTTCGTAAGAACGGATTAGATTTGGTTACTACAATATAAATAGCTATATATTGAAATACCTACTAAAAATTATGGTAAAATGAGTAATTTTATAAAAAATGTCGTACAAAAACTGTCAATTTGCTTTCGTTCCTGTTTCAAATCAATTTTAGTAGTGATACCTCTTACGACTAGACACGCGAAAACTATAATTATTATTCTGAACCGTGGCACTTTGGTATTTGTAACAAAGGACTTTATTATTTGCAGTGTGATTCACTGAATTCGTTTGATATAGAGCAGTACTTTGGGGTTCAAACATGGAGATCGTTTTCATTTACATATGGCACACAGATAATTTGTCCCCAGACAATTGTCTCCCTGTGTTCACCCCTTTTTTATTCGCACAGAAGCACGAATAAGTACCCAGACGGTTTTCCAGGAATACGCATGAGAAACCAAAACAAGCCTTTCCACCCTCTCGTATAATTTAATGAATCTCTAAATACCCTACAAGCGCACCAGGACGTCTCCACTGCTGTAACACCACAAAGACTGTGGTTAGTACGCGACGTGACATTAATTGTACATTGTGATTAGCAAATCCTTTTGGTTTTGTAAGCACAACACCATAACAATCTCTTGGAATATTCTAGTGTAAATTGGTGAGTTATTGTTCATATAAAGTCTGACATTCAAGCCTTGCAATAAAGTACGTATCTTATACATATATAGGAGATTACTTCAGATATAAAATAAAACTAAAACCTGAACCAGTTAAAAGGTTATTACTAGGCTTGAAGTGTATCGTAAGTCACAAGCATTATACAGGTTGTTTCAAAACGACACCAAAAGTTTATAGTCGTTGCGTAGCTTATAACTTAACTAGTCCGAATTTTGGTGTCGCAGCTTCGAAGTTCTGTTATTTATAATTCTATACAGCATTAAATATCACGTGATTTCACGATTAGGCAGCGCAGGAACCACTGGTGTGTGAACCTGAAAAGTTGTTATTGGGACACGCCGGCCACGAAAACAAAAACATTACTCCTTGCTCTTTATCAGTGACCCTAGCCTACCTCTCAGGATATGGGGCAAAGGGCAGTTATTTGTACAAAAGTCGAATAATAACTCGGACAATTGAAAGGTTGCTCTTCAGTGTAAAACTACACATTCCGTCCTAACAGAGAGGATTTTGCGCGTACTTAGCAAATCCAAGCAATATGGAGCGCTATACGAACACCGAAATGACGGATATGGTTTTGATGTATGGAAGAGCTGAAAAGAGTTCAACGAACGCACGATTAATTTAGTTTCATTAAAAATATGAATTGTAAAAATAGTTACATCAACTAGATGTAACTTCAGAGCATTTTGTTATGATCTTAATTGTACAACACTTTCAACCACTTACTGTAAATATTAACAGCTTCCTTTTCAGTTACGAATTCCTTATTTAATATTATAAAACACGTGAAATAAAATGCTCATCTCAATGTATAAGACATCTAGCTTTGGTTAGTTCATATACAATTCATTGATGTTGCTTTCTGTTCCATTTATCATTTAATGCTTCCATCCTCAACCTCACTAACATTAACTTCCCTCTAAAAGGTACAAGTTGCATATGTCCACCAGCTTATTTGCCATCATGGAATGCTATAATGGAGTTTTGGAACACGTTAAACACTCATAAGCAATCTGAGAGGCCCAAACTACTGGGTGGAGAAGAAGCTCTGCTATCGCTTTGAAATATCTCAGATATAGGCATTAACTCTCTCATGTAACTCCGATTATAATGTAGACATGCATTCATTCACTAATAATTGTCAAAAGAGCCAGTACGCCCCGTTTCATTCTCCTAAGGAAATACAATGCTTTGCTAGGTCAACTGTATCCTTCGCCTCAGTATTACTTGGGTAATTTGCTGGAAATCGCTTCACACGCTCCTTCAATAGTTCAATTGTGTGGCACCGTTCCTTTGACATCGCACTGCGAGGCGGCTAGTCGAGGGAAACTGGTTGTTGTTGCAACAATTCTAAAACGACCTTCGGGTAAATCTCATTCCATCAACTGAGGAACTGGAACTATCAATTAGCTAATGGTAACTTCAGTTACCTTCAGTGTAAAATGATAATATGGACGGGACCTTTTACCGTGTTCTCCGAAACATGTTGAACGTTGGGAAAACTATACATGAGCTATGTATGAATCCTTGTATAGAGCTCAAATAGAATCACCACCCAGTACCTGTGGACCTCACCACGAGAGCCACGAAGAAAACCTTCAGCTATCCCGGTACCTTAATCCAGTGTTTCCAGTACTGTGAGGATAAACCATTAACATGCTTAACTATAACAAAAGTAATTAAAATTAAACCTACTAATATTTATATAACCAACTATTTTCCAAAATGTACTAATCTATGACCAAAATCATATTTACAAATTCTAAATCTGCTACACCTAAAATGTCTGCCCCTTCTTGGTAACAACAAGGAACTTCGTTAATGTCTTGATTAGGATTAAGATTACTACGGAGGGGATTCGGCACTGCGACCAGTCTTTGTCTTTTGTACCTATGCTCCCCCGGAGAGGAAGAATGAGGCCAGAGGAGGCAGAGGATGGCCGTCCCAAGGGGCCACAACACTTCAGAGGGCAGAGTCCTTGCACTTTACTTCGATAGATACGTCCCCACGGTAAGCCAGGATAACGGGCATCCTCCCTACCGTGGTTCGGAAGTGGTCCCAGCAGCCGGTTCGGAGATCAGGAACCGACCTACCGGAGGAGGTGGTTCACTCAGAGCATATCATCCTGCCATGCACCTCCTAGACACCCTCCGATACTTCTGTCCTGAAAGAGAACACCAGATGACAGATGATGTGAAATGATAATGGAGATGGAATCGAGGGACAGGAAAGTCGGGGGATATAATTAACCTACCCAGCATTCACCTAGTGACCCAGGAAAACCCCTGAAAAAGCCCATGGGTCAGGGAGGTCGGCCACGGGAATCAAACCCTATCCTCCCGAATGCGAGCCACAAACGAAACCGCCTGAGCCATCCCGCTCGGTCTAATACGATGAAGGTCGATCAGAAATATAAACCACGTCTTCAGCGTGTCCAGGCAAATATATTCATTAACAGTCCCACCAAAGAAAGACGGACTACATATTCAGCCATCCATATAAAAGATATACAGCAAACAGAAAAAGCAAAACGAGAGTTTGTATAGCGAACTCCGAGGGGTATAGATAACTGCACAATCTGGGTATAATCGTCTCAGACTGACAAGTGTGTTCCCTTCAGTAGGGGGGAAGTGGACACGCCACAGGTAAGGACAATTCCTGTCTCTGGCCGACTTAAACCTTACAACATGAATATGTGTAGTGTTACTTTAAATGTAGATAAAATATTCTTAACAGGACATGTAGAAAATTGTACAGCGGAGTGGTATGCTGTTTTGAAGACAAATGCAAATACTTCACAACACAACAAAATAAAATCATATTATTTTGATGAAATACAATAATCGGTCACATCACTTCACTTTTCATCCTATCTTCTCGCAAACCTGTAAGAAATGTTGATCTATTTAGAGTATAATTCTGTACACCAAGTTTAAACTAAAATTTGCGTAGAGTCAACCTGAAAAATTCAATGTCATGGACGGGATTTGAACAACGGATCTGCTGGTTTCCCTGCAGTTTCTCTTATTCATCGAGGTACCATTGTGAACGTGTCGTTATGACATTAAAGTCTCCAAATGACTCATATTTTTCCCGGCAAACCACTAGAGCTTCTCGTATTCGAGATACACCGTTTGCGTCGACTTACTGTTGTAAGTACTTGAGTCCCAGGCTTCATCATTTAACTCTTATTATTTAAGTTAATTGAATAAAATTGATAATTTCTTCTCACTAGCCGTATGTAGGCTAAGATTTTAAATAGACAGAGTCAACCTGAATAAATCAATACCATGCCCGGGATTTGAACCACGCATCTCCTAGTTTCCGTCCAGTCGCTCTTACCCATTGAGCTACCATGGCCAACGTTCCATTCAGACATTAAATTCTCTAATTGACTCATATATGTTCCCGGTAAAGCGCTAGGGGTTGTCGTATTCGAGATACACATGCCATAACATTGGCATTGAATGACCATGGCATTGAATTTTTCAGGTTGACACTATTTATTTAAAACCTTAGCCTACATACGGCTAGTGAGAAGAAATGATTAATTTCCATCAAGTAACTTAAACAATAAGAGTTTAATGCTGAAGCCTGAGATTCAAGTACTTACTATAATAAGTCACCACAAACGGTGTATTATATATATTATATGGTGTAATATATATATATATATATATATATATATATATATATATATATATATATATATATATATATACACACACAGAGACGGAGAGGGAGAGAATTAGAGATTGGGAACGCGCATGATGCTTAGTACTCTATTTTACAGAAATTTACAATGCCCTTGTTAAATTTGCCTAAAATTTCCGGAGAACACATCTCAAAATACTTTTTCATAGAGTATAGAAAATAAAATAGGGGGGAATTTACATGGAGATAATCCTAAGACTTGCGACAGACTATTTATTTAAGGATTGCCGTGAAACTGAAACATCCAGTTTCAAATATCACCCTGCATCAGAACAGAAATCTCGTTCCAGGAAGTTTTATACAACGCTCTACTAATAGAGAACCTCTTATATTTCGAATATAACAAGCCCTTTAGGCATACGGTAATAGTTCTCCTAGAACTTTTGAACTATTAGGCTATTTTGCCATAAAACTACCAACGTCCTTGTTATTCAAATTTATCTCACAGGTAACAAGAAGCAGTGCCTCAGTTTGGGACACCAAGGAAGGCTGTTCCAAATCATTGCAGTGAAATCGCTACGTCGATTCAGATGCCATCAAAGTGGAAGGCAGGATAACAAACGATTTTAACTTGTCAGAACTACTATGAAGCAAACAAGTGAGGTGAATTGGAATCAGGTATATCCTTTAGTTTGTATCTTTATTCAACATTTTAAATTAATAAAGACCTCACAGTTGTTTATAACAAAAATTATAATCTTCGTCTTCTATTTATCCAACACAATAAACCGTAACCTCGATCTAGAAATATTTAGACAACCTCTAGTTGCCAATTCCTGAAAAAATATACTAGAATACATAAATTCAAATTGTAATTATTCTTTTTTGTTAAGGAAAAAACATACATTCGTATAATTTCAACAAAGCTGTTTTAGAACTATGTGAAAATTTCAGTTTAAAAGCTTATATGGTTACTTGTGTTTAGAAAATATTATTTTAATATTTTTGCTGTCTAATATTAATATTTCAGGCATCCATTCAATGCAATGCATATATATGTTTTCGGACAACAGTTTACTTCTTTTATAGCAAACTGTGGTGTTACATAGCCAGACTACAAGATAATTTTTTAAGTTCTTTAGCTTATTAAAGACGTCACACCTAAGGATGGGGTCGAATCTGGAAACATGCTGTAGCCAAGAACCAGGACTGCTACGCTCTAGCTCTGGCCCGTTGCGCCATGCCATGGAAGAAAATTTTATATACGTATATACAATAAATAAGTAAATAAATAGTGAGAGCACACCAGAGCCGCGTCAGTAGTCCGTATGGGATTCTTGTCATGTAAGCGTGATACGGAATGAGAGTGCGGATGCTACTACCAAGATTGCTGTTTTATTAGCCAGACGTTTGGTGTAGTGTTCTCTCGGGAGATTTTCATGTGATTTTACACCACAGAATTCTTTCACATTGACGTGTAGGTTTCCCCTTCTAGGGAATAAACTTGGGGAGATTAAGTCCCGCCCTATCGTCTGGGTTATATCCCCGCGCTCTTCCCACTTTGAAGGGGTAGTTTTAACCAGATTACGTACCGGGCATTCCCATTTTGACCACTGCTATTTCTATCATGGGGAACTCGTACCCCTTTGAATTCACTGTAATGAGCTTTCGGTGGTACATCATGTTTTATTTCAGTGTCAGCTTTAGCTTGATTAGGTGGTTCTTTTGTGTTTGTCAGTTGATTTTTTACATAGTATTAACAGCCCACTTAATTGAGGTAAAATGCCTTTAGTGTTTTATTCGAGTCACTGGTTTGGACGGGCACATTATTTTGTCTGTTGTTGCTTTTGTTTGATATACTATTTTATCGGTACAATCTAAATTACTCTTCGAGGTTTGGCTATACCCTATGTTTTCATGCTCTTTGCTTTTAATTATATCCGGCACTAAAATTCGCATTCTACCGTTTCTCTTGCTGATAAATGTTACTCCTCTATATATTATTTGATAAATTAGTATATTATCAAAGGTATTCACAATTTTTATGCTCATAGTTTATACAATTCAGCATTTTTACAGTATTTTCTATTTTTCTGTGCAGTGCCACTCAATTACATTATTTTAATTTAGTGTTCTGCTGCACAGTAACGTAATTACGTGTCCAAAATCCCCATGCCATCTTTAGAATACCTTTCAAATCCCAATAATGTTTTGGGCTCTATATCATACTTCCCGTATATTTCTATCGGATTCAAAGATCATTTTCCTATCTACTACCCCATACACACGTCGAATACAAAATAAAAATAATAAAATGCCATAGAAAAATATTATCATCTAAGCAAAGTGTCTCTTGCTTTACAACGGATCGAGACGAACGGGGGACTTGTGCACGACCTAAACCCCATTTTCATTTAACGAATCTTTCTCACGTGTATTACAAAATATGTTCGACTCACGAATGTGCAATAGCTATATGGCTACCTCGGTGGTTGTTTCAAGTTGTGTAACAGCCATAGTCCTTAAGTTAATTCATGGAAATTAATCGTTCCTTCATACTAGTCACAGAGAGGCTAGCTCGCCTCGGTAGCGTAGATGGTAGCATGTGTGTCTCACGTTTGAATCTCGGTCAGGATGAGTTACCTGTATAACTTTTTTCCGGGGTTTCCCCTTATCCTTCAAGACGAATGTCGGGTAACTCTAGGTTCCATGGACCCTGGACTCATTTGAGCATCTTTTCATCCAATTCATTCACCGTCCGATATGACTTAACGTTGGAGGACGTAAATTACAACAACAAAAACTCAATGCCAAGGCCGGAATTTGAACCACGGATCTCCTGGTTTCCGTCTTACCCATTGAGCTACCTTGGCCAACGTGCCGTCATGACATTAAATTCTCCAATTGACTCATATATTTTCCCTGTAAACCACTACGGGCTCAAGTACTTACAATAGTAAGTCGCCACAAGCGGTGTATCTCGAATGCGAAAGCCCTTAGTGGTTTACCGGGAAAATATATGAGTCAATTGGAGAATTTAATGTCATGACGGCACGTTGGCCATGGTAGTTCAATGTTTAAGAGCGACTGGGCAGAAACCAGGAGATGCGTGGTTCAAAACCCGGCCGTGGCATTGAATTTTTCAGTTTGACTCTGTCTAGTCATAGTTTTTCTTGTAATAAATCTCAACGACGGTATATCAGTACTAAACATGGATTCAGAGGTGGTTTCCCTTTTATATCATCTGCTGTATAAAGTTATTGAGTTAGCACTGAGTTAGAATAGTAGTATGGGTTAGTACGGCGTACGGGTTTATAAGGCATATGAGCTGAACCAATGCGCGCACACGATGGCTGCACTGTTGCCAACTGATACTCCAGAGAGCGGAAAAGGGAACGACGAAAGTAACATTTGTCGTCTGACAAATTATCAAAACGTAAGCTTATGTATCAAATGATAATTATGATAACATTATAAACCGCAACATTCAATATTGACATGTTTATTTACTGAAAATAACATACCTGAATTTCTGAAAACGATTTATTGTAGAGGAGTTGCTAGCTTAAATAAAATAAACGAAGGTTCACCAATTTCAGTGCCAGAAGTTTAGCTCTGTTTCACATTAAGCGATACATTACGCACACTCACATTAGTCGTGAATTCCTGGCTTTGTGAAAAATGTATCCGGTCACGCACTTTCTCACATTAAATTTCTTGAAGAAACTTTAACTTTAAAAATAATATTTTAGCCTGGGAGCGGAGTACTTTACCCCTAGTCCTGCGCCACAGGTATCAGGCCCTGAAAGTGACACTGTTAACAGTTCACAAGCACAATGCAAACATGTGAACTATTACGTGTTTCAAATGGGAAGAGTTCTGGAATCCAGCTAATCAGACGCCGTATCATACTCAGCGTTGCCAGCTTGTTACCCCCTCTCTCTCGCACACTCATACAACATGCAGGTCTCCTTGGCGCAGACGTAAGGGTAAGCAAATTGTATTTTACAAACTTTTACAATGATGCAGTTGCCAAAATCAAAATTCGAAAAAGCATTTTCGCAAATTATGTATATTTTTAACTACTATAACTATAATTATAGTTTATGAATTAGCTGTTTTTCTATTCCAAAGGAACTGCCAGTGGCTCATCCATATCGCTGTCAATGTCACTTCCATTGAGAGACAATTCGTCATTGTCACTGCCTTCATCGTCTGAGTCTTGCAAATATATGATTACAGGTTCCAAAATCTCGTCACGTGCTATTTCTTTCTTAAAATCGTCTTCTTGAAGGTTTTCAGCATGCCTTACGCAGTTTTTCCAGTCCTGTTGTGTTACCATGTCAATTTCTTTGTGAACAAGCCGTCCAATGCCCGTCAGTTTAAAACTAGTATTTCTGTTTGCAGCCTCACGAGCCACACCAACTCACTTGGATTAAATTGACAGTGGTAAGATCGGAGGCGTATTACCTCGTGTCCCACTTCAATTGCAAGTTGATCCAACTGATACACTTTTCCGTGTTTTTAAACGGAAGTACTCTTTGCAATAACTCATTTTTAGTTTCTGTTTCCGAAAATTTTTTTTGAAGAACGTGTACACCTTAAAAATAATACTTCGAGCCTGACTTCGCAATACCTGCCTGTTTTTCTCGCTACTAAATTCACCGCAAAAGGCCATTGCACTATTTAACTCTTACTCTATTGTTGTGTAAAGCACAACTGAATGATATTGTTCCGAACTCTCCAGAGTAAATAAACACTTCTTATTCAGCATTCATTCATAGACATAAGCATACAACATTCCACAGGCTAACAGGAAATAAAGTGTTTGCTTTTTTGAATTTAACATCTTGATTTATTCACAGTAATTCTTTTATCACGTGATGTCAGTACTACAAATTTCAGTTCTGAGTAATTGAAAGTAAATGTACATACATACACACAACCACTTTGAACTCTCTAGTGTAAATAGAAACTACGAACCATTCATAAACAAAGATAGAATGTGACCAGTTACGTTCTGCCAGGGCAGCAGGAAATTTATTGTTTCCTTCCCCTCGAATTGACTTATTCAAAGTAATTCTTTTATCGCGTCATTTCAAATATTTACATTTCAGTTCTGAGTAATTTCAAATATACGTACACGCATACATGCCAACCAATAATGACATTCATACAGTGCTTACGTCGCGATTTATTCTTATAATACAGGTAATAGTGGTTTATTTGTATTAGAAAAACTATTTCAGCTAAAAATATGGGGTTTTCATGGTTATGTTAGATAAATTACTCTCTACCTTCCACATGGATCAGTTTTGGCAAAATCTGAACTTTATCTTAGCGAGAATAGTAGTATTAGAAATTTATTAGGTTGGCGCTCCTCACACACCACTTAGCGGGAATGCAATACGACAACACCACAGGACTCCGATTGGTTGCTCACCTAGTAGCGCTCAAGGACAAACACCTTCCCATTTGAAACAGATAATATATGGTTGTCACAGTTACACAGAGCACCTTACACTCAATTTGCCTTACGCACTGGTCTTGAACCTAACTTCAAAGCATACGCGCGCGATCCTGGATTGCAGTTAATTTATAAACTAAACATATGCAGCTCCTAACCACATTTTGTAATCTCTTACTCAGTACTGCGTAATAGAAAGGAATAATACACGGGTAGGATTTGAAGCACTTCATATGCATAAACATGGGAGTCAAAAAAAGACGGATTCTTCTCTGTGAGTGCATTAAATACATGCAACACAATTCTTTTTTCGCCACTTTGTAAAGCTTTTCCCTTGCGATGTCTCAGCGAAAAGCTGGCGGTAGACTCTGCCATTATACGTATAATAAGTACACGCGCAATAAACGACCAATAAAATAATTTAGCTCTCGCACTCGTCACAACACACCTTCGAATGGCAATATATGACTACTCCAGTTCAAAACAAGGTCAGTGATAAAAGTCATATAAACAAATGTCACCACTACCGCTCAAGCACGTGCTATCGTGCCATGTGCTTGAGAGCAAAGGACCCTCCTCTTTACTTCCCTTAAGAATTAACATGCATTTCAGGTAAATCAACTCTGTTGCGTAATATATTTAATTAAAATAGTTACGAAAATATAAATTTGACAATTCTCTTCCAACATATAAAGATATATCGCCATGTTAAATAACGAACTAATTTTTACCGCACAACAGTCTATACTGCAATAGCAGTCAATGAGAGGTGATAAGGTCACGTGACCGTTAAGAGATACGGGGCAAGCTTATCTGAAACAAGGATTAGGTGAGCTCTTTCTAGCTCCGCCTCATATGACTTCTAATACCGTAAGCCTTATACGCCGCCAAATTGGTTAGGCACTGGGCTACTGATTTCAAGGTCATCGGTTCAACCCAACACAGGTTGATGGTTTTTAACCCTTAGTTGGTAACATCCGCCTCTGAGGCGGGTGTAAAGTTTCTCAATGTATAGTTGGCGCACGTGCATTGCTATTTTGATCTGATATTCCAGCCATGCTTCATTTGCGAGCTGAACTTTGTATTGCGTGGACATCATTGTTTTATTCGCACGCGCACGTCACGCACATCGCCTCACAGACGGATATTACTGTAAAGGCAATTTCTTTTTGCGTCTGAGAGATGGATATTAACTTAAACAAGTATGTTTTTACGTTTTCTTGTGTTATACTTCTTACTTTTCAAATATTTAATTATTTATAGATGGCTACTAGTGGAGGGATACCTCACCTGTCACAAAGAAGCAGAAAAATGGTGCAGTTGGCTTTAGAGCAGCTCGATGAGAGCGATGATGACTATCATTCAGAGGATTCTTAGTTTCTGAAGAAGATCACGTATTAGATTCAGACCATTACAGAAATTCGGAAACAGATTTTCAGCATATCCGAGAATAAAGGGGGACGGTGTTGCATCTATTCAGAATAGGGAAAATGATGACACCGAAATTGACAGAATTTATCATGGCAAGATGAACTGTTTCATATATTACCAAAAAATCTGGAGCAGATGCTCTAGACGTGAACTCAGTTATCCGAAGAACAAGGAGATGACCACTCGCAACATTTTACTTTCTAGAATCAGTGAGCTGCGCTAATGCCTATATTATACATCTCCACAAAGATAAGATGTAAAGACTTGAGTTCATGAAGTGCATAGGAATAAATATAATCAGAGGGCACATGCAGAGAAGGCTCCAGATTCTTAATTTACCTAATGATCTCAGGAAAATCATTTCGGACATTCTGAGTAAAAAGCACACAGATGATTCTCCAGCAAAAAGAATAAGAAACGAAAAGCTATAAAAGAGAAAAAAAAAGTCCTTACTGTCCCTACATGCTAAATAAACGACGGCATACAGGTGCGTGAAGTATGATAAACCTATTTCTTACAGTGTTCCATGTAAATATGTAAAATGTATGTAGAAAGTACGCAATGGTTCATTTTGTTTGCATTGTGGTCAAGATATCTCTCAAAACAAGTGTCAGCTTTAGAGGCTATCTTATTTGAAACAGTAATGTATAATTTTGTGACTTTTGCGTAAGTAGAATAAACTTCATAACTACTTCATGTAAAAGACCAACATTTAATTTTGTATATTTTTTTTTTTGCATATTTTATAGGAAAATATTTTAAACGGAATGAAAATATCAGTACTAATATTTCAGTAAAGGTATTTTGCTTCAATACTTATTAAGGTGCACCTAAAATGCAAAATTTGATAATGTTACGCCCGATTTCACCAACAGATGTTAAGACTTAACACGAGTTTAGCAATAGTTAAAACAAAAATTGCATTTCACCAACCAGTGTTACCGTAACACTTGTGTTAAATCTCTTGTTAAACTAACAAGCCAAATTTCATACGTTAAGTCCTTAACAATTGTAAATAGTCAAGATGGCGAGCATGAACTCAGCTGTTGATGTCGATTTACTATATTTAAGACCGTCTAAGTGGCATTCATAATAGAGAGCGGCCTAAGAGGAGAATTGATTTTGAGGGGCTATCCGAAGAAAAATTTTTACTGAGGTATAGACTGTCGAAACATGTTGCTATGAAGGTTACTGCGGAAGTACAAGAGAGGTTAGAACATGCATCGAAAGAAATATGGCGATCTCGCATTTGCTTCAAATATTAATAACCTTGCGATTTTTATAATTCACTGAATTATGTGGATAATACACTGTCCACCTGCCGTCTTGAAACGTTCAAGTCACTTGCCCTTCTTCGCTCCTCTTTTTAAATTTACGTAATAATGAGTTAGAATATGCATCGAAAGGAATATGCCGATCTCGCCTTAGCTTCAAGTATTAATAACTTTGCGATTTTATAATTCACTGAATTATGTGGATAATACACTGTCCACCTCACATTTTGAAACGTTTAAGTAACTTGTCCTTCGCACCTCGTTTTCAATTTACGTAATACTGGCAAGCTGTTTTGGTGCTTGTAGTAGAGACGCATGCACTTGAATTAAATTCGTTTCCAATATTTTCCCCGTGACTTCTTTCTCTTTTACATTCACCGCATCCGTCCCCTTATTTTCCACGATATCCTTTACTTCGTCACCAATTCAATTAACAATTCTTTCTCCACCGCTGAGAAATTTGTCTCACGGCTTTATTTATGATTTTGTTAATCCGCCATTTTTCAGCTTGTGCAGACGAAAATGAAAACAAAAGCGCATCGCAGTACTTTCATAAAATAATACGACTCATACATAGCCTTCTATAGCTGTGATATTTACAAGTTTCTTGGCGTTAACACAGGTTTGTTAACATTTTCAGAAATCAGGTTGGTGAAATGCAAGAAATTTAACATTAGTGTTATCGCTGTGACAATAGTTACGTTACATTTGTTAACGTCGATTTTAACATCTGTTGGTGAAATCGGGAATTATTCTCACAGACAGATGTTAAGGTAAGCGCCAATTTTTCACATGTTACAAACTAAGGGCTAAAGTGATACATTTAGTGGCATGTAAAATAACTTCCGCCTGTTGGTGGAGCCTGCCAATCGACAGCGTCCTTAAAAAAGCAAATACTTTGTTTTATATACTCGTGATTATTTGGAATAGTAGTACTCAAATGTTCTGCTCTTAATCTATTGTTTTGTTGGTTGCAGTAAATGTTTAACCTACATACATCAGTAAGACGAGGCCTTCGAAAGTTCACTTCTCCATTTGGCGAGCAATAATTAACGATGTAAACACTGTTGCTGAGACTGTTTTGTTGTGTTTGTTGTCTCATGTGATGAGCTGACAAGTACGTCATTTATCACACAGAGTAAATAGCTGTTCTATGGTGCAACGGCACCAAATGATTGACAAGCATGTGTAGGATGTCAAAGGAAAT
This sequence comes from Mantis religiosa, assembly GCA_030765055.1. Classification (NCBI taxonomy): domain Eukaryota; kingdom Metazoa; phylum Arthropoda; class Insecta; order Mantodea; family Mantidae; genus Mantis; species Mantis religiosa. Next base: position 107,953,031 of record CM060948.1, on the reverse strand, counting down.
AGGCTGCGTGTTGGATATTTAATAATACATGGTTGTAATGCCACCATGTCCCCGTAAACAGTGCTCTGTATTATGTGGTAGATTGTTGAGCACATTTCAAAGAAAATTATAGTGTCATATATGCTGAAATTGTATATTTGTGTATCTCGATTTTATTCAGCACAAACTGGTGAACAGTATAGCCAAGATTGTACACAGCCCAGATCGATATTACCCGTCCTCCGCTTTCCCACTTGACTTCTGTTGGCGTTGTGAGGGAATTCTTCTTGAAAATATTCATTTTACAACGAAACGCTATTATACACTGCCGCATTGAATATATCTCAATATATCAACATTATTTAAGAGAAGTCCAAACAATAATATTTATACACTTTGGTCAAAATGTAAGGCACTTATGTATTAAGAATTTTGTGTTTATTTTATGCATATTCATAGTAGGTGTAAGTTTGTAATACCCTGCCAATCACTGATTTGAAGGCCACATTCACAGAGGGACCTTCTTCTATGGAATTTAGGGATTCAGGGGCCTCAAAAGTCGTAATTTCGTTGAAACTTTAACATCGAATTTTTGGATGGAGTTGTAATAAATCTTTCCCTTTACCTACTATAGGTAGTGGCAGAGAAATATGAGGCACAACAAGGTTCGGAGAACAGACTTCCAACCTCAACATATAGAGGCCGTGCCGTGGCTCAGTGGTTAGACCGCTTGGCTCTCACCAAGGCGGCCCGGGTTCGATCCCAGGCGACCGCAAAGTGAGATTTGTCGTGGACAGCACGGCGCTGGGTCGGGTTTTCTCCGGGATCTCCGGTTTCCCCCGCCATCTCATTCCACCGGTGCTCCATCTTCATCTCATGTATCATCAGTGTCATCGCCTGCGGTGCCGTATGTAGTAAAAGCGGGCGTTAAACACTACACATTTCACTTCATTTCATTTCGACATATAGAGATCCGTTGTGTCTATGCCCCTAACAAGATGACAGCCGGGAGGGAGGGTGGAGTGGGAGAACATAGAGGGAGGGCAGGGTCTCTGCTGTCTGAGATTTAAACACCCCGATGGCAGCTCATACAGCGGAGTAAAGACTTCCCCGATTCCAAGGACCGAGATTTACATAAAGCATCCTTTTCCCCTGTCATGCAACGCCGAGACTCCCGTCGAAACAGCCAAGCAGGATGAAAGATGAAGTGAAGGAAAATGAGAAGAGAGGTGAGTTGGAGAGACAAGAAATTCGGATGATGCACCTAATCCTCCAAACATTATTTAACGACCCGGAGGAACCCATGGATCAAGAGTGTTGGCCACGGAGATCTAACCTACGACGTCCAGAATAAGAATTGCACACGTTACTGCGCTGTCACCTCACTAGGGCAGAGAAAATAAAATTTACTTTCCATTAAAACTGTAATGCCAATTTTCCTTTAACTGGGATCAAATATAAAACGATGTGATGGTAGAAGTATATTTAGATACTGTATTTGAGTATTAATCTGACCTCGTATGGCCTTATCAACCCTTCGCTGGAAATGACAATCAACAGAAAAATGTTTTCTATTAGCGTCAGGCCATTCTGGCTCAAATATATGAAGGTAGGTGATGGCACTTCGTTAGCGTGGGACGTCATGTCATTTGCTAACCGTAAACGAGTTAACTCGCCTCTCACAACATATCCAGTGGTGGAGGGAACAACCGCATAAGCTGCTGCGGCTAAAAATACTCAAAATGTTTCTCTCTAGATTCTGTGTATTGTTGCGGTCATTCATTGTTTTGACTAAGTGCTAAATGCTGCTTCTCAAAGAAATAAATATGGATGCGCAGGCTCCCACGGCTTGTTTCTTGAACAAGGGCCCAGAAGAAGCTCAAGACAGGATGAGCGAAACGTCGGTAAATACGACCAAAATGACGTGGCTTTTATGGAAGCTAAGGATACTTATAAAGAAAGACATGTACATCCAAAGCAAGGCCCAATTTATGTAATGTTCCGCTTCTTATCTTCCTCAATAGAAATCCAGAGAAGAATATCTTTGGTCAAAATGTAAGATACTGTTCTATTTTGAGATAATAGTTTAAAATCTAGTCGAAGGATACATTCAGTGTTGTGTTTAGCCTCCGCCTTGTCACTGTACTCTTCCACCCTTTCGACGGTAGGTCGGGAGAGGGCAAAGGGGATGCAATAAACATCAAATGCAAAAGAAAGCAGAGCTCTTCCACTGTTTTCTCTGGTGTAATGGGAAGCGATATGGTTTGGCATTGCAGTAGTCGAGTGTTTAAGTCTATGGACAAAACATGTGTATTCTTTTCTCGGCTTAATTAACTGCCTCCGTGTATTTTAGTACCTATATATTTGTCCACTTTATTATCAATAAGGTGATAAATGTATTGTTGTTGTCATGGTATACGAACAACACGGATGTTATATTAGGCGTATGTTTCAGTTAATGATAATACGTGTTTTAATAATAATAATAATAATAATAATAATAATAATAATAATAATAATAATAATAATAATAATAATAATAATAATAATAATAATAATAATAATAATAATAATAATAATAATAATAATAATAATAATAATAATAATAATAATAATAATAATAATAATAATAATAATAATAATAATAATAATAATAATAATAATAATAATAATAATAATAATAATAATAATAATAATAATAATAATAATAATAATAATAATAATAATAATAATAATAATAATAATAATAATAATAATAATAATAATAATAATAATAATAATAATAATAATAATAATAATAATAATAATAATAATAATAATAATAATAATAATAATAATAATAATAATAATAATAATAATAATAATAATAATAATAATAATAATAATAATAATAATAATAATAATAATAATAATAATAATAATAATAATAATAATAATAATAATAATAATAATAATAATAATAATAATAATAATAATAATAATAATAATAATAATAATAATAATAATAATAATAATAATAATAATAATAATAATAATAATAATAATAATAATAATAATAATAATAATAATAATAATAATAATAATAATAATAATAATAATAATAATAATAATAATAATAATAATAATAATAATAATAATTATAATAATAATTATAATAATAATTATAATAATAATTATAATAATAATTATAATAATAATAATTATAATAATAATAATTATAATAATAATAATTATAATAATAATAATTATAATAATTATAATAATAATAATTATAATAATAATAATTATAATAATAATAATTATAATAATAATAATTATAATAATAATAATTATAATAATAATAATTATAATAATAATAATTATAATAATAATAATTATAATAATAATAATTATAATAATAATAATTATAATAATAATAATTATAATAATAATAATTATAATAATAATAATTATAATAATAATAATTATAATAATAATTATAATAATAATAATAATAATTATAATAATAATTATAATAATAATTATAATAATTATAATAATAATAATAATAATAATAATAATAATAATAATAATAATAATAATAATAATAATAATAATAATAATAATAATAATAATAATAATAATAATAATAATAATAATAATAATAATAAATAACAATAATATGAAAAACTGGTGATATTGCCGAGATTCGAACCCCACAGATCTTTGTTTTCCATACAATTAAACCTCTCAAATATTCCATACATGGATCCCTGACCTTTCTTGTAGATGGATTTAGTTCTGGAAAGGAGACACTTGGATGTTTGTAACGCAAGAGTTTCAAACACGTGAGATAACAAAGCGTCAAACGAGTTAATGTGAAAGTGTGCAACTCGGGACCGCCGTAAACCTTGGTAGAGCCTCCGCTTGTAAAACTGAAATATTCAAATTAAACACCTACAGATCTTTCCTCCTTTTCCTTCTTTCATTCCTTTCAGATTTTATCTAAAGCGCAGAAGCTTATTCTAGAACTTCAATGTTTTTTAATATTCAAAAAGTATACAACAGGACTGTTTAGTTAATTGAAGCGCTTTCAGTTTAAAGGTATATTCCAAATGTTCACTTTTAGTTGAGTAGCTATTTGCAACGAAATATTAGCAAAAATTGTTTTTACATGTGTCATATGCGTCATATTATATCTATTGGTGCATGATTAGTAAGTAACATATGCCGTCATTAATCTGTTAGGGTGCTACTAAACATTAGAATGCTCCTAAGCTACCTCTTCTAGCACTGCCATCAATATCATAAGTTCTGCCTATAACAGGAGTCCGTATAGGCATAATGTCATTTAATTTTTACGCATTTTTACACAATTTAGCAGTAACAATTTCTTTATAAAAAGCGGCCATTATTATCAAGTTAGGAAATGTATCACCGACATATATGAGTAGCATTCATACCCTGTGCTAAAAGTGCACATTTCTTTCTTCTTAGCTTCCCCTTCAAGTTATAAACCACAAATGATTATTGTCGTTGGTTAGACAACGTTCTTAAATTAATGTACTGTAGAATATAGTCCTACAGAACATTGGTGTTAAAATAGCAAAGTAGAGTGTGGAAGTCAAAGATCGATCGGTGGCCTGCTGCTGGACAAGCTCCCTGGCCCCACACAATCCTGCGGTTTCTCCCTTCACTGGTTGGGGATGAACAAACAACGCGTACTCCACTCATTTTTAGGCGAAATTGTATTCAAATCAGGAGCTGGCTGAAATAAAAAATTGTGAGGCGGACAGAAATTCTGCTCTGGGTCGTTTTCTAATGGGAAGGCACCTGGACTTCTTCATCGCCATCTGTGTTCTCATGGGAAATTTGTATCTCTGGGTATGGCTAGGGGACGACCAAGATCTACAGCTCCAGATATAGGGGAGTAGATTCTGGACTCTGTGCACAGTAAATTCCTCTATCAGTACGCGAAGGTTAGAGTTGCAAGTAAATGTTCCTTATACGACTGCAAGAGCAACGTTTTTATCCTGATCATTTACCATGTGTATAGGACCCGTCGCCAGCGGATTATCCTGCCCAGTTGATATTCCGTCGTAGTTTTGTGCAGTAGTGCTACAAACATGAACATCCCTGCTTTAGTATTTCTTACAAATGAAGCTCAGGTCACAAATTGTTCCATCTCATCATATGGTTTGATTCACTCTCAACATGTGGATCCGTTAGTTGGACTCCATTTACTTTTAAATATGTAGACTAAAGGGGCAGCCGTAAACAAACTTCCTGGAAAACAACATAATACATGTGTAGGAGGATACTCCAGTGAGCAATCGTTAACAAGCTCACTTCTTACATGACGGCACTCCTGCGTTTTTCTTGCACCGCTTGCGGGTACTTGGATCGAAGACTTCCTCATCAATGGGTAGATAGAGCTGGCCCAATTAATTTCCCATGGAATCAAAATAAATATTCTTTGGAAGGAAACGTTCCAGTTCTAACTTTCGGCTACATTTCGCGAGTATCTACGTTAACGACCACGGCTATTTGAAATGATCCACATTATTCCCTAAAGTGATACATTGTCGAGCTTAAAATTGTAGTCACTAGTTTCACACCAGCCGGTAAACTTTGGTAGGAAAAAAACAGAATTTTTTTGGATTAAATCACCTCACAGTACCATACATAAACACCGAAAGGGGTTTAAAGGAGCTAAGCATAGATGAGTTATCGGGAGGTATAAGGTTCACAGGAAAAATGTTTTCTCTAGGATTTCCTTAGTCCTCATATCTGAGAAATGAGGGGAAGTAGCTTTAATTCAGGCTTGCATAATCTTCCTTCCATATTTCCTTTCCCTGTATCATCAGGGTCCACCGATTGTGGTACAGTATGTGTAAGGACAGGAGTGAAACAATACTATAATGAAACCAAATAAAGCCAAAGAGCCCTACAACGTTGGAAATATGTTACAGATGGCCAAATTCCAATATCTTACGATCTCTATAAGGTTCAGAGGGGCACACCGGGACTTTCGTGAGCTCTATTGCCGTCACCATCATCCTAGAGGATGGTTCAAATGAAAGGCCCAAGGTGTACAGACCGCAGGTAAGCTTCAAGAGTTCAAGAGGAGTCGTCTATCCTTGGAGCAATAGTCTGCTTCATCTGTCCAGCAACGCCATAAGCCATAAACAGAGAAACACACCAAAAATCAGAAGAAGGAGGGAAATGCAGAACTGAAGTCGTTCTAAATGAGAAAAGTACCCATGAATCACCTGTCGGCCTGGAAAATCTACGAAAAATCCAAAATCAAACTGGCGTTTGACGGTAATCGAACCAAGAACATTCCGAGTGCGAATTTCTCACGTTACAGCTTGCTTGATATATGTATAACATGCGCAAGACAATTGCAAGTTCTATTATATATTTATCATGTTAAATAGAGTCTTTGCTATAGCTCCGTTTCCCATGTTGTCTGTGATGAGTACAAAAAATCCAAACTGCCTTCACATGACACTTTACCAGGAAAGGGAGTTGCATATTATCCATTAATCATTAATCCCTGCAGTATTTAACGCTGGATGGGTTTTAGCGATATACATACAGATATATCGTGCAGCCCCAGGGAATGAAGTCGTAATTTAAAGTGCTGAATCAACATCGCTGATTTCAAATTTAAGCTTTTTGTGCATTTTCTCAGCTGCATTTCTACATTTATGCTATGCATATATAGGTTGTTCATTATCTATCAGCGCATTAAAACAAAAGTGTAGGAATAACCAAACCACCTCTGTAGGACCTACTTCTAGGTAGACTTTTTCAAGGTTTTTCCTTTAAAAGGAATAATTACAAGTAACACTCATATGTGTAAACATACGGATTAGTTGACAACTATTAACCAGATTCATTGTAACTCCATTCTTCATCTATTCAAACTTCTATTTTGTATGTTAATTTAAATATTGCCTTTTACTTCAAAAGAAATTGTTTTACTGCATATAAATGTGTATGAATATTCGATTATCGTAATTTTAATTATCTTATATTTTTTCTTTAATTTTTCAAAAATAAACTAGGTACTTTAATATATTCTTGTACATTATGAATTTTTCCCCGATAATTAAAGTTTCTTAAGAAACGTTATGCTTCTGAAGAGTCGTAAACATAAAGAAATGCGTAAAAAAGCTAAGTGTTATTTGAGACATTTTCAGTGTAATACCTTCTAAGGAGAAAAATAAACAAAAAGCAATATTGGAAAACAAAGTTTAACGTTGGACTTAACTGATAGTGAATATGTTTCACCTTATAAATATTTGTGTACGATAATTATGTGAAATATCAGCCAACACTTCAAAATACATAGGCATCGTAGTTGAATATTCCTTTTGCTTACATTTTGATTTGCATAACAGATAGGAAATACTTCCAAGATTATTCTTTATCTAAGTAATCTTACCGATTTGTATTTCAAGGCCACTACTACTCTTAACTTGTCTGGCCTCAAACGTTATTATTCTGGCAGGTGAGTACGGTTTTATCTTGTTTGTACAACCGAGCAGGGTTATTTGTTAACATTGCAGGTTTAAAAGGTATAGAATTTAATTTAGGAACCTTTGGGGGTAAATATCTCCAAAATTGAAATGGAGTTACAACAGAATCCATTAAAAAAGTCCTTCTTCAAAGTTGCAAACGTGAAGTCAGCGGTTCGGAAAATCCTCCTATTTAGTTCAAATATTGTACCTTTACATTCCAACACATCTCTGCGGAAATATTGAATTACTAATAGAAATGCATGCGGAAAGGTATATTACATTAATAAACAGAATAAACATTGTACTATGGTATATTTAAAATTATTGATATAAAGATATTTTCAGCGGCGGTTGACCTTTAGCTTAGAAGCGGGCCAGCCTGCATGAGTGTTAATAGCAGCCAGCTGACAAAATATGCGTTATTGTAAGCAATAATGCAGAATTGTACTTTTTCAATAGTTGACTTTTAAAAACTATAACTTGATAAATGTGATTTTAAGGCATATATTATAAGCGTTTTCCTCCAGTTTACCACAACAGGAGATTCCTGGAGAATTATTGCACAAATTTATGGATAACCGATAATACAGCATTGTTATATAGATATATTGATTAACATGCTAAGTATAAGCAGCACTAATGATTAATGCGGAGTTCTACATAGACGACCATGGGGTGATGGTGATGGCATCAAATTATTTAAAAAGGTATCAGAAAGAATATTCAATTTGGTATATGGAATTATTATTAAACACCATAGAGGCTTAGAAAATTGCTATCAGAAGAAGGTTTCATTTCACATTAATTGTCTATAACACTAGAATACATATAAAATTGCTGACTGTTTTCCAAAATTATCGTCGTCCAAGTGGCCGCGCCATGGTTGGGTGGTTAGACAGTTTGGCTCTCACGAAGGCGGCCCGGGTTCGATCCCAGGCGACCGCGAAGTGAGATTTGTGGTGGACAGCATAGCGCTGGGGCGGGTTTTTTCCAGGTCCTTCGGTTTACCCCACCAGCTCCATCATCATCTTTCCCATCACATCACCTCTCTCGTACTTTCACTTCTGGCTTTCGGCTGATCATTCATCCCGGAATCTTTCTGATCAGGAAACCTCTGATCCTCAACTCGTTGCCTACGCGACCCGAGGTTGCGCGGTTCAGAAGGCCCTATGTTTCACTTAAAGTAAATACAAGAATCCATTCATTCATTCATTCATTCACTTCCAAAGTTAAGTCATATAGGACGAAGAATGAAGGAGTGAAATTATGCTCAAATGAGTCCAGCTTCCATAGATCATTCTAACCCTAATATGTTTTGTGCTATGAAAGTCAGCACAGGTTACAGGTGCTACTGAAATTAAAACTCCTGCGTTAAATGACCATGACAAAGCATGTGTTTCCGAGAACGTATCAATAAACCAGCTACTAAAAGCGTTGAACCATAAACAGAATAGCATTTTATGTCAGTACACAATGAGGGTGCTGTGAGGGTAGCCTCACTGAAACAAATGGCAATCCACTTTTGAACCTCACACCTTGAACTAATATATCCCATCAGCAAAACTAAGTGTCTTACAGCAGACCATTGTGGGATGGCTCGTGCTGCTGCCCTAAGCATGCGATCTTGGCATATCTACTTTAGCTAATTAATTATATACATCTGCATTCACTTACAGAGTGAAAACCTTACTGTCTATTTCTGTTTACATTTCTTATGAGGCTAGTTGCCGCACTCTATCAACTGTTGTCCTATGTTTTGTTTACGTTACAACGTCGTTCGCATCAGCAGTAAAATCATCCCTCTAAATTAATGATATATTGACAGGCCTTGGGTTTATAGATCTTATAGTTAACAACTCAGTGTTCTCAAAGTCCGATAATCATCTTTGTTTAAGGCACCAATATAACTGCTTTTCAGATTGGTTTTGTGTTTGACAAGGAATGAAAAACTAATCACCGTCTGTAACGTCGTGTTTTGTGTCACTGTTCATCATTATAACATTTTATATTACTTAGCAAGATCCATAAAAACGTGTAATATAGGATATACCTTTAATTAAAATTTATTTGAGGTATACAGGTTCAATGTATGAATTAGTTATTCAAAAAATGAATGCGATGGGATAACAAAATGCATTCAAATTCTGCCCAAAAGGGATCTAATTGCTTGAATTAATCACTCCTGTAGTGTTTGCATATTTGCTTCTACAACATAAAAATTCAGAATAAGCCCCACGAGTATTGAAAGTTGAGGCAGGTCCCATTGCTGTTTAGGGGCTGTAACTCCTAGAAATATTGATTACTCATGCCACCTGCAGCTTTACTGAATGGCTCATAATGATGGATTCCTTTGGGAGTTTAACCTGAGTATTACAATATTAACTATTTCTGCAACCTTCTACTCTGTTTGTTATTGATTGTAAAGGAATTTCTAGCATTACTTGGCTGAATTCAAAGGACGTATTTCGAGTACTTTGAACTTTTTTCTGGGAAACTCCACTCGCACATCATCTATTATTTAAGTTACTGAGAAGCTTAGATGCCCTTATATTTAACATGTGAATGCAAGGTTACCTTATTTATCTTTAAATATTATTATAATAGCGAACGGGTTATCAAGTAAATACATAGATTTTTGGCCAAAAGTTACAGGCGCAAAACAAAATATAAATGTTGAGCATTGCGCCTGTATCACAAGTAAAACATTTTATTCACATAAACGCACATAGGTGTAATTAAATATTTTCACAATTTAGTTATTGTCACATGTTTAATGTGTGTTTAGCAATAAACTATATTTTACATCAATGAGTTTTGTTTTCCCTTTTTATTATATATAGCAAACAGCGGAAGGACTTGTTGGTTTTCTAGAGGAGAAACTGTGCAAACATACCATAATGCACAAGCTTAAAGGTTCGTCTGGTTTAACCTCAAACATAACCTACTTAGCGCTACCCCTCCCTATGACAAGGGAGGGATGAAAAGTTTTGTAAACACATTGCCACTGTTATCCGTGACTGTCTAGTCTCCGTCAAACAGAGAAAGGTGCTGCAGCCAATGCAGGGCTTGCTTATTCACGGACAGCGCTTTATATTGACAGTGAAATATGTTAATAATGGAAATATTGTATCTAAACCGGTGTTGTACGAGATAATTAAGAGAAACAAAGATAAGTTCAAACTGTATGTAATCGACTCCATAGCTGAATTAAATGGACATACCTTACCTCCGTGTCATTGTGATACGAATGTTATCGAGCTAATATGGACACTAATCAATGAAGGAGGTAAAAAAGGTGTACTGTGGAAAAGACGGATTAATTGATATGTTGGACAATTTCATCATAAATTTAAAAGAAAGTGACTCCAAAAAATCCCTAATGGACGGTATATCTATACTACAGACATCTATCAGTAGTGTTTAAAGAGCGTCGCTGGAAAGTATTAGGAGGATAACAACAATATAATCAGACGGAGTCAATTGGAACGTTACATAGAGGTGATGCGATAGGGGTTTAGGCAGCCATGGGTTACCTACAACAGCGTGGGCAATAGTGCTCTCTCTCTCTCTCTCTCTCTCTCTCTCTCTCTCTCTCTAATTCCCATGTTTCAAGACAAACTAGACGAACTGTAGGTTAGATGTTTACGCGTAGTCAATAGATTCCTGGCTTATGTTTCGGTTGCACTTTATTATAAACATAAAAGCTTGGAAATAACTTTTAGATGTCAGAGTATTGTGGCATAAACTTAAACCTCATCGAGGTTCCCCTTTCGATTTGTTATTACTGTTGTTTCTTCAGTTGAGAAGTTGCAGGCAATGCCTAACATATGTGTTGAGTGATTCGCATATCGTTATTGTCCTCGCCAAAATACTGAAAGTAATATGTAACAAAAGTTTTCGGCTGCAGCAGTATGCTAAAGAATTGTCGGGTACGCTGAACACAAATGGAAAAGCTCTATATCGACAGCCTTGTGGAAAGTTCACGAAAGCCTATTAACGCTTGTATTATCTGCTTTTGCGGGTCCTGAATCAGGTACTTTTAAGTGAAATAGGAGTCTCCAGTTCATAAACATGACCATAAATGTATCATGAGTTTTATGTAGACTATACAGATCTTTAATATCGGAGGGTATTTCTCTACTTAACTATCCAGGAAGGCCATTAAGTAGACTTTGAGAGTAAAGTGTTGGTGATGCGCCTCGTATGAAATATGTGAATTTTGAGATGGGACCTGTATTTCAAAGCGCACGATTTTGTGCAATAAGCCGAAGTAAATTTGGATCAGTACACCACTGACACCGCGTACCATCCCCGATATCAGTGCTAAAACCAGTAATAAAGACTCGTGTTCACATGCAAATACCAACATTTGTTTTATATACAGGCATTAATAGATACGAATTTTTTCACTTAATCGGTTAAATAAATCATCATTCTAAACTTGTTTTGCTAATGCTTTTAAATGCATATATATAAGTTTGTACGTACTCAAGTTTGATAGCAGAATGATCAAGTCGACCCACAGTCAACAAGTGGACCCGGATTCGTCTTGGTTTTAGTTGTTCCCAATATAAGGTGTAACCGTTGTTTTGGTTTAGACCCCAAGAGTTTAAAATGTTTAAGTGTGTTTAATGGTGGTTTAAGGATCGAGGTGGAAAGGTTAATATGCATAAGAAATGAAAGCGTGAAATTAAGTGGGTCATGATATGATGCAATGTGTATACGATATGATGCTATATGTATGATATGATGTAATGTGTTAGTATTGGTGGTTACAAAAATAATATGATGTAATATGTTGACATGGACCAGTAAAACAGAAGTTTGTTACGGTGGTTGTGGCAACGAAAGGAGAAAAATCAATAATCTTGGATAAACAGCTAGAAAAGATAGCGTCTTTTGATCTCCGAATGTCGAAGGGAACAGACGTGTTTGGATCGAGTAACGCTGAAGTGAACGGACGCACAATGCTGTGTCGGGATGAGATATTATATAAAAAGAGTTAAAACTGACTTTCGGATAATTGTAACAAAGTGATACTCCTTTGTGAAGTGTTGTACGAGAAATGATCGCAACCATGCCTGAAAAACAGGCTGAAGCAGCTGACTGAAGCAACGCCAGAGGAGATCTACATGCATCGATACATCTGAATGCCAGATCTGAGCAGAAGACTCAGATCGAGAAGACGTAGCAAAATCTGGTTTCATCACCATCCCAGAGGGCAGGGCAACCCCAGACACTACGCGGTATAGCATCGCGCCCTTACGTAGGAATTTCTGTTCCATATGGCGCCGCAACGCGGGGCTTCGAGAACCTTCATTCCGTGTGTAACAATTCTGTTCCAAAGACAAAAGACTTATCAACATGGCTAGGGTTTTAATGTAATAGTTTTTAATTATTGCACCATGAATATTGCAAACATGTATACAAATCCCTATTGTTGTTCCAAATTATAAAACTGCGTGTTTAATCGTATTGGATCAATTGGTTGTAATTTCATGGTAGTCTATATTTTTAGGACTGTTTTTTCGATTTCATGTCATTATTTTGTTATCATGCACATTGACAAAATTTCGCAACACAAAAAAGTAGATGGCGTTAAACCACACAATTTATGTCAAACATTCTTTCTAAAGTATCACTTTCAGACATTCTTTGTTATCCATTTGAATTTTTAAATGATTATACTAAAAGAAGAAATTGGAAAGGCATTACCTAGCGATCAACGCTTCAATCTTTAAACAATCGTTTACGCTTGCTCTGTTGCTTTATTCCGATGGCATCTGTAAACAAATGTGTAATTCAACGATTTTCACAAACGTTTATTCCGATTATCATGAACTTGGTAGAAATACAATAGTATTTAGGGACAATTATAGTTATTACCAGACAGCGAGTGCAGAAACGCACATAAATGTATCTGTCAATTTTTTCTTAAGCTATAACGGAAAAGAACTTTTGATTAGCGTAATTTATGTATAATTTATTAATTTAATGTACGTAGTATATAGTTTATTTACTATTTTACTTTCTCTACCACCAAAATGGTAGGTAAAAACGTTATGCCAGTCCATCCAAAGATACACAGGTGTGGAAATGCTTCCGCAACAATTATTTCATGGAATACTGTTACTGATGCTGTCATCTTGTGGGTTTGTTATTTACCGTGGCAGTGTGCTACATTGATTCCATCTTAACAGATACTGTGCATGTACGATGGTGGAGTATACCACTTTCGAAACAATTTAAATGTCTAGTTATAGGTTTACTCTTCTCGCAAACAACAAACGTAATGTAAGTAAAGAAGATCAAAGAAAAAAAGCGACCTCAACAAAATGCTCGTGTGCGAAAAGTGTTAGTTTATTAATTTCCCGCGGATATAACAGGAATGCACGATAATGAAGTATATCTTAGTCAACAGATGTCCCTACCAGCAACATCTTCAATCACTAATAAAAATTTGTAATTATTCACGAAGTTTTCAAACTAATTGTAATTATGTATCTTGGATATAACTTCAAAGTAGTTGCTTTCTGTTCCGTGCATACAAAGATACATAAGATATATATAAAGAGAGTACAAAACGAAAGAGTGTTGGTTTGCAGAAAAGGAAGCCTTTTATGGGGAGAATATATAGAGGCTTCTAGCCTTCGTCTGTTATGATTTTCATTTAAATTAGAAATGTAGCACTGGAATTATGTGGAAAACTTTTGTCGACGCAAACAAATCTGACTGTTGTACTGCAATTGTTACGACACAATCGTTAATTACTGATCGTCTAATAGATTAAACGACAAATTTTAGTTGTCTCTTAGAAAGAATCGCCCGTGTTTGGTAGAAAATGCTGTCTGTAAAGTTAGTTCTCTAAACATACCTAACAAAATTTATTGTTGCACTTTTGTTGTAATTTTACGTCCTTCGACGTTAAGCCATATCGGACGGCGATGAAATGGATGAAATGATGCTCAAAAGTGTCCAGGGCGTTGGAGCTAAGGGCTACTCGATATTCGTCTTTAAGGATAAGGGAAGGCCCCAGAAAAAAACTTATCCAGGTAGCTCACCATGACTGAGATACGAACTCATAACCTGTTGAACGTGATGCAGACACGCCACCATCTACGCTAACGAGGCGGGCTAACAAGATTAAAATGATTTGTAAAGTGTAATGAGAAAAGAAGGTCAACACTCTGGATGCAAAAGTTTGTGTCACCTTTATCGGGCGCTAACCATTGAAATGTTTGATAATTCCTGCATTTAAGATTTTACTATCGGTGATTTAGCGTGTTTCAAGATTGTTTCAGTTGTATTAGTTGATAAGGAAAGGACTTATTCAGCAAAATAACCTGCTTTCCAACAACAGGCGTTCCTTAAGTTTCGAAAACCTGAGCAAGCTACATATTATCTATTACAATAATTCTAAAGAAGGTAAAATTGTTTTTACACGTTCATCTTCATGGTATATAAATAATCAAGTTTAAATTATTCTCCTTTTTAATTACACTTCTAAGGGTCCAGTAGTGAGCATTGTGCTGTACTCTAATACTCTCAAATGAAGGTAAATGTTTTTATGTCACTATTTTAGATCATTTTATTGATGTTCTTAGCTCATCAAAATTTGCGGCCTGCTTAAAGCCGTGAGAAAGAACATTACACTTACAATATTTTCTCAAACCAACTTTCCCCAAAGGCCTACGTTCAACTATGAATGAATGAATGAATGGCGGCTTCATTACTTCTTTATTTAACAAGCGCGGCTATTCCAGCTACTTGTCCCAAAGTGCACCTGAAAACCAATTTGAGGTTCAGAGGAAGACTCACATAATCATTGTTAACATCTGTAGCAATGCAGTACTAGAACATATCATCAGCTGAACACCAGGCAGCTCTTTACGTGCTCTTTCCAGGATACGGGAGAAGCAAAAACGGATCAGAGCTTGAATATGTTTTATAAGGCTATAAAATTCAAAGTAAGAAAATTGTTTATAACAGCTTATGAGAAATCTTCTTCGATTCATTTTCCTTGAAGTAAGCTTTGGTATCTCTCCTATATATTCCAAAAAAAAATTAGAAGAAGAAAAAGGCCCGAAAAATGCCATTCTGTCCATTAAATCGCTAAGTTTTGAAGAACTGAAATCTTCATATAAGCGGATATTGCAAATTAATGATGTCTCAAAAATGGATATTGGAAACTGAACAATTAATGCTCTAGTACACGAACTGTATCCTTAAAACCAAATATTCTTTTTAAAAAATCAAAGTTAGGAGTAAAGCACAACAACAAACAAACTTCGTTCTAAAATTGCAGAAGCCCTAAAGACCAAAGTTTTCTAACGTAGATGACGTTAACTACAATATGTAGAGAAAGTACTATTCGTTACACATAATTGTGATCATGCACGAAAGTTATGGCTCTACAAAAAGGCTCGGTGGGGAGAGCTTAGGACTTGTGACTATAGCAGACATTATATGTCTATACCCTGGAGGAACGGGTGAGGTGAGAGGCAGTTGGAAGTTATGAAAGCATAGTGCAGGGTTCCCAATAGCCGTAGATTGATAGTGGTTTTTGTTGTTGTTGTAATTTTACGTCCTCCAACGTTAAGTCATATCGGATGGTGAAGGAAATGGGGGCGAAATGATACTCAAATGTGTCCAGGGTCCATGGAACTTAGAGCTATCCAACATTCGTATGTAAGAATAAGGGAGAACCCCGGAAAAAACCTTATCCAGATAACTCACCCTGACCGAGATTCGAACTCCTGACCTCTTGAATGTAAGGCAGACATGCTACCATCTACGCTACCGAGTCGTGGCTCAAACAAAGAGGATAAGTTTCATGAAAGTGAGTGTTAAGTACACCATTTGAAAGAACAGTTTTTATAAGATGATTTAATGACTCAATGACTACCTTAAAAAATGTCAAATTATAAAGTATTTAAAATGGATGAGAGAAATAGAGAAACAACTGGCACTCAACCAACATTAACAAAATTGAGAAACAAAGATAATGTTTAACTTTATTTCCTGAACCTGTCAAAAATCCAAATTGCAAGTTAAAATACAGGTGCTGCAACATATTCACATTGTCACACCGGAAACCACTACATCTGATTAAATTGGATAACTATTAGAGTTGGCTATGCAAAGTTAATCGTAGCTGCAAAATTAGTTAATAATAATAATAATAATAATAATAATAATAATAATAATAATAATAATAATAATAATAATAATAATAATAATAATAATAATAATAATAATAATAATAATAATAATAATAATAATAATAATAATAATAATAATAATAATAATAATAATAATAATAATAATAATAATAATAATAATAATAATAATAATAATAATAATAATAATAATAATAATAATAATAATAATAATAATAATAATAATAATAATAATAATAATAATAATAATAATAATAATAATAATAATAATAATAATAATAATAATAATAATAATAATAATAATAATAATAATAATAATAATAATAATAATAATAATAATAATAATAATAATAATAATGATGATTTTGATGATGATTTTGATGATGATGATGATGATGATTTTGATGATGATGATGATGATGATGATGATGATGATGATGATGATGATGATGATGATGATGATGATGATGATGATGATGATGATGATGATAAACTTGGTCTAGGTGACCAAGTGTTAAAGGGACAAATGCGCGACAAAGCAGTCAAAATAGGGTGATATTGCACAAATTTTGAAGCTTAGCTAACTTTTTAGCGGTGGTTTTAAAACTATAAGCTTCTTATGATTGTCAAAAACATTGTACGTTCACCGAACTTACGAAGCACTGTACGGATCATATAGGTCTTTGGAGAAACATAATATTTGTTAACAACGCTGTTAATTGCCAGGACTATATTAACACCTTATACCGGAATTTGATCTCGCAGAAGTTCTTTCGTATGAGAGTAAACCTACTCACGTGGATTTGTCGCTCTGAATCACATTTAGGTGCTACTAGTCTGGGTCGGGTTTGAATCCGCGATCTTGGGAACAGGAGACTAGCACCTAACCAACTGAGCCAACCTGCCCAACAATCTACGGACGAAATGACACTGGTGCCATACATAAAAAACGGTTTCATCGGATACATAACATATATTTTCTTCTTTAAATTCTTTGTAATACAATGATATAGCGCGTTCGCTCTGATACAACGTTATAGTACCTTTTATAGATATGGATTAAACTAAAGGTCTATTTAAATTACATTTAAAAACATAAATTAATTGTTATGCTCTACTTATAAAATGGTTTATGTGGTTCTTCTATAGAACCTCCTCCCCATTTATTTCATCACTTCTCCTCCCTTAACTTGTCCTTGACATAAAGCTCTGATGTAACTAAAAGACGTTAAAATGTCTCTCTCCCTTGAGAGATGCAACTTTGTTCTTTTCTTAACATGCCTTCTCTAGGGGCTTTTAAGTTATGAGGTACTCTGGCTGATTTCATAAACTGTAGCGTGTGGTTCAGCGTATACAGCAGATGCTATTTTCTGAGATATATTGAAGTAGATAGGTTCTATCGCTTCACTGAGCAGTTAGTTAATTTATCTCATCATTTCATAACCGAGCGAGTATGGTGCCGGGAAAAGTATGTGACTCGCATTCAGGAGGTCGTAGGTTCGATATCCGTTGGTTTGGCGTGGTTTCACTTTGTCACTTAGGCGAATACTGGAAAGGTAGCTTTAATAGTACGATTTCATTTTTATCATTTCTCCTTCCTTCCATTTCTTGATCATCTTTCAGGTTTCACTCCTAGACTCATTGTGTAAACAGGTGCCAGACATTTAACACGGAAGCTTGCGTATTGTAAGGGCTGTTCTTGACAGCTAGTGCCACTGTAATCTCAGTACATGTTAGGACTTCCGTACATTTCTATGGCCTGTCTGCCTGTGGCCTAAAGCCTTCTGTGGTTCCCTCATTTTCCTATTTTTCCGGGGAATTTTAGTCCACAATATATGTGCATAAGCCGCAATGTGCGAGGGGTCCTCTAACGTATTTTCCTTTTAACTTTAACTTAAAAAAGAGACTAAATGGAAAAATTGCAAAGTCAAATTATTGTTTATCATTTTACTTTTTATGCAGCCATAAGAACGTAAACTTTCTCTTTATTTTGATGTATATTTTGTCATTGTTGGCATAATACATATAGTATAAATATATTTTTAAGATTGCTCTGAAACTTCTGTTTTGTACTGTAAATTCTGTAACACTTCATAGAAGACAATCACTACTCCTACAAGCTTTGGAGTTCATAGGCAAACTGCAGCCCTCTTTTACACAAAAGTTGCTCTACAAACTGGTACCTACTACTTTTACATATGGCAACTTCTGTGTACTGAAGTCATGTGGTTCATTTCTTTGCAATTGCACATGCATTTGTTCCTAATGTTTGCTTAAAAGCCTTTTCTTTGAGTGATATTTTCTGTTATAAATGATCCGTTTTCCCAAACATTTTAAGATAGGAGTAGCTATACTAAACTTTAGAATAATTTTCCATAAAAAGTTGCATAATTAAAAAAATATGATATCTTTTTAATAAACAATCTGATTGTATAAAGTGGTTCAGTGAACTTGGAGGGTAGACAATTTTATTCTAAGTTCTTATGTAGTTTCTGAGATAATGGGTCATTAATTCAGCAGATTTAACATAGGTGCACAGGGTTATTAATTTCTCCTTAAATTATAATTACATTTAAGTTGTTTTAGGTCATTGGGCTATTAGATAAATGAGGGCGGTTTGCGTATACCTTAATTAATGCTCAACTAATTACTTTAAAAGCTGTTACCAATTTCAGCCTTGCCATTAAATAAAAACCTGATTTTTACTAATGTGCACACAACCTCTACAGCAGACAAACCGAGTCATAAATCATCAACAAAATCATATTCTAATTGAAAACAAGCAGCATGGTACAGTTGTGAAAAGTTAACCAATCAGGAGGCGTCAATCTCCTCAGCTTTTACGAGAGACACTTCCCAAGGTTCTATTCCATTTCATCAAGGTCTGTTAAACCGGTTTAAGATTATCTCGCCACTCTGCTATACAGACCATTAAGCCAAAGGGCTGTGAGGTTCAGTTACAAACGCTACGACAGAGTGGCAAGCAATTACACCTTCACCAGTTGCAATGAGTAAACGTCAGAAGCAGACTTGGGAGTTCATCTCGTATATTGGTGTCTCCTAATTCGAGATATTTTTATAGAAAGATTACAAAAATGCTGAAACATTTAAGCTTTAAGCAGTAATAAATGTTGGTGTTTTAAACGGAATGCCAATATAGTGCTGCAGACACCAAAATTATTAAAGTGCCAGCCGGCATAAGAGCTCAGCTTTGAAGTCATAACAGAAGTACTGGATTATAATTTTCGGCAAGCAAAATGACAAACTAATACTTTTTAGAAATAATTTGTATAATTTAAAACGCGTAAAAAGCAAGCAATATATATTTTCAATGTGTATTTTTTAAACTATCAATTTTATTTGTAATTCACATGATTCATTTGTAACGTAATGTAACTCATGGCGTAATAGCCCAAAGCGGGCCTGAACCTGCCAACCTGACTGCCGGCCTCACGCCCCCATACACAAGGCAGAAGTGGGCGATCATCCAACCAATTCGGGGAGGAGATGTGGTCAGCATCTCGGCACCTCGAGCCGGAAAGTTGGCTTTACAGACCAGGGTTCGCTACCTAGCATAGCTCCTCAATACCCTCACGATGCTTAGTGGGCACCGGTCTTATACTCGGGACTTTAAAATCCGGCCCCCCCTATGGAAAGGATCGATCCTGGGCGCATTCCGGACGCAGAGAACCAAAGTACACGCTCTAGCGCACTACACACTGCGCAGGACATTAATTTGTAGAACCCAACTGAAATTTAGTGTCAAGTCTATAAAACTGCTTCTATATCTATTTTGCGTTAATTTAAAATCCAAAAGTAATTTTCTCACAAAGTGAAAATTAAGTAAATTATTATAACTTGTATCACAAAATATTTGTAATATTTAAAGAAATTCCTTAAGAAACACAAAATGACCACATTTTACAGGTTGATCCCCTAAACTGGTTGTTAGTTTCCGATTTCTAATTAACATTAGAGAGTGATATATACAAGTTTGTGCACACTCTATGTCTAACGTCCAACATATTTAAATATTAGCTTGCAATCGAAGCTGCAGAAAAATCATACCCAAGGAAACATTGGTGTTTTTTGTATAATGCAACTACAGAGAAAAAATATATGAATCACATGTCTGATAGGCTAAGTTTATGTAGATAATGATAATGATTATGATGTGATGGCTTTGCTTTGAGTTACTATACCTCTGACATTAAATTCGAGTTAGTGTATTCCTAACTCCCCCTGAATACTACCATATTTTCATGTATATTCTGCTAATTTTGTAGATGATGTTTCGGTAAATGAAGTAATCATGGGAACAGTTTTCAAATGGCTAGAACACATTATACTGATATCAGTGAATGATCGTAAATCAGTGAAAGATGCATTCAAGGAATTCTAAGATTCAATTGGTATTGGATGACGAAATTACGACACTTCCTAAGAGTTGACTAATATTGCTCTGGTATATGTTAAAGCAGCCCCTGGAAGATTAAGTGAATGATATACAAACAGTGTCCATTCTTTTTCGGTATTTATTTCTGCAGTTTGGTGACTGTCGGAGACTGGACTTTTGCAAAAGGTGCTGAATAAATAAGTATCACTCATAGTGTATTATCAAAGGGTACATAGCTCGTAGCTAATATGTAGGGACAGTATGAAATGCTTATTTATTCTAATCTGTCAGAAAGTATATTTACTGGATGTTTAATAAGTAAATATTAAACAATTTAAACAGTATTTTAAGTTCATATAATCCATAACTTCTTTGGTTTACTAATTAGTATAATGTTTTAGCGAATTGAAAATTGTGTTGCATATTTGGTTGCTATATGTGTATATTTTATAAAAATATTAATTTTTTTTTATTTTACGTCTTCCAACGTTATGTCATATTGGCGACGAATGGAATGTGTGAAATTATGCTCAAATAAACCCAGGGTCCATGGAGCTTAGAGTTACCTGACATTCGTCTTTTAGGATAAGGTAAAACCCCGGAAAAAACCTTATCGAGGTAACTCACCCTGACCAAGATTCGAACTCGGGACCTCTTGAATGTGAGGCAGACATGCCACCATCTACGCTACCGAAGCGGCCTAACATTTTATCTACATATCTGATCTACAAATATATTATTTCCAAAAAGGTTTAAATCCTTATCAGTGCTAGTGGTAACTCACACTCAAAGCATCAGTCTCAGTTGCTAAAAATTAAACTAAAGGACACGGAAGTAGAAATTAAACTTTCATACACATCTAACATTTCTTTCACCTTTCTTTCACTGGAAAATGCGAAAGGTATTACGTTATGCCAGTGTAAAGAAATATCAAAACCACTTTTCTCAAATTGAGTTCTGTGTCAGGAAGTGTTGACAATGTAGTGAAGGAAAAAGTACAAAACAGGTATTTCTAAAACCATAGAATATTGTCAAATGTATGAAATTGAAGAAACCTTAGGGAAACATTCCAAACCGCCTACTTATATATCATAAAAATCGTTTCAATTTTAGCTTTAGTACACGCACGTCTTAAGCTTTCGTGAAGTGGAGAGAAGCTTTTCCCCGCTATAGGGATAACTTAAGAAGCAATAAGGGATGTCGAACTATGGAAAATTTAATATATCTGTTGATCGAAAATGTAGCAGAAAGGAAGTTGAGAGCAGGGGATCTAAGAATGTGGGCACCATTATTTATTCTGTTGTTTTAAGCAAAGTATATCTCAACTCCATGGTAGTGAACATAAATTTTCTTTAATTTAATATTTTTTTCACTGTGTGATTATTTACAGCGATATTACACAAAACTGCCTTATAGTTTCAATTTATGTCGGTAATATGACTTTATACTTATTCGTACATATCTATTTGTATATTATGGACGCTTTCAATATATACTTAAAGGCTTATTTCAGAATACAATTTCTGTCCATAGAAACTTGAGTGTAAGAGACGGATCACTCGCTACACGTCACATAATCTTCTAAAACTGTTCATTGATGTTTAAAATGTACGCTGCTTAGACTCCATTCCACATCTTAAACTACGTCTCAGACCATAGGTTTCCTGTTTCAATATAGGCACTCTTATGTGTTTCAAATGGGAAGAGTTCTCGCCTGTAGTCAATCAGATGCGTTAGCGCATTCAGCGTTGCCACCTCGTTATCCCCACTCTTTATGTTCTCTCTCTCTCTCTCTCTCTCTCCTCTCTCTCTCTCTCTCTCTCTCTCTCTCTCTCTCTCACACACACACACACACACACACAGCTTCGAGTGTTCGTGCCGCTAGACTTAAGGGAACGCAAACTGTTATAACAATGCAGTTGTATTAATCACAATTGCAACATGAATATGCGTATATTAAATATTTAGTTTATAATTATAGTTTATAAATTACTTATTTTTCTAATGCAACGAAAATACCAGCGGTGTATCCGTATAGCTGTGAATGTTACTTACATTAAGAGATAATTCGTCACTGTCTTTATCGTCTGAGTACTGCAAATTTATGATGATAGTTCCAAAATCTCGTTACGTGCTATTTATTTCCAAAAGTCATCTTCTTGTAGTTTATCTGATGTCTCACGCAGTTTTCCCACTCTTGATGTGTTCTAGTCAATTTCTTCGTGAATAAGTCGTTAGACGTCAGTCAGTTTAAAATTATTATTTCTGTTTTGCAACATAATTTGAGCCCGTATTAACTCTATGGGATTGTTCTAGAATTAGTAAGGGGGAGGGAAAGGTGGATCGCGTCTCATTGATCCAGCTGATACACATTTTCCTGGAAGGGCAACTGAATAATACTACTTTGAATTCTAGAATAAATAGAGATTACGAACCATTCATAAACAAAGATATAATGTGACCACACACGTTCTGCCAGACTAGCAAGAAGAGTATCGTTTCCTCTCGTCGAATTTAACAAATACCTTGGCTTGTTCAAAGTACATATTTCTTTTACCACGTCATGTCAAATGTTTACGTTTCAGTTCTGAGTAATTTCAAATATACGTTCACGCATACATGCCAACCAATAATGATGTTCATTACCTGCTTACGTCGCAATGCATTGTTATAATATAACGGCATCTATTCTATTTATTTGTATTAAGAAAACCATTTGAGCTAAAATAATGGATTTTTGCGGTTATGTTAAATACATTACTCTATCCTTCCTCATGGATCGGTTTTTGCAAAATCTGAATTTCTGCCTTAGCGCGAATAGTATTTGTTAGAGATTAATTAGTTTGCCACTCGTCACGCACCACTTAGGGGGAATGCAACACAACACCGCAGGACTCCGATTGGTTGCTCACCTAGTAGCGCTCAAGGACAAACACCTTCCCATTTGAAACACATAATAGAGCATCTTCTAATACTTGTTTTTTTTCGCACTTTTACCGAAACCCTTGTATAATGGTTTCCTTTTTGTGTATAAAGTACTGTAATTATACGCGATGTTGAGTGCTCAAGGGCTAAAACTTCCATTAGCCCTGTTTACGTCTGCAATGACCTGCACTGCAGTTGTACTGCAGAGCCCGTCTCGCTAGGTGTATTCCGACTGCCGCGTTCCTAACCACTAGGAGACATCGCATTTCTTATCTAGAGAGTAACTTACACAGCAACACAGATGTACCTGAAGACTGTAGCAGCTTCAACAGAGCATTTATAATCAAATCTTCTGCAATCTAAACTGCCAGGGAGATCTGGAATTGATTTACGATGTGCTACAGAAATGTTGTTAAGGTGCTCTTTATACCGTACCTGCAAGGCGGATTGAGGCAGAAGAACTTTAATAAGTAGAAGAGGAATAAAAGAGCTTTAACTGAGACAGAGATTTGATTTTCCCGGCTCACATTGATTTCCAGAGGAGTGTTTCAATGCAACATTTCTAAAGATATAAAAGTATCACTTTAAATAAGGTCGAAATAATACCAGCAAGTAAGTGGTTGCTAAAGTAAATGTTTAAAATACAAATATATTTTGTTATGGAGTAAATAATTACTCAAATGGAAATTATAATCGCTCTGAAATTTGCAAGTCACCATGACAATCAAATTCCTGATTACCAACACAGTGGTCATGGTATGGATTAATGAACTGAGGTCCGCGGGTGAAATATCACCATGTCCATTTTCTTTGAATGAGGACTTTCCTGGTTTTCCTCAGTCTTCATTAATGACAATGCAAGGGAGGTACCCAAAACTTAGGCCTGGAACGTTTCCTCATAGATTTTATTTCCCAATTATCACTCCATCTCAGTATCATCAGTGTTCAATATCTGCGGCGAACCTATATGGAAACAAAGGAGCATTAAGCACCGCTAAAATTCCTTACACAGTTTGCATATGTTCGCGTTTCCCTATGTGAACGGTCTTTAATAATTTATAAACTATTTATAGTTATACTCGCCATATCTATTTGATAGTTTATAGGTGACGAGTGCTAAGTGCAGCGATAAATCATGTGAGAAAGCAGAAAGGAAGAGTCTAGCTGTTCTTCCAATGCAAAGTATAACATTTATTATAACTATATTTATGTTTATCTATGATAACTATTTTTAACTATAATAACTATGTTTATCTTTAACTATGTTTATTGATAAACATATATGACAATGACTTATTTCTTTATTTTGTTGCTGAGAAGTATGTTCAAGTACCAAGAAATATTGAACTAAATGATTACAGATGACACCGTTTAAATCACTGATTCAATTATATTGGTGGCTCCGGTAGATAATTAACTGTAGGTTGGGCACCTTACTTGTGCAGGGGTTCTGTTTCTTTTAGGTCGTATTGCGAAGTATATGTAACACATAGATTCCTGTTGGACAACCCTGAAGGTTGGTAACAAGTCCATTGTTGTAATCAAATTTTTCATTTGTGTGATAACAGAGCGGTCACGATACGGTCACTACGAATTATTATGTGTTTCAAATGGGAAGAGTTCTCGCCTGTAGCGAATCAGATGCGTTAGCGCATTCAGCGTTGCCATCTCGCTATCCCCACTCTTTTTATATTTCTCCCCCTCTCTCGCACACTTGCGAGTGTTCTTGGCGCTAACGCAAACTGAATTTTCCAAAGTTTTATAATAATACAATTGTTCAATTCACAACTGCAACGTGGATATTCGTATATTACGCAAATGTTTTAAATATTTAGTTTACAATTAGTTATAGTTTATGAATTACATATCTTTCTAATCCAATGAAAATACCAGCAATGCATCCGTATATCTGTTAATGTTACGCACGTTAAGAGATAATGCGTCATTGTCTTTATCGTCTGAGTACTGCAAATTTAGGATGATAGTTCCAAAATCTCGTTACGTACTATTTCTTTCCAAAAGTCGTCTTATTGTAGTTTATCTGGTGTCTCACGCAGTTTTCCCAGTCTTAAGTGTCTTGACAATTTCTTCGGGAATAAGTCGTTGAACGTCAGTCAATTTAAAAATATTGTTGTTGTTTGCAAAGTAATTTGAGCCCATATTAACTCAATTGGATTGTTCTGGCAGTAGTAAGGGGGAAGGTGGATCGTGTCTCATTGATCCAGCTGATATACGTTTTCATGGAACAGTAACTGAATAATACTGCTCTGAACTCTCTGCTCTAGAGTAAATAGAGATGACGAACTATTTATAAACAAAGATATAATGTGACCAGACACGTTCTGCCAGACCAGCAAGAAGTGTATCGTTTCCTCTCATCGAATTTAACAAACACCTTGACTTATTCAAAGTACATATTTCTTTTATCACGTCATGTCAAATGTTTACGTTTCAGCTCTGAGTAATTTCAAATATACGTTCACGCATACATGCCAACCAATAATGATATTTATTACACTGCTTACGTCGCAATGCATTGTTATAATATAATGGTATCTACTTTATTTATTTGTATTAGGAAAACTATCTGAGCAAAAAATATGGGGTTTTTAGGGTTATGTTAAATACATTACTCTCTCCTTTCTAATGGATCACTTTTTGCAAAATGTGAATGTTTGTCTTAGCGCGAATAATATTTATTAGAGATTGATTAGTTTGGCACTCGTCATACACCACTTAGGGGGAATGCAATATGACAACACCGCAGGACTCCGATTGGTTGCTCACCTAATTACGCTCAAGGAAAAACACCATCCCATTTGAAACACATAATAGTTTATATATCTTTAGTGTTTGAAGAACTTCAAGGTAATAGCAGACAGCCAAATGTTTAAGCCAAATGTTTCAGTTAGACTGGAATAGTTCTTTTTTGCCTTTTCATCAGTTGGAAAAACAATTGTGGAATCATGGTCGGCTGCATGTGTTAAATCGGTTACTAAGCCTGCGAGAGAAAAGTCTCGTGGCTGTAAATGCCGTAAAAGAAGTGGTTACCACAAACCATTGTATTAACTACACTGCTATTGTGAATGGCCATGACGGATCACTATTAGAATACCTTCGTTTAATTTCCAGCACATCACAATAGAAACGCCTGCAGCGACCGGGGAATAGGAGTCCACTGCTCGGTATTTATCCAACATACTCATTATGAAGGTGAAATGTGTGAAATTTGATTTCAGCACTAACAAAGTAAGCTTTCAGCACTTTCAGTGTACTGGGTAATTAATTGAAGTCCTTTTGTATTATGCGATAGAACACCTAATCCACAGTTTTTATTAACTTTCTCTCTGCCATAAGGCACACATCCGTGAAAATACAAAATGATTTTCTCAGAACACAAAGTACATAAAGCGCACAATATTCTAGAATATTATTTCAAATCGATGTTACGCTATTACTCTATATCTCATAATTAATCACTTTATGATACGGTGATACAATGTGCATATTGGAATCAAGGTTTATCTTAGCGATTCTAAATTTTTAATTTCAGCCTATTACACAAACATAAATTCTTGTACAAATATTTTAAGTAGTTTATAAGACAGGCATTATTATATACATATTACTGCGTTTTTCAATTTTTTCAACCTGTTTTATTGAGAACAAATAATTTCAATAAAGTTATTGATATTTCAGCCAGTGCTGAACAGTTTTTAAATTAATCATTACTGGTGCTATCCTAAAGATTTCGAACTAACGGTTGTAAAGGATTATCTAAGAAGCATTTCTAATAGCAAAACTTCTGAAAAGAAGGTATTGTGAAAACTTAAATTTGAATGTTCAGTACACTACTTCAATTAAATGGGAAACGGTGGATTAAATAGACATTTGGTGCTTTAAAATTCCTGAGATTAAAAGCAGGACAGTATAAGTTATGAGTACAATACAAATGAAAATTGAAAAAATTGAAAATATTAAATTTTCTGTCAATTTTTCCCTATATTCAACTTTAAGTGTCTCCCTTTACCACATTCAGCGCTTTTGTTTCGTACAACTTGTAGGTAATATAAGCTAGAGTAACGACGTTACTGGAGTAGACTACACCGCCTGAATAACTCACTTATACACAACCCTCCCATGGCTGTAGTGTTTCTCGCTCACTTTCATATATCCGAAATAAGAATCGCTACCAACTTTGTATGCTCGTTTTATTTGCTTTCGTGAAGTTGTTAAATAACAATGAACTACTTAGTTCCCAGTCTTGCTTATTGATTGTCTATTTGAATACATGTTATTCGTTTTGCTGTGTTTCTTTAAGTTGCTAATAAAAATATACCAGGTGAGTAAGCTTCCCCTACTTATTCTTATCTATACAGCCCGCAGTTTACAGTCTAATGTGAAAACATTGACCCTTTTAGCACAAAAGCCGTTATTTCAGCTCTGCCCTTCTATTTAGTACTACACGCACCTAGCATTAATACTTCAATCCCTGAGTAGGGATCAAGAAGCTGGAAAAGTTCAACTAAACGACAGTTTTTCATGAATATGGTATTATCAAGGTGATAAACGAATGCTTTCCCAAAGAACGACCGAGAATACGTGACAGCTAGCTGCTGGAATATGGTGATGTAAGGGCTAGATTCAAAATGACGTCCCATTGCTTTCTTTCCTTTCTCTTAGTCTTTTTATGTATTTTAGTTACTAATTTATTTATTGTTGCTATTGGTTCTCTTGTGAGCCAAAGACACAGGAATTACAATCCTATAATTAGGGATCATGCTTAGCTTTGTGACCATTTATAATCTGTGCCATATCTGGTGTTCTAAACCATGTTACGTAGTTAACTTTTATTTTTAGGAGCATGTCGACGGCATTAAATTTAATAGTTTTTGTTTCATGCTTAAATATTATGTTTCATTTCTTCTGCTGACAAAGGAGTTGTGAACATGTTGAGTTCTGGGTTAAACAGAAAAATAAATTCTCAAAGAGTGTGGATTTCATCAACGCAGAAATTGTTCAAAATGACAGCCCCCAAGAGTACTTGAAAGGTTTTAAATATTGAATACCTAGATAATGGAGCGTTCATTCCTGCCAAATATTGAAGCAGGCTCAAATAGCTAAAGCCACATTGCATTTGTGAAATGTTTGAAACTTGGTTGAATGGGTCAAGCATAATACCGGCCCATAGTAAAGTATTTACTACAAACTATAAATTTATATCTATCTTTCAGTGAAATAAATGGCGATTATTTTATTTTAGAAGCACGTATAATGTTACAAAAATGTTAGTGGTATCATAAAATCAAATTATAAGCCACAAGAGGTAATATAAACGGTAATAAAATTCTTACGCTGAACCCGAAAGTTTTGAACCACGCTTACAGTGGCAAAGTGGTGAAGTAACCTGTATAATACCATTTAGCCAACGCTTCTTTACGAGGTTTCTGTACGAATAAATAAGCGCTAACCTAATATCCCATCCTAGGATCTTTACATGGTTTTTACAGCTTCATACCGTGTTTGAGCTCGTTTTGGTAGTTTTAACGCAGAAAACTGTATCTGCCATTACAACTATTGTATGAGCTATTCACTGCTCTAAAAACACTAATTTGTGACAGAACCAAAAACAATCTACCTAATTTTTGGCACTTTTTGACAGCTGTACAAGGAAAACACGTGCTGGCTGAAGATTTAAATCTAATTGGTCCCACTGTGTAGATCTGTCATTTTGTATTCCAATGAGATTGTCAGCTGATGGCTGTAATAGGTTGTTCCTTTAGAGACGCGTTTAGAGGTGTGTGTGTGTGTGTGTGTGTGTGTGTGTGTGTGTGTGTGTGTGTGTGTGTGTGTGTGTGTGTTTATGTGTGTGTGTGAATGTACGTTAATGAACAAAAGTTTGCAAACTCGTTAAAATGTCTGCTGGAACCCTTTGTCTGGGTATGATGTTTTTGGAATCGACATACATAGTGATTGTTTTCTGTCCCATCCAACACTTATGCACTGAGTTATCTGTCCTTTACAATAAACTGTTCTGCAAATCATCCACTAGAAGGCATTCAAGAAAGGCGTAAGTCACATATATCGCTTAGCACGTTGCATAAAATCAATAATACATAGGGGTAGGTGACTCACCATGTATAGCGGACTTCATTTTTCTCACTAAATACTTCGTTAAGTACATTAAGATATTGAATCTAGTCATTATAAAACACTACATCTAATTGTTATTCACAAGCCAGTTACGTTAAGTGCATAATAAGTAAAGTGTAATTCAAAATGTTTGTTCCATTTTTTCATTAAAATTTAAGTAAGTGCGTTTCGAATTTACTTGGTTTCATTAACTGTTTTAGGAAAAACAATTATCTAAAGACGTGTCTTTAAAATAAAACACTACTAGGGAAGTTGATAAACCATCCACAAAACATCAACAATTTTACACTGGCATCGGAAAAAACCGCGTGCTTTCTACTCTGCTAAAGATCAACTTTAACCCATAAAATGCGATTTTTTCATTAATCTGCACAACCCTAAGGTGCTGCAAAATGTTTCTGCGTTTAAACGTGTCATTTAGGATTAAGGAATAATAGTGTTCATCTGCTTTATAATCTACTCATAGAGATATTATTTGGTCAAAATGACATCTACACGCCTTTCGGCTGGCATATTATGTTATCAATTTTATTCAGATATTTGTCCCCGGAAAATGTATACATTTTCGGTACGCATAGGCACACTACGTACGTAGACTTAAAAATAAACCGACAAGATGTAGAAATGTTTATTATGAAAGATTGGATCTTTTATTATTTTTATTGGACCTTTTATTATTTAAATAGCGCCTTGAGTAAGTCCTTTGTAAAGGGAAAGTATCACTACAACGTTCAGAAGCAGTTTTGCACTTCATTTTTTGTCATATTCTGGAGAGCACGTTATGCAAACATCCTTCGACGTTTTGAGCCTTCGCCCCTTGAGGATCAACTACACGCCACACGCACACAGTCAAGGCAGAGAAGTTGCCTGGATGGAGCGGCAAAACCAGGTACAACTCGGTTTATTTCTAACAGTATGACAGCAAATGAAGACAGAAAAGCAGGGCTTCCTGTCATTGCTCGCTAGAGCACAAAGCGTTCTGTCGCATGAGGACCGTGGCTTCGAATCTCACTTTCGGCATAGGTGTACACATATATTTGTGTATGTATAGAAGTAAATCAAATTCAACAATGGCAAAACAGATAAACGAAAGGAAAAGGAAAAAAAAGAGAAGATGGAAAATATATTAGTACAACATTCCTATCAAAAATTGGTATTTTTAGTGCATAAAATGTATCTACAATAATCTTGAAGTATAGATTTAGGAAGCTTAGCACGACGATGAAGTCCTTGTATTAATTCCAATATGTAACTTCAAACGGCCACACTTTTTGGAATAGGAGCGTTTCCAGGGATATTAAATATTATATAAATGCAAATAAACTGCTCATTTCTATCACTAGAGGAGATTGCTAGAACTTTTGTATAGAATTTCAGAAACAAATTAACATAGTCTGTTGCCTTTAAAATATGTGTATTGTTTAAAACAGTTCAGTGAGCCTACTACACATGACATAAAAGCTTAGCGATTTTCAACAATGTCTTTCTATAGAAACTGTCCGTGTTTCAGTTTAACTAAGTGTGAATGAAACTAATTACAACATTGCACCTTCAAGAGTAATTCACCGGCTAATTTTAATTTTGTTTATAATGTGATGAGACACAAATAAAAATCTCTAAATAATGCATTTCTAAATTTGAAGGTTTGAAAACTAGTAACAATATTCCTTAAAATATTTTAGGATTACAAGCTTTATGATAGATGACTTAAAAAATTTAACACAGTGATTTAACGATGTGTAAGTAGAACTACGATGTAAATATCTCGTGCACAACGTTTTCAAAAAATAGTTTCTATTTAACTCACCTTAATTCTAAATCTCTTCCTATTAGTAAGTTTAATATAAAATTCTTTTTATAATGAGGATTTTGTCAGCATACCGCCTGGCATCCAAGATATAATCTTATTGAAGGCGTCGTTCAGTTTATCCTATTTAAATTTAAGGAATAGGTATATATTGCAGTAATGTTTCTTTTTGTACCTTACATCAATAATCCTTTGCGGAAAATACATAGGTTCTAAATATAACATTGGAAATTAATGTCAATCTACAAATGATACCGCAATTAATGAATGCTAAAATAAATAATTGTATAAATAAATGGTTGTTAAATAATGACAATATATATTTTTAGATATGTTAGGTAATTCTGTGAGTTAAAATATATAATAAATAAGAATACAAGATTTACAAATTTGCTAGGTAAGCAGCCCATAGCTGGGTAATGTAAGCGCTGAGTTAGGCCAGTGTAGCTAAAGCAATTAGCAATGAGCGATAACTCAGTAGTGTTATGAAATAAACTTCGCCTGCAGAAACACACGTAGATAAAGTTATTGATACTTGTAAGGGCAAAAGGAATTCTTACAATTTAGCAAGTTACTGAGTAAAATTGTTTCAGATGTGAATAATAATTAAGATTTGACACTGTTACGTAGGAAGTTTGATGTGGAATCATGATGTATGCGGGACTTATGTAAAATATGCAAATGCATATTTCCTTTTATGTCCTGCAGAAGCTTCTTTATTATGATCAATTATTATCGGCACTCCGTAGATCTCAAGAGTGCGCACGGTTTATACATACATACTTCGAAGTAATCGCAAGAGAATACTCTCATTAGCATTTCAGCTACTCAAGGCAACTTACGATTTTCACTGTTATTACTGAAACAGTATTTTAAACTGTAAATGTAATTAATAGACTGTAATTAGAAGCAATAATAACCTCACTAGTTACAGATTTTGTTCCAGATTGAGAAGCAGTGTAATTCGTTATTCTCAAACACTCTGTAACTCAAATAGATCATTTTAGCCTCTATTACATTTATCAGTGCTTTTACTCATGTTGATTAACCTCGCATACCCTGACAAAAAGATCCCACAGAAGTAGCAGTCAACCGTAGACTCATCGAAGACGTAAATATTAAAGGCAGTGCCCCGTACACAAGGGAGACGCCATCACAAGCAAGTTAGCCTATACTCAAACAACCAGAACGCATCTTCAGATTAATTTCCAGCCATGTCCCATGTGACCTACCGAGCCATTAGGAGACGGTAGAGGCTCTCAGCCGTGTGTTGTGTGTGAAACACAAAGCTTGGAGTACCATTGATGTGTTTTAACAACATATTCTGCTTCATAAAGCATTATCAGAGTGCGCTTAATGTTGTGGCTTTATAGTTAAGACTTTAGAACACCATATCCTTAGTAGTTAAGGCACGGAGTTTTTATTAGCTAATTTTTGTTAATGGTTCCAATGGTTTGAAAAGTCCTCTTTATTCACAAACAAGAATGTTGATGTTTCAAATTGTTCACTCCTGGGTGAAAGAGACCTTAGAGTTACATGGTTTGCAAGTTCCAAAACTTAAGGTTCTCATTGACTGACCCCGTAGGTCAGTTGGCAGAGCACCTGCCTACCGTGCGTGGGATCCCGGGTTCGATTCCAGGCTGGGGGTGGGGATTTTTCTCAAACCAAGATGATTTCCCCATCTTCCCCAGAGTCTGGGAGTATGAATGAGTTTGTGTATGGGTTCGTGATCATATGATTAAAAAAAGGAAAAATCCAAAGTATCACCAACTCAATATCTACGAGATAACACCATCGCGATATGTTCCAAAGGAGAACGGTCACCGATAGGACTATTGCAGTCAAAGGCGGGGTATAAATGGAACAATAAAAACGGCTGTGCTATACTAAGCTTCACAGTATGCACTAATCTGGCGTCATTGAATGTCTTTCATATGTTTAGAAAATCTTACAGGTCTGAACTTACTTTTGAATTTTATGCTTGTTATTTTAATTCTTAATTTTATAATATCCATGTTGCATGTACAGTACATACCATTTTAACCCTCTTGATTTCTGCAGGCAAATTTCAAACTACTGCATTTTGATAACGATGGGAAGTAGGTAGATACGTAGTTATCACACAAAGTATTTTTTGTGGCATCTGCAACTCCATTGGGACTCTGGTTTGGGGATGCGGCTATCACTACTAGGCTGCTCCGAGGTCAGGTGTCATAAGTGGGCGACACCCACACAGCCTTGACCTGTAGTTCTCCGTTACACCAGCAGGTCGCACCCCAACATACATCACACCAATATGCTAGATTGAATTCGTGTTCACTGAACTATACTGACGATCTATGTACAATATGTATTTTAATAAAAGCAATTTCGGACTCCCTTAAGCCTTGTCTCACAGTTAAATTATTGAATGTGAACATTCTTATCTTGAAACTTATGGGCTTATGCCATATATTGCCAGTATAACTTTTTCAATATACATAAAAAGAATTATGTGTTTGAATATATTGATCGATACGCTAAATGCTAATTATGGGTGTAAGATTTTCCTGAAAACTATGCCCTATGTTAGTGGAGTAAATTTTTCGATACATACCAAAATGTATAATAAATTTGGAAAACAATTTATTTTACATTTGACTGCTATTTATTGGTGTAAACTTAGAACATCCTTATCGAGAAAAAATAGTGAAGGAAATACTGCAGTGGAATTTAAAATGTTGTTATTGCCAATAATTCTGGAGGCTTACATTTAAAGGAGGAATGGATTATTCTTGTTTTATTTTCGATCTCTTTAAATCAGTTTCAGTTCATAATAATTGAGCATTTATTTAAGGTAGAAAAACGAAGCGCCGTTATAGCAGGCACGCGTCATATCCCAAGTTAGTTGCGAGTGAGATGGCTCCATGGAAATGCGGAGCACTCGCATTCGAAGGGTTCCGGGTTCGATTCTTGTCGTGCTAGTCACTATGACCATGGATATTTTAGTGGCTTTCTTGGTTTGGTAAGCGAATACTGGATATTTCGTCTTCTATCACAAATTCCTACCCCCATCTTTTTCGATTTTTCATTTCACGGTTGTAGGACCAGGTGGCGTTCGGTTTTCTGCGGTTGAGCGGTGAACATCGCTTTGGAAAGCTTTCTGCATAGGGTTGGTTACACTGCTGATGCACCCAATTTCTGGGAGTATTCTAGGCTTGAGGGTCCCCAGAATTCTCGGAGTTTGTGGGCAGGGCTAGCCGGCGTCCGGATGCGCTCTATCTGAAAATATTATGGACCGCAAACATTCGCAGCATATCGTCGGTTAAATCTAGTCGTCCTTCGGATTTCCTACTTTTGCCATTCAGGGGTCACTTAGAAGCCAAGAGGGACACTTTGGCCCGCTGGCCATCCTCTGCTATTCCCGAAATACAGACGTTTAGAAATTTAAATTAAAGAGCAGTTCCATATTTTATCACTCTTATAGGGAAATTAAATATGACCGCATAGTTTTATAGTTTTGCCCTTCTTCAAACTATCATAATTACTATCAGGCTTTGCTGAAACCATGTGAGATGCTATTCAGTTTGATATAGAATAATCTGTTATATGTGTAACAGCTATACGACTTTCCCAATTGAGTACCACGGATTAATAATTCTGCAAATGACTTACTTAATGCTTTATATCTATTAAGGCTTGCACTTACATATCATGACTTGAGAATGTTGGGATACTCGCTATGTCTTAAAAGAAAATGCAAGACACTAATATGTTTTATACACTCCAATATTTCAAGGATATTAATTGTTAATCAAAGGCGTTTGAAGCATTTTTGAGAAACTAAAGTTATCACATATCTCCATATGAAAAGAATTTAGTTTATTATGAACAAAGTATCTTACTAAAGGAGGTCTTCAATGTTTACTCCCTTTATGGTTTTTAATTGAATATAAATATCTTTATTGATTTCGGGACTACAAAAGGTGGATTTGTTTAGGCATATTTTTACTGAAGTGCACTATCCTTTCTAATCCAAGCGAGTGGATAAAGTAAAAAGTAAATTAATGTCTCTATTTCTTGATGGAGTGCATTGAATGACACAAGTGTAATTTTCCAAATGAATAGTGCTTAAGAAAACAAGTGTGCTGAAATATTAAAACGTTTATATTTTATTTTTGTTTTATAAGTTCTTGAAATCTCCTGAAAAACTGTATATACACATTTATGCTGTTTCAACAACCATTAAGTGCTGCCATTTAAATTCAAACTTGCCACAGGACTACAGAACTTCACCAAATTTCAAAGAAACCTTCCTGAAATTGTGTGAAGATACCTCTTCTCAGGGACTACTCATCATGGAGGCAAGAATTTATTGTTGAAACAGATTTTGAAGCTTACAGCGTAATAAGCATGTATAGAGACTGAAAATCGGTTGTAATGTTGCTTTAAATTTGTGTATTTTTAAAGTCAGTAAATTGTTTAACACTGAACCAATTGATATTTCAATGTTTCTGCTTCTCCGAGAAGTTAAGAATTTCTAAAATATAAAATTTTGGAGTTTTTATTGAAAATAGTTTCCAAAGTAAGCTACTTCAGTTGTATATGATTTTGGAAAATATTTTGTTTATATTTTATACAGATATTTTATTTTTGGAATGTGAACTGTTTTGGTTAATAGCATGAAACATACCAAAACGACTCTCATTTACTTTTAATTGTGTAGTAAACTTTTTGTTTAAAGGTTTAGGCTTTTTTAGGCAATATAAACTTGGTACATCCTCAGGGCTGTGTAGCAGTTCGGCACATTAGCAATTAGGTACACAGATAATTATCTAGGTATCAGGAGGGGAAGGAGTTGTTATTGCGGTTTAATTGTGAAGGAGATTTAAGAAAATATCTGAAAAATGTTGCCTAGTGCATCAATTAAATGAATGACAAATTCTGTTTCGTACGAATGAACTTAAATAATGAAGAAATATGACGAACTCTTTCTCAAGGAGCTTGTAAATAAATTTAAGTTAAATTATGAACCAAGGAAACACAAAAGCCAACAACGTGTTCTAGCAGAACGAAGAAATCATAATAATTATAACAAAAATATAAATTTGTGGGGTGCGATAAGAGATCACTTCCACGTGGTGTGCCGTGGAAAGAGTATGCTTTAAGTAGGCATAGCTGGCTGGCTAAGAATATCTTAAAACAGGGTTTTCAACAAAGTAATAAAAATGACCATGACCAATTAACACTCCTGTGCCTCTCTTAATCCCCCAGTACCTGAAACCGATTTTGCTGGTTGATCCGTGTACCCAATTGCTACACTTTTTGTCTTGTGTCCAATTGCTAATGTACTCATTTGCTACAGATTCCATTCTCAGTACATGCTGCCGCCTTAAATTTCACATATATGGAGGGAACAGACCCTAATTAACATTACTAAAATGAGACACTCAATAATGCACTTTAATATCTCGGATATACTCGAGCCCAGAAGTTAAGCATAGCAAGAAAATCAGTCGAATGAACGAGAAGTCGGTGAGATAGCGACATAAAACCTTATTAGAATTTGCCTCGCCTTTCATGTGGTCTACGAATAGGGAAGTAGCGTACTTTCACTTCCAAATAAACACGGGCTTCAAAAGTCAACAGAACTAGATCAGCATAAGTTTACGGCTCAATCGCTATTCTTCATATGGATCATTCCTGAACAGTGGCAGCTTCTTAACAAAGTTGCCATAGGGAAGCACCAACATGCCGCAGAGACGAAAATTGGAAGGGTTATGAAGGGTAGAATGATCGCATGTCTAGAAGCGGTTCAGACTTAACTCAAATCTATCGAGTCCTGAATGTGACCCAAAGTGTCATTTCCAGACTTCGGCGATGGCTCCAAGACGTAGGAGAAGTTGACCGCATGTCTGAACAATATTCCCTGATGGTCGCAACGCCTCAGCAGGACCAATGTTTGAATTTAATAGCAGGATAACATTGGAGAATGCCTGCAAGACAAATGTTTTTCGAACTTGTAGCCACCAGAGGTATTCGAAATTCTAGAAAAACTGTATATCGGTGGCACAGGGCAATCGGTATTTATGCCAGACGTGCAGGAGTGTGTGTTCCGCTCACTGAGTATGCAGAAGATCCCGTTTACACTGAAATCGGCAAATCAACGTTTGGACCTGGAATTGAGGAACGTGTTATTTACTGTACAATTCAGTTTAACCTATGACTCCCGTAGCACAATGATCTGGAGAAAATATGGAACCAGATTTTAGCCTAAAGGTATTGAAAAATGGCCAATTTGATGGTAGTTGTGTACTCGTTCGGGTAGGCATGTAGTTCTACAGACGTACCGATCTTTATATCTTCGCTGGTGTTGCTGTAAATGCCCAGAAATATGGAGACAATCTGTAGGACACACGTGTGATACTTCATTTTTGTGGTAAATAACGCATAGCGTACAGCTGATGAACCTACATTTTGAGGAGGTAATATCAAGTGCGTCTACTGGCTTCCAGAGTCCCCGAACATGAAACATATAGAGAACGCCTTGAATGCATTAAGAAGATTAGTTGCAGCAAGCTAAACTTCACCAAGGATACATCCAGGATATTCTTCGTGATGAATGAAAACGGTTACTTGTAGAGTTTATCAATCACTTTATAGAAAGCATGGCCACGGCACCGTAGGGACTATGTAGCCCATATCAATCGCTGAACACCATCAGTGCTGTTGTGGAAGTCATAGATTATGTAATTGTGTAAAAATGTGTTCCTAGGCTATAATAAAAGAAAATTATCAAATATTAGTTACTTTGCTACATATCAGATCATGTATAATTCAGTTGCACATGTTTTGTATCATTCTAATAGTTAGCTAACAAAATATCTAATTATGCTTAACTTTTGGATACTAATGTATTTGATTTTCTAAAATGTCAGAAAATAGACCAAACTGTTTCAAAAGTTTGGTCTGTCCTAGTTTGGGAAATGCAGTGGTAAAGCATCCTTACCCTACATTTGTTTGCGCAGTTACATGTAGGATAAGGGATCACTTGAGGAAACTCCATTTCAGTTACAGTGCTTCTCGGAGTGGCTTACCACGGTGCGGCTAGACCTCTGTCACACAAATGGAGTTTCAGGTGTATTCATTTTGGTAGTTAACTGAATGCGCTCAGTGTCTCTTATGCTTCATAACCTTAACGAGAGCATAATGCAGTTACATTTTCAAATGCCAGAAAATTAACATTAGAAATACCTAGTGATGCTGGAGAGTTCTAACAATTAATTTTATTCCTATAAAGCTATGAGCAATGTTGCAACACTTAAAAGGAGAAGCCAGAATATTGTTAATTATA
The DNA here is from genome assembly GCA_030765055.1 of Mantis religiosa. Taxonomy (NCBI): domain Eukaryota; kingdom Metazoa; phylum Arthropoda; class Insecta; order Mantodea; family Mantidae; genus Mantis; species Mantis religiosa. The sequence goes on along the minus strand of CM060948.1, from coordinate 107,913,751 downwards.
ATTTAACCGGCCTCTAGCCTAAATACAACTATCTCTTAAAGGTTATCAGAGGCGAAACTCAAAAGGATATGAAGGATACTTATGATTGGGTGATGAAAAAATAATAAAAGTCCAAGTTCTGAATGAATGCATACATGAATGAATTCCTGTATTTCCTTTACGTGGAGGACAGGGCCTTTTGCACCGCACAACCTCGAGGGCCGTAGGCAATGGGTGAAGAATCAGAGGTTTTCTGATCAGAGAGATTACTTCAGCCCAACGTCGGAAGTGAAAGTACGAGAGAGATGAGATGATAGGAAAGATGATGGAGTAATCGTTGGAATTCTGGTGGGAGAAACCGGAGTACCCGGAGAAAACCCGCACCAGCGCCATGTTTTCGACCACAAATCTCACTTTTTCGATCGCCTGGGATCAAACCCGAGCCTCCTTGGTCAGAGCCAAGCCGTCTAACCACTCAGCCATGGAGCTGTCCAAGATCTACTTATAATTAATTATAGGGACAGGAGATAATCCACAAGATATCAGACTTACAATGTGTCAACATATTTTATTCTAGCTGGTTTATATAATGAAGCATTTCTAAAAATATAACCTTTGTAGAAACAGGTGTGAAACACAAACGCAGCGTGGGAGAAACCGGTTACACTTTATGTAAAGTTTTTATTTATTACAGAATTGGAACTATTCTGGCCCTTAAATACCCATAGTGGTATTATATAAACAAGTGTTTATTTCATTTTAACTGGAAGTTTTGCAAACTAAAATGTTTTGACAAGTCGTTTTATGTTATTCGATAGAAAATTATGAGATTTACAAACTATTGTCTTTTGTTTTTGTATGCGCTTACCAAATCAGTGAAATCAATTGTCAGGTCTACAATAAAGAGCATTTTTGACAGTTTCTGCCATTGGCGTTTAATCCAGGTGCCAAATCCACAGAAGCTCGTTGAGAGTTTGTTTCTATTTTACATGAAAGCCTTCACTTTACGCCACTCAAGACTTATGGTCCATCCATTAATTGTTTGAACCATATGCTGTACCGGACTATCTTCCTTAGAAACTGCATCTCATTTTAAAGTCAGAAGTGCTGCAAGTTGTATAAGCTGATGAGAAAATGCGTGCTTCAGCAAAATTATGCAAGCCATTCTGAGATTTAATTTCGCCGTTGGATACTGCTATATTAAGCTGCAATACGCACGTCAGCTCACGTCTCACACCTCATTTTATGATAAAAGGCACGCGGTTCATAAGCTGCGACTATCTGTAAAACACACAATAAGCAGTAATAAAGTAGCACCTCATGTCTATCCTGAGTTTGCTGTGTGGATTTAAGTAGAGGGCTCACTTTTCTCTAAAAGTGAGGAAGCAAAAATGGTAAATAAACAAACAAATGCTAAATGATGAACATATTGCCAATTAAATTATTCAATTTAAATATGCATTGGTTTAAATTATTACAAAAGTTCCTTATTTCATTAAAATGTACGCAGTTTTACGGTGCTTTAAGATAAAAATTTACATTACTATCGCTTTATTCTTAAAAATCGACTTCCTGTGAACTCATAACTTATAGAATGTGTCTTGCAGTATCGGCCACTGCCTTTTCTGTTACAATATTGATTGACAGTGACACATTGCATTGCCACATATAGAGCAATAGTAGAATACAAAAGCATGGGAACTTATTGTCACCATTTCTGCTCAGTTCACAAATGTTTAACTCACTGGTTCACAGAGATCGCAAATATAGCGTTGCTATGGGCCTCAGAATATCTTCCGTGCGCTAAGAGCTACACTAACCACCAAGCACTCGGAGCAGGCAAAGAACTGAAAAGAGGAAGAAGATATCCGACTATTGCGCACGTGGATGCACAAACTTGCTACTGCTTACTGGAAATTCTGCCACATGGAGGCGAAAAGGAAAATCACAGTAGTGGCCGGTACTGTATGCCGGCCGATACTGCTCGACTCTCCCCATGTGTGGGTTTTCAAGAAAATAGCTAACATAATTCCAATTTTATTTAATATAAAGAAGTAAATAAAACGAATAGTAAAAGGGAAGAAGATTCTGGCTTCCGTTTAACCTTCTGTGAAATTGTTCACCCCTATTTTATACGTATACTGAACAACTGGTTGCTGTCAGATGACACAAACGTGGAGAAAACACGCAGGAATAAAAGGTTTGTTTGCATCAAGTCCAGTTCTAAGGTTGGATCGACTATAGGTAGTTTGAACGGGATCCGGTATTGCCAATTCTATCGATTTTAGCATCACCAAGTCTGAGTTCCTTTTTAAGGGGGAACGTATGCAAATATTCAGGGTCTTACATAAATAGCCATAACATCCAAAGTTTTCAATTTAGAGAAGTAAAACTTAGTATACTCATTTAAGATAATACCGTTAATATGCACAATTGTTTTCATAATATGCCATTGTTTATAACTAATGCTACATATTTTTTCTATATGCAGAGATATTTACAAACTTAAGCCCATTTTTTTCAAAATTTACATATGCTATCTTTATTAAATTTTGTATGTTATTTTAAAACACACTAAAATGAATTTGTTGGATTTAGATTTCTTATTGCAGCTGTATATAATTTAAAAAAATGTTAATCATATGCATCCTTTAAAAATTAAAATAATTGCATATATTTTGTATCATCACATTCCATCTGGAGCTTAATCTTAAATTCTGGAACCAACAAAATGTTCATTGTGGCATAAGAAAGCTGTGTGCTAAATTGCATCGCTGTAGATGAAGTACTTAGAGAGAAAAATGGGTTGAAGTTGTAGAAAATGCAAGTAACGGAGAAAGGCAATTAAAACTAAAATAAATATTATTCAGTTTGCCTTTTAATTTTAAGTCAGAACTTTCCACATCCATAGTCTGTATCCTCATTCTGGTCTTCTTCAGCCTTTCTTTTTAAATTTCTCTTCTGTCTTCCTTCTTTCTGCATTAATTTCATAGCTCTTTCTGCACCAGCGATGGGAATGTTGTCGATACTCTGCAAAATTGTTTCCATAAACACACCAAGTTGATACCCTAACTGATTCATAACTTTCCTTCTGCCAACATTCCCATCATTAAACACTATTGAAGCATCAAATGTAGCAATTTTCACCACTATGGAAGACACAAATGATGCTTTGTGACACCTTTTCCATATCAAACTGTTGAGGCTTTCAATTGGGTTTTGTGTCTCTCCATAGAGACATTTTTAGCAAGTCTGGCTGTGCTAAGAATTGGTAGGTGGGCTTTATAGATTCCAAGACAGCTGATGAAAGACTGTGTGTTGCTACTACGCTACTATGCAACACTAGGGAATTTAATTTTTTAAAGGTACATGCAGACCACGTACAGTCATAATATTTTGGTGTTTGACAGATAACACTATATACTATTTTACAAAACAATAAAAAATTATATTTTTTTAACATTTTCTCGTACGTCCCCACTTAACACAACTTCCAGAGTTGTAAACCCGAAATGTATTATATTTTATCTACCTATTAAGGTATAAGTAGTAGAATTCACACTTTATAACAATAGTATTTTTTGTTGTTTATATTCTTTGCAATGTATTTTGCTTACGAATTCATAAGCATATAATAATTTATAGGTTTCGAAGGCCTCTTTAAAAAGTTTCAGAGTCCTCATTAGTATGTGAAAAAATACAGGTGAAGGAAGGACCATCGCTACCAGAATAAACGGAGATGAACGGAGCATTCATTTAATGCAACCTGAGAAGTCTGGGCTGGAAGAGCATTGTTTTGATAACGACCATAGTGCCCTTTTCGGGAGATGACCATCTTGGTAAAGTGCAACAGCTACTGGGAGCGGAGAATTAAGGAGGCTTTGGCCTTTTCCTCCGAAAGGAGCACGCTTAAACGTGATGCTGGATTTCAGTTCAGCTTCTCTTGGAAGCTGGCCTTAAAAATGGAAATCCGTCGATTTAAGAAGCACAGATCAATACAGCTTAATAATCAAGTCCAGTAGTTGCATTTCTTTTGACCCAATTAATTTTCTGTACTCACGCCACTTCCTGACCTGGCATTTAATTTGCTGAAAACAGTCCTTTGTTCAGTAATGCGAATTTTGATAGTGTTTTGTCTTTGTTTATATTTGTGTTATATCCAGTGTTTCGTTGTGGTTATAACATTTAGTAAATATACTGATTATGGGAGAGATGCACATTCCCGAAACGTTGATTTCTAATCGTCTTTTCACCTGGCTTGCTGCCCGAGAAGAAATTGAGAATACAAGTGATATTTTTAATTAGATTTTTGTAACTTGTATAGTAAATGATAGATAAAATCTGTCTTCAATATTTCTATACATTTCTGATGTGCTTATGAAGTTAAAAGAGTTAATCAGGCTTACTCGCTTTAAAACAAATTATTTTTACAAAATTAATCATTAAAAGCTAGTTTATATGTACTTTATGTTTAGCAAGTACCTAGTTTATTTATTTCATTCCTATACCTAAAAAATAAAAACGAGAACAGGAAAATTTTGATGAATTTGATGCACTATTCGAACGCTCTATAAGTATCTTAGGACGTGTTGCACAGCAAGTGTGTGTTTAAGAAAAAGCTTCTACTCTTTTAAAAAAAAAAAAGAACAGCTGCCAGAAACATAAGTTCGATTCCGAAAATATCGGAAGCATTTGCTGAAGCTGGTTCGTAATATACCTTTGGAATGGTAGTAAGACTGAAAAGTTCAATGCTTTGAATTCCAGCTATGGTATTAAAGTTTTCAGTCTAACTCTACCTTTCCATACTTGGCCTACGAACGGCTAGAGTGAAAGAGCAGTTAATTTTTCAAATATATGCTTTGATATCACTCTAGCTTCATTTCTAATCTATGCGATAAATAGGGAGTTACTTATGGCTTGCCGTACTCACGACAACCGAACGGTAAAACTGTGTTTAGTAAGTAGACCAACATGAGTTCGAATCATCGATGTGCATGTTTGTTTTTATTATTGTTACTTTAATAGCGATCGCGGCATGCTAAGTGGTTAGACCGCTTGGCTCTCACCACGGCGGCTTGGATTCGATCGCATGCGACAACAAAGTGAGATTTGAGCTGGACAACATGTCACTGGGGCGGGTTTTCTTCGGGTCCTCCGGTTTTCGCCGCCAGAATTTCACCAATTGCTCCATCATCATCATCATCTTTCCTATCACCTCATCTCTCTCGTACTTTCACTTCCGGCGTTGGGATGATCACTCATCCCGGAATCTCTCTGTTCAGGAAACATCTTATTCCCAACCCGTTGCCTACGGGCTCCGAGGTTGCGTGTTTCAGAAGCAATTACAGGAATTCATTCATTCATTCATTCATTCATTCATTCATTCATTCATTCATTCATTCATTCACGCTAATAGCAATGCCTTATCTTTTCTTGCAGAAGATAAATAATAATAATATTTTAAATACATGCATTTATATAACATATAATATATGCTTATCGTTTTAAAAATAAATGCAATGTTGTTAGAAAATTTTCTTTTATTGATTGTCTAAACACTCGGGCTCATTCATCTGTTATGAATGTTACTGGCATTTAATTCGAAGCATCCCCTCGTGAAAATTTCACTAGGCATTTGGTCTCATCCATGTCTCAAAGAATGAGTGCAGTAATAGAAACGGAGGGTTTACACACCCACTACTAAGTAAATTTCCATTTTATTTAATTATTATATAGAAATAACCTTTTCTTTGAGTTAGTTTAAAAACATAGTAGTGTGTTTTAGTTTTTGTGTGAGAGCATAAATACCATAAAGTCAAGTTAAGATTATCAATTGGCATTTATAATGTTACAATGCGTGTAATACACATTTCGTATTTCCAAAATAAAAAAATCCAAATGATGTCTGGGATTAGAACATTTGTAGGGCTAGCTACTACATACTTATCTACAACGATAATCATTTAAATCACTGATAAGTGACGCGGGATACTTAAACCAAAACATAACAACTACTGCTTAATAGTGTTGCGCAAGACACATAGGCGTAATAATTAAATTTATATATCATTATGAATGCATAGAACTTCATAATCGATGTGAAACAACAAAGCTTCTTCTGCTGTCATTAAATATTTATGGTGTTGAACATGCAGCTTTTAAATATAAAACAATACCTTTACGTGTACCTTTAAATCCTAAGGCGTGGCGTAGTGGGCTGAAGCGTTGCCAAAATCGTTTTTTACGTCCTCCGACGTTAAGTCATATCGGACGATGGATGAACTTGGTGAAATGATGCTCAAAGGAGTTGGGAGTCCATGGAGCTTAGAGTTACCCGACATTCGTCTATCAGGTCAAGGGAAAACCCCTGAATAAACCTTATCCAGGTAACTCGCCCTAACCGAGATTCGAACTCGGGACCTCTTGAACGTGAGGCAGACTTGGTAGCACCATGGGGGGCACCAAAATCGTTTTTAAGTTTGCAGCAATTGGAATGTTCAACTTATCTGTCGCTTGTGGTCAGAATCTCTTGGTAATCAATCCTTTTGTTATATCTTACCATATCTTTTGCATTCTTCAATACTTTTCTTCCTCTCGGTTTCTATTGTTCTGCTTTTGAGTATTTCCCTGTATATTATCAGCATAAGGTTGTGTACTATTGCTTATTTAGCTAAGTTATCAGATATTTCAATTGTGAATATAGCGGCAAGTGTTTTTATTCCTTTAAATCTGCCAATGATGACTATACAAATGTTTAAGCTACAACATATTTCCAATTATGGATCCGTTTTTGTTGTTATTTTTTAAAAAGAAATACTCTCCCATATTTTCAAACAAAGAAATCGCATGCGTCGAGTTCACCTACGCTCCTATACGTCATAGCAATAGAGTTAAACCTCTCTAAAATAGAACGCAATCGTTCTGCTATTTACTTTCCATTTACACAGGTTTCCGCCTTATAGAGGGTGGTGTTTGAATACAAAGAAATTACAGAAGCTGTAGTCGCACAGGTTTACATGAAGGAATGATATAAAATGAAGTGTAAATAATAATATGCTGATATGTATTATGTACTGTATTTTCAACTTACAATAATTGTATACGTACTTTAACACCTATAGTTTCTCTATATGTTCTCAATTTTCCCTTTCCAGTCTGCAACTGCCTGCTTATCAACATCATTTGCTTCACCACACACAGCATTCAAAACAATGTTATGGCGATGTTTCAAACTCTCGAGGCATCCATTGGAGGCTCTGAAGTTGTCTTTGCCTAATTTTCTTGCTGTCTCTAAGACTTGAGTCTTAAGCAATGGTCAAGGAATGGGAATTCCCTTAGCGCGCGCACTAACAAACCACACAAACACAGCACAATTTAGCTGTTCATACTCTGTAGATTTTATGGTGCGTTTTACATGTCCTGCTGTTCCTTTTAGCCACTGGTTTTTAATTTTTATTTTGTTTTTCAGAATCTCATTAATCTGATTTTTCCCACTTTTAATAACAAATTTAATACTTTAGCTGGACGTTTGTTCTTTTCTTGTTCTTCTATAACCTTAATTTTTTCCCCCAGTGATTAAGTTTTGTGTTTAGAACTCATTTTACAGAATCTTTTCAAGATCATCATAGTTCACAGTTTTCTTCGCCTAGTACTTGATCACTTGTAACGACGAAACTGAGAATGAACACACTGCAAAACAATTGTAGCTTTACCATGTGTGTCGGAAGAGAGTTGAGAGAGCTGATGGTTTGTTCTCCTTTTACTCGAAGAATTACAGTTTAGGACCTTATGCTTCATAGAACTTCAGTGCAAGTGCAGTTCCTTCAAAATTATTGCACTTTTTAAAATACGTACGTTGTAACCCATTACACATAAAATAATCTCTTTAGTCAGGTTATTTACAGTTATTACGGTTTTACTGTAGTAACTTTTAGAGCAAAACAATGTGTAGGTGTTATGATCTTTACGGTGAAGTGGTGCATCTGTCATTTTAAAGATATTTTTTTAAAACAGAAGCCCTGTATCTACAACTATAGCATATGTATCAATCAAAGATGAAATGTGAGTATTTAATACTGCGTAAAATACTAAAAATGTTATGTTTAGGAAGTTTCGCAACTTAGTCTGCTCTTAACTTGAATGTTAAGTCTACATACAGAGAGAAGCTTTCTCTCTGGTTGTGAATTTCTGACTGCAGAATGTTTCCATTCCTATTACGGATCTTATGCTGAGGTTTTCTTGCCTCAGTGAATCGTTTCATGTAATCCAATGTGACGCGTATGTCGCAAACTAAAACTAGCATCTTCAACCACACCACACACCACTTGCTATTTTGGTAGAGGTCGTGAAATTGACAACACATTTTAGCTTCTATGTTTTTGCAGTTCATTTTTACGTTTTTAGTGCTTTGGGTGCTTAAAGTGGATAGAGTGTTCCATGCATAAAAATATTGATATTTCACCAGGAAAACGAGGTTCATTGCCTTGTGAGACTATAAAGCAAGTTTAGAAGTAGCTCCTATCTCATGTGTACACTTACATGACATTTTCCACTCATTCCTGTACAAACTACGAGCTAAAAACAATTATTCTTCTACCTACTTCAGCTACCTCGTATTAATGGAGACACATGTTTGCAGAAATCCGTTTATTATATAACTCCTTATATGTATAACGACAACTCAGGAATACACTAGACTTAAGTGATGTTCAGGGGTTTTTGAGCTTGTTATTAAATAATCACTTCGATCTTCAAATGGCCAGGATATGAAAACCCGAATATTACTTCCTCTTTGAGAAAATTATACTAATTTCAAATTCAAACCAGTAACAAGGGAAATCTAAAACACCACACACGCATGCACTCACACACATACCACGAAACTTTTTCTAAAAGAATGTTGTTTGGATTCAGGTTACCTGAGAACGTGTATTTCTAGTGAAATTTATGTTTTAGACTTTTTAGTGTAATAACAACAAATCTGTACGAAACAGTTAATTCAACACCAAAGGTTTTCAAAAATAAATTGTGTGTTTTAAAGAGGTGTACATTTACATACTTTGTTCCCTATCCCTTATGCTATTTCACTCTACAAAATTATTCAAAGTTCTTCCCCAATGAAGACTTCATAGACTATTCCTAGAAAATTAAAGATATTCATCTTATTTGCCTTATAACTAGTATACACATATTGTCACGTTCATGTTTGAGGAATACTTGAGAACATATTAAATTCTGGAATCTTGTTACTTAATGTTCATTTTTCTGTGGGGTAACTTGTTGGCACATTTTTCACATTATAAAGTTCTTAATTTTGCTGACATGAACAAAGTATTACGAGAGATTTCACATGACTTTAGCTTGTGACATGAATTTCCTGTTAACGCATGTCAACCCCGTGCAGGACTTCGCTGACTTAGTAAACTGAATAAACCGGATGCTGAAACAGCATTCTCTGTCAGCCAAAATATCCTAAGCCTCATGGGAATGCTGACGCTTGCTTGGGGAACGTTTACGTAGCTTCTTTGGTGTGGGAATGCCGATTTAGCACTAGGACGCCTTATTGGAAGTAATAGTATTTAAAGACTGCTTATTTTGGCAGTCGTGCGTTATTCTAGTTTGGGTCACTTAAGCTTGGGTTCTCCCGGAGGTTACACTGACCTAAGATAAGAGTCGTCATGCCGCCCTTCAGTGGTACCTTCTCTACACGCCGCATCTTCAACCATACCCAGCTACGTATCTTGAAGGTTAGTTCGTATGGATATAATATGTTTTCACCATTTCAGCATCCTCAAGACTTAGGGAGTGGCTTGTATTTCAACTTAGAAATTAGGATATAGTAAATTGGCTTATTATAGAACTCGATGTTATCTCTAATCTTGCTCTACCAATTAGCTCTACCATCCGGCTACCTTATTAAATCAGCTACGCTCTTAGTATAGAGTGCAAACCATTAAAATACGCTTCTATCCGTAACATTTGGTGGAGTCGCTTAGGTTCCCCCATTGCTATTCGTAACAATATGGTAATTTCATGAAAATTGCTGCAGCTTTGTACTATGAACCATTTAAATGGTGGTTTGAGGTGGGGGAAAAATCGTGTGGATCTTTGGAAGTGCCAATTTTTCAAAACCAAATTTCCCAAATCCAAGATTTCTGTATATCGGATATTTCCTTTTTTGGGTTCAGGTGTTATATATAGATAAGTTTTTTTCAAAAATAATTATATTTTATTTAGTGGAATCAAACCTTGTAATTCAGGACAATCCTCAATATTTAATTTTAGGTGAAGTATAAATTCAGTACCCTTCTAATAAATAATTTGTGGAATGAATTATGACAAAGCTCTGAATTCGAATCATGCCAAAGTACCAATCTACCTTATTTTTTATCTCAGAAAGTGTGTAATAATATCTCAGAACGCTAGAGTATTGGCCCTACCGCCATCTTTTGGATAAATTTTACTTATTTCTCGTTTTCATGAATAAGAAGAGCACTTTGTCTATTTGTATCTACTAGGATTAGAGTTACCCTTAGTGGCTCAGAAGTGATCTGCACTGACATTTTCACGATGTCATTATTAACATAGTCAGGTTTATTACCAAATCTTATGTTAGAACTTTATACACAAATATATTTAAAAGTGAAAACCTTTTCAACGAAATCTGGAGGTTCGAGGTAGTATCAACGTCTCCGTAGACAAGGGCGTTATTCTTAGGCCACTTGCTCCTAAATTTCTACTGCAGGGAATAGAACTGATGCGTCGAAGGACCTCATTTGTTTCACCTTGCAACCTTCCTGCCTGTTGCATACGTATTCCGAACCGTGTTACCATTATTTTTCAAACGAAGTGTACGTAGTAGCAAAATACATTCATAAGTTAAGTACCCTTAAATCGAGCGAGATGGTAACGTCCGTGACTCACATTTGAGTGATCCTGGGTTTGATTGCCACTTTATCCTTGGGGTTTCCCATAGCTTTTTCTGGTAGGTAATGCGAATGTTACGGTGGTATCTTGGCCCTCCTCTTCCTCATCTTTCCTCCTCCATGTTTCACGTCAACTCCGGAACTATGTGTCGGTCGAGGGCGAGCATTTGGCAGAGAGGCTTGTAATTTGTGACTTTTCGGCTCCTCCAGAGGGTGGTCATTTGAGCCTTCACTGTCTGGTTGAAGTTTCTCCGATTACTTCTGGAGAGGACCCCTGAGCCACCCTCCGTCAGTTTGGGCCAGTTACCAACAAGCGCCGCCCAGCCGGGTGGTCAAGTCAATAAGTGTTAGGAAACTCCACGTGACTCTTGTGTAGCAGTATAATTCTCCTCTACCTCAACCTAGTTACCTTTTAGGGGTAAAATGTCATATTTAAAAAATCATCCCCTTTCCTTCAACTTACATGGAAAATGCTCTATTATTTATTTTGTCTAGATAGTTGTTGTGTTTCAAGCAAAAATTCGTACACTTTTGATACTCAAATCCCAGCGTTAAAATTAATAACAGCTTCCAACACTAGAAAGTTAATTTCATCTTACTTTGTTATTATATGATAAATGAGCCATAATTTAACAAGGAAGTAAATAAACGTCTTTGGTTGTTTACAGCTGCTACGTGCTTTATTTATCTGTGTCAATAATATGGCTGAAATACAAAATATAACTTTTGAATTGTTAGAGAAGCTTGAGATAACGAAAGGAAAGCAAATTTCTTAGAAATTTAAAATTATTTCAGATTATTAGAACTTTGTGACTGGAGAAGAACAAACAGGATTGGTAAAAACATACCTTTTACAGATTGTCATAAATACATAGGAAGTCAAGAAATTTGAAGCTCAGGCTGTGAGCTTAATGTTACGAAGCAGATGACTTGCGAGTGAAGCTAGCCATTCATCATCATCATCATCATCATCATCATCATCATCATCATCATCATCATCATCATCATCATCATCATCATCATCATCATCATCATCATCATCATCATCATCATCATCATCATCATCATCATCATCATCATCATCATCATCATCACCATCATCATCATCATCATCATCATCATCACCATCATCGTCATCGTCGTCATCATCATCATCATCATCATCATTATTATTATTATTATTATTATTATTATTATTATTATTATTATTATTATTATTATTATTATTATTATTATTATTATTATTATTATTATTATTATTATTATTATTATTATTATTATTATTATTATTATTATTATTATTATTATTATTATTATTATTATTATTATTATTATTATTATTATTATTATTATTATTATTATTATTATTATTATTATTATTATTATTATTATTATTATTATTATTATTATTATTATTATTATTATTATTATTATTATTATTATTATTATTATTATTATTATTATTATTATTATTATTATTATTATTATTATTATTATTATTATTATTATTATTATTATTATTATTATTATTATTATTATTATTATTATTATTATTATTATTATTATTATTATTATTATTATTATTATTATTATTATTATTATTATTATTATTATTATTATTATTATTATTATTATTATTATTATTATTATTATTATTATTATTATTATTATTATTATTATTATTATTATTATTATTATTATTATTATTATTATTATTATTATTATTATTATTATTATTATTATTATTATTATTATTATTATTATTATTATTATTATTATTATTATTATTATTATTATTATTATTATTATTATTATTATTATTATTATTATTATTATTATTATTATTATTATTATTATTATTATTATTATTATTATTATTATTATTATTATTATTATTATTATTATTATTATTATTATTATTATTATTATTATTATTATTATTATTATTATTATTATTATTATTATTATTATTATTATTATTATTATTATTATTATTATTATTATTATTATTATTATTATTATTATTATTATTATTATTATTATTATTATTATTATTATTATTATTATTATTATTATTATTATTATTATTATTATTATTATTATTATTATTATTATTATTATTATTATTATTATTATTATTACCTTTGATCAGTTTAAGAGTTGAAGGAACAGGGGATAGTATTCGCTGTTGAGGCAAGAGGGATGAATGTGTTCTACCTGGTGATTGTTGGGTGTGGTAAGGATCCATTCCTAAGGTTGTGTCGGATCCAGGGATACCCGTTGCGTAACGGGGCAAGGTAAATATTTATTCAGAGTTTGAACGAAACAGTCGTCTAGGAGAAGAATTCTAAATGGTCTGGATCAGTATTAACTTTGTGATAACTATGTTCAAAATATTAATGCAGGAATATTTCTATTGTTATTTTATACGGTATTGCCCATTTACGCATTACGGTAAAGGCAGATGTTTGGTCTTTGACACAAACTTCAATCGCTTTCATTGCCAACTGATATAAAAGGCATTTCAAGGGTGATATTACAGAGACCATTTGAATTTATTCTATCAATAGGGAATTAGAATGGAATTGTTTATAAAAGTATATTTTTCAACTTATTTATTTCGTCATTGCAGTTAAGCAACCGTCATGAGTTCCGTTCTTCAAAGTTGCACTTATATAAGATGTTTACCATCGTAACGAGTTCATATATAATGCTGCAGTGGCACAAAAACCCTTCCGAAGTTCATAAATTCCTTATTAAATGGTACGCAATCACCTAATTTGTTACTCTGTTATGCCCGAGTTTTCCAACAGATGGCTGTTACACACTTATATAATAGGAAACGCAATACACGTGATTGTTGAGCCTGCTGATGTCTTAAGCAGCATTCATATTCTGTGTTTGATATTCTGCAAAATTTCAGAAGTTCGGGCTCCACATACCTATAGAAGATAAGGGAATCTACTGTATTTTATCTGAAATACAGTCTTAATAATTCACCTGAGATCCCGTTTTGTTACTTTTAAATAATACAAAATAAGCATGTCAATAAAATCCCTATACCTCAAACTACCCTCTATATAGAAGACTTTTTAAAATGTTCGATGGCGTCAAAAATGGCTCTAAATATTTTGAATAAGGTTCCACATATTTATATTTACGTCACACACACATACATACATACATACATACATACATACATACATACATACATACATACATACATACATACATACATACATACACACATACATACATACATACATACATACATACATACATACATACATACATACATACATACATACATACATACATACATACATACATACATACATACATACATACATACATACATACATACATACATACATACATACATACATACATACATACATACATACATACATACATACATACATACATACATACATACATACATACATACATACATACATACATACATACATACATACATACATACATACATACATACATACATACATACATACATACATACATACATACATACATACATACATACATACATACATACATACATACATACATACATACATACATACATACATACATACATACATACATACATACATACATACATACATACATACATACATACATACATACACACACAAACACACACACATACATACATACATACATACATACACACACAAACACACACATACATACATACATACATACATACATACATACATACATACATACATACATACATACATACATACATACATACATACATACATACATACATACATACATACATACATACATACATACATACATACATACATACATACATACATACATACATACATACATACATACATACATACATACATACATACATACATACATACATACATACATACATACATACATACATACATACATACATACATACATACATACATACATACATACATACATACATACATACATACATACATACATACATACATACATACATACATACATACATACATACATACATACATACATACATACATACATACATACATACATACATACATACATACATACATACATACATACATACACACACACAAACACACACACACACACAGCCTTATACAGAGAGCGTTGGACAAAAGAATGAGCAGCTACCAGAAACACAGTTCAATTCGGAGAAAATCGGAAGCGTTCACAATATACGCTTTGGAAAGGCAGAGACAGACTGGAATGTTCAATGATTTGAAACTCAGCTATGGCACTGAAATTTTCAGTCTGACTCTACCTTTCCATACTTTGGCCTTCACACGAATAATGTGAAAGATCAATTAACTTTTCATATATACCCTTTAATACCCCTCTGGCTTCATTTCAAAGCTATGGGATAGATAGGGAGATGCATGATACCTTCTCGTATGCATGGCGACCGAGCGGTAAAACGCATGTGTGTTTTAAGTAGACCAATGTGAGATCGAATCCTTTATGTGCATGTTGCTGTTTATTATTATTGCTTTAATAGCAATGCCTTATGCTTTTCTTGAAGAAGATAAATAATAATTTTAAAATATTCATTTATAAAAATGCAAATAACTTATTCTTGTCTTTTTCAAAGTAAATGCCATTTTATTAGTTTTTTTATCTTTCCAGAGCCTTCGACCTCGTCGCTCCTAAAATTCTTTTAGAGAAACTTAGTTTTTATGTCTTTCAGGACAAAAAAATTAAATTTATAAATTCTTATTTTAGTAATAGGTCCCAGGCAACTTATTTTAATGGAAGATTATCGGAGTTCAAGCCTGTAAATTATGGAGTTCCACAAGGCTCTATTTTGGGACCTGTACTTTTTGTCATCTATATTAATGACCTCCCCGTTTCAATTTGTGACAAAATCCTTACTCCATATCTTTATGCTGATGATTTAGCTATTAATTTTTAAGATAAAGCTGAAAACACACTAAAACTTAAATTACCTATTGCAACTTCAGTGGTTAATGATTGGTGTAACGCAAACAGTCTAACTATAAACACAGCTAACACCACTGTTATTCATTATAAGTTTAACACTGGTGGTTCTGGATTCTCTATAAAATTTGTAGGTATTTATATCGATTCGGACCTTGGCTGGTCACATATATCAATTATGTATCAAAAAAGATCACAACAGGAATTTTCATGTTGAGAATTTTATGAAACAGTGTTAACAAGGACATACTGATGAAGGTCTACTATGCTCATATTTATTCGCAAGCTAATTACGGTATACTTTTCTGGGGTAATCACTCTTTAGCAGCTAAGATATTTATGTTACAAAAAAGGCCCTTAGATTAATTTGTGGAGTTCATTCAAAAGAACATTGTAAACCACTTTTTATTAATTTAGGCATATTAACGTTGTCATCGATGTATGTGCTGAATTGTCATTTATATGTTAAAGAAAATCTTAATAGCTTTATACCTTGCTCTAATATACATAATGTAACGGGAGCGCTGGAACACCCTGTGAAAGCAGCTGGCAGCGGGAGACAGGGAAGGTTCGGTTAGCCACGCCCTCGCCTCGTTTGTTCTATAGTGGTGACAGGCTGTGGTTGGGGGAAAAACATGACTGTGCCGTATGTTTCCTTACACCTGGTTCTCGATCTTTCTGTTACTAGAACAATCCTGTAAACACCAGAAGTTGGCGATATTCCTATTTAAAGAGGGTTACAGACAGACAGAGTTGAGTTGGTCAATCAGTTGGTTAGTGTGTGTGAGTGAGGACAGTTCTTGGTGTAAGAAGGCAGTGTTAGTCAGTGACGTGTTAATGAACGAAAGGGTTGTGCAACGGAAGACTGTACGAACTGTGTATGTGTATCGGAGTTTGTGTAATCGCGAGTACAAGTGAAGTTGTAACGGACGAACTGGTGAATTGTAATTGTTGCAGCACGTAATTCTGTGTAATTGGCAAGAGTTTAACTGTAAGTCGGTGGAAATAAAGAACATTTTTGGGTGGTGTAATTGGACTTTTTATTTCACGAACCCACAAAGTCACAATAATTACTCAACAAGAAACTGTTTGAATTTATATATAAATGTAAACACACTAAAATTCAGAATCCTTTATAGTCTTTTCAATTAAACTGTACAATTTTTTACCACAAACAATAAGGGAGCTCTCTATTTTAAGTTTTAAAAGTACTATACGCCATACATTGACGGCAAACCCATTATATTCTAAAAATGACTTTTATAATGTGGCTTGGTAGGTTTTAATTTATGGCGTTGCTATACTGTAAAGTTTACGGCAATAAAGGCCATCTATCTATTAGAAAATTGCCTTAATATTAGTTGTGTAAACGCTCGCGTTCATTCATCTGTTATGTATGGTGCTGGCATAATGTAAAGTATCCTCCCTGAAAATTTCACTAGGCATTTGGTCTCATCCATGCCCCTTAGAATGAGGGCAGTAATAGAAACAGAGGGTTTACACACCCGCTGCTAAGTTAATTTCTATTTTTATTTGATTTTGCATGTAGGAATAAAATATTTATTTCAGTTAGTTTAGAAACAGAGTACGGTGTTTTAGTTTATATGTGTGAGCATAAAGGCCATAAAATCAAGTAAACCTAATAAATTGGAAGTTATATTATAATACACCTTTCATATTTATACAACACCAAGTCAAAATTATATCTGGTATTTGAACCTTTATATTTTCTATAACTCGCTCGGTTATCAGTGCATGTTTAGTAACTATGAGTCCATTCTGAAACTCAATTTTTCACACACATTACAGGTTCGAAGAAAAGGATTCCCTGTGTGAATATGCCCGAACTATATGAAAAACACAGAATGTGTGAACTTTCTTATCATTCCTATATTTTTATTAGTGGATTCAGTAGGACAAATCTAAACAGACGCATCCTGTGACACCATTGTAAACCGGCCGTGGAAAGGATGTGGACTTAGGAAATTGTACGCTTCCAGAGTGTGCTCATTTTATTTTGTATGTATTTAGGGTATATATATATATATATATATATATATATATAAATTGTTAACGCCCGACCTGAATACTCCAAGTCTTACAAATATATAATTGATTAAATCATAGGGTATGTAAAGGATACTTTTGTGTCTTAATTTTTATTTGGCTGTTATTGGACTGAATTGTAAAACAGATTAGACCTTTTTAACCACAAAATAGTTTTTTTCGTAGTCATGCAAAGCGAATGTAATGTCAAGCCATTGACATAGCAACCCGTTCTTTGATTTAGCTGTCATTTAAGTTCACTCTGTTCCCATAGTTTTATTGTACCAAAGAGGAAATATACAATCAAAACAAAAGCTTGTGTCGATGAACATGAAGTAGATAGAGTAAATAGCTTAATAATGATAATAATAATAAATAATAATAATAATAATAATAATAATAATGATAATAATAATAATAATAATAATAATAATAATAATAATAATAATAATAATAATAATAATAATAATAATAATAATAATAATAATAATAATAATAATAATAATAATAATAATAATAATAATAATAATAATAATAATAATAATAATAATAATAATAATAATAATAATAATAATAATAATAATAATAATAATAATAATAATAATAATAATGATAATAATGATAATAATGATAATAATGATAATAATGATAATAATGATAATAATGATAATAATGATAATAATGATAATAATGATAATAATGATAATAATGATAATAATGATAATAATGATAATAATGATAATAATGATAATAATGATAATAATGATAATAATGATAATAATGATAATAATGATAATAATGATAATAATGATAATAATGATAATAATGATAATAATGATAATAATGATAATAATGATAATAATGATAATAATGATAATAATGATAATAATGATAATAATGATAATAATGATAATAATGATAATAATGATAATAATGATAATAATGATAATAATGATAATAATGATAATAATGATAATAATGATAATAATGATAATAATGATAATAATGATAATAATGATAATAATGATAATAATGATAATAATGATAATAATGATAATAATGATAATAATGATAATAATGATAATAATGATAATAATGATAATAATGATAATAATGATAATAATGATAATAATGATAATAATGATAATGATAATAATGATAATAATGATAATAATGATAATAATGATAATAATGATAATAATGATAATAATGATAATAATGATAATAATGATAATAATGATAATAATGATAATAATGATAATAATGATAATAATGATAATAATGATAATAATGATAATAATGATAATAATGATAATAATGATAATAATGATAATAATGATAATAATGATAATAATGATAATAATGATAATAATGATAATAATGATAATAATGATAATAATGATAATAATGATAATAATGATAATAATGATAATAATGATAATAATGATAATAATGATAATAATGATAATAATGATAATAATGATAATAATGATAATAATGATAATAATGATAATAATGATAATAATGATAATAATGATAATAATGATAATAATGATAATAATGATAATAATGATAATAATGATAATAATGATAATAATGATAATAATGATAATAATGATAATAATGATAATAATGATAATAATGATAATAATGATAATAATGATAATAATGATAATAATGATAATAATGATAATAATGATAATAATGATAATAATGATAATAATGATAATAATGATAATAATGATAATAATGATAATAATGATAATAATGATAATAATGATAATAATGATAATAATGATAATAATAATAATAATAATAATAATAATAATAATAATAATAATAATAATAATAATAATAATAATAATAATAATAATAATAATAATAATAATAATAATAATAATAATAATAATAATAATAATAATAATAATAATAATAATAATAATAATAATAATAATAATAATAATAATAATAATAATAATAATAATAATAATAATAATAATAATAATAATAATAATAATAATAATAATAATAATAATAATAATAATAATAATAATAATAATAATAATAATAATAATAATAATAATAATAATAATAATAATAATAATAATAATAATAATAATAATAATAATAATAATAATAATAATAATAATAATAATAATAATAATAATAATAATAATAATAATAATAATAATAATAATAATAATAATAATAATAATTTGTTGACGAATAACTAGAGAGTACCATGTGAGCGTAACGCTTTTGTAAAGGTTTGGTAGGAAAGAAAATTACCACTGCTGCAGAGGTGCAGTGAGGCGCATCCACGCATCGTGACGGGGATTGAATGAATGCAGATCGATGGCATCTAAAAAAAAGTTGGAAATTGTTGAGAGCTATTATTACTTCGCAGTTGAATGGTATAATCCGCTGCATTTGTGTTCCGTGTTTCAGAGAGAAAATATTTTAATACACGTACGCTAACCAAAAGTGAAAGTAATGTAGTAATTACTACGCCAGAAATGTGACATTCACTGCTCCTCTCTCAAGCCTGTTATTGCACGGTGAAACTTGTTGATTTAGAGAGGAATTTCAAAATTATATATGCGATGTGGCTGTATTCAAACAATTTGACACAGTTTCTGTTGTTTACGTTTACCTACATCAAATATGCGTCGATCTGTTTTTGGTACGGGGAAAACAGATCAACATTATCTTAATAGTGAATGGTGCATATTGCTATTCACATCTCTAACTGATTACGTATTGTCGCAGCCTAATGAAGCCAGCGCAAGCTGAGGCTGTAATAAGCCTTGCAGTTGAATATTAGGCGAGGAAGACTCTATCCGCTATAAGAACCACATTAAGCATTTGTATTACTCCGCATACCACGTGCTCACGCGAAGCAGACGACGCGGGAAGTGTCAGTTCGTTCATGTCATATCACGCGTGTTATTCTAGCTAACTTTAAAAACTATTCGGATCACTAACTTATCATCATCATCATCATCATCATCATCATCATCATCATCATCATCATCATCATCATCATCATCATCATCATCATCATCATCATCATCAGATTCATCAGATTCATCAGATTCATCACCTATTGTAGCCCGCCTCGGTAGCGTAGATGGTAGCGCGTCTGCCTCACGTTCAAGAGGTCCCGAGTTCGAATCTCTGTCAGGGTGAGTTACCTGGATAAGGTTTTTTGCGGTGGTTTTCCTTATCTTTAAAGACCAATGTCAGGTAGCTCTAAGCTCCAAGAACCCCGGACTCATTTGCGCATCATTTCATCAATTTCATTCAGCGTCCGATATGACTAAACGTTGGAGGACGTAAATTACAAAAAAAAATCACCTATTATATTCGGTGATTTTTATATGGCCGTCGTTGCAGACTTGTAGCGAGGGTAGATACGTGCGAAGTTAGAAGTCCTACTTTCAAATTCCTGTAATGCCAGTTTTCTCGATAATTTCCGAGCATTTCCTTGAAATGAAAATGTAAACAGGGGCGTGCCGTGGCCGTGAGGTTAGATCGCTTGATTCTCACCAAGACCGCCCGGATTGGATGCCATACGATCGCATGTGAGATTGGCGGTGGACAACACGGCGCTGAGGCGGGTTTTCTTCGGAGTCTTCGGTTTCCCCGTCATCATTCCACCAGTTGCTCTATTATCGTCTTTCCTTTTGGCCGCGCCGTGGCTCAGAGGTTAGACCGCTTGGCTCTTACCAAGGCGACCCGTGTTCGATCCCAGGCGACCGCAAAGTGAGATTTGACACGGCGGTGGGGCGGGTTTTCTCCAGGACCTCCGGTTTCCCCCGCCATCTCATTCCACCGGTGCTCCATCTTCATCTCATGTATCATCAGTGTCAGCGCCTGCGGTGCCGTATGTAGTAAAAGCGGGCGTTAAACCCTACACATTTCATTTTCTTTCCTTTCATCTACTTCGCCCTCATTCCATTCATCTACTTCTTTTACTTTCATTTCAGGCATCGGACTGAGCAGCCATCCTGGATTTCTCTCTCTGTTCCAATGCTGGTGTTCCTCAACCGTAGCCTAATGGCGAGGACCAAGAATCCCATAACACCTTGATAGTGGTATAATTAGGAAAGTTAAAGTGGAAGAAGAAAATGTAAACACAATGTGAAAATGACAGAATCATGCATTTTAGTATTCAATAACATTTACATTCATTCATCATCCTGATGATGGGAGAGGTGCATACTCCCGAAACCTCGGTGTCTAATTGTATTTACACCTGGCTTGAAGCCCGAGAAAATCTTGAATAGAAATATAACGTTACAGATGTATATCCTAACTGTTCAACAATGTAGCTACATTTTGTTCAGTCAAATAATATATTTGGATTCCACCATAATTTTCTTCCAGGAAAGATAAAAAAAAAATACTTTGAATGTTTTATTTATCCGAATGTTTTCTCTTGATACTTTTCATTCGGGTATATTCGTGTGTATATTATGGAAGTTTTCAATGCATACATATTAAACGGATTATTCGAACATAACATTCCTATCCCACTCATAACAGTTTGGGTGAAAGAGATTAAAATAGGAATGCTTATCTGTATACCATGTTGAATATCCAGTTGAAGTTACAATTCAATGTTCTACAAATTTATGAATGTTTTTCAGCAGACTCATTTTTGGTTTTATTTGGACAACTATCCTTGGGCGCATTCACTGGTGTTTATTTCTGGTAATCATAAAAATCAGAGAAATTACTGAGAGTAAGAGGGGGGGTTCCTCATTAGTCAATTCAGTTCTTAAAATACAGACATGCAATTGCTGTTTATTTAAATCTTAGGAATATGGTGGATAACAGGTAAAAAACAAAATCAGCGTTTTAAAAGGAAAAAAAGAGAGAGGCAATTTAATAAAATCCTTCAGCTGCTTCCTCTGATAAATAATTCACTAAAGTTCCCCTAGACAACTACTAGATTTTTCGAGGGTACGTTTAGAAAATTAAAAATCAGGAATTGACACTGTAAGCAAATGAGGCAGTTGCTTCCTCTGATTTCATTTCTCCGCCTTATATAAATCTTTGCCGCTATATTTTTATCTTCAGAATGTCTCGACTCCGCCAAAGGCAGCGAGGTAATTGACAGTGCCTAAAGCGGAAGAAAAAGTTATTTTCGTCTCGCATTTTAACCGTATTGCTGCGTCGAAATGAGATTTGGTTTTCTAGATTCTACACGGTGTTCATTTTTTAATTTTCTTGGCATCGCGTGATGAAAACACCAGACAACTTCTGTGATAAGGTCGTCGTTTAGAATAATCTTGGTGGCTGAGAAAACATGAGTCACCACACATTTTATTTCATTAACCTTAAAAGATGTTTTGTTTTGTAGCACAGGATAAGTTATCTTATAGCTCCATTATTTTACATTTGGTAGAAAATAATGTCGTCTTCTACGCTTCAGTGCTTAGCGAAAATATTAAAGGAGTTGTATATGCATACTACTTTACTGTTACTCCAAAGCTTATCTCTAGCGTCCGCCGCATAGAGGATCGCGGATTTGATTCCCGCCTTGGCCATGGGTGTTTATGTGTTTTAGGATTACAACGGAGGGGATTTGGCACCGAAACGTGTGGTTTATTGTACCTAATCCCCAAGTGGAGCATCCCCGGGAGGAAGGATGAGGTGATAGGACACAGAGGGCGGCCGACCCAAGGTGCCGAGACATCCGCTGACACTTATAGCCTGAAAGAGAACAGCAGATGAGAGATGATATAAAATGATAATGAAGATGGAATGGAAGACATGAAATTCGGGGGATGTAATTAACTTACCCAGCATTCTTCTTGCGACCCGGAAAAACCTCTGAAAGGAACCCATCGTCAGGTAGGTCGACCACAGGAATCGAACCCGGGCCTCCCGAATGCGGGTTTTTTGTGTATAGTGTGTATATATAAAAATACAGGAAACAAACAGTAATCAAACAGAAACGATAAAAAATGGCAAAATAATAAAACTGAAAGAAGTGCAACAGCGTGATGTGGTTTTAGAACTACTATCCGACCACTGCGTCTCACATCCTTGCCCACGACGGCCGTCATAAGTTGGGTGTAATAAAAAGGATAGAACATTTGCCGAAATATGAACATTCTTAAACGCATCAAAATATGAAGAAAAATGTATCAAAATTACCTAAAACTATATTGGATATTAAGAGCTTAATGCAGGTTCGCTTTAATAGTTTAAGGAATAGGTTTCGTAGACTTTTGTTCAGTTTAATAATAAAATAATAAACAAACTACAACATACTATACATTTTAAAAACCTTTGCACATAGAACAACAGTGGAAAATGTTACTGGCAGCTTTGTGTTCATTTAATGCTAAGCACAATATTGCACGAAAATCTCAGTTTCCGAGAATAAAAGCTCCTAGAATAGAGAGCACTTAATTTTGTACGTGATGTCACATAGAGCAAATGCTACATTACCTTAATTGTGCGTGACGTTTTGTAAAGCGTGATGGAGGTTTCTTCAGATGCTTTTCCCGGAAGAGCAGCTTGGGATTTCTGAACGTGCTTTAGAGAAAATTGCCCAAGAGAATGTTGGGAAAGTTTTATCACGTGTGGTGAATTCTACACATTGCATAAGGTAAAAATAATTCCAATAATCTAGAACATAAGATATAATTAGCTCTTCGCTAGTTATGATAAAGTGGAATACAAGCATACGTTTAGCTTAGTATTTGTACGTTTGTGTGTGTGTGTGTGTGTGTGTGTGTGTGTGTGTGTGTGTGTGTTAACACAAAATAAGAGCTCAGATAAGTATCTGACTTGGCAATTGGTTCCAACAACCTTCTAGGACGCAAGCACTTCCACGAGGTTCTGTTACCCCAAACAACACCTTATGTAGAGAGTTATCTGTTACTATTTCTTCTCAGAATGATTCTTAACGATTGGAAGAAAATGTCTTATGATCAGTGGCGGCTCGTGCCCAAAAGTTACAGCGTGCTGCGGGAAATAGTCCATGCAACTCACCTAGTTTCGAAAAATAAAGTCCATGTGCCGATGTTTCTGCATGGTATAAACAGAATTTCTACTTCCTTTCGCTTTTTTATCAATATCTTAGATCGGGTGTTGGTCTCCCTAACATTTTTATACCAAGCCTTTCTTCTAATGCTCTCCTTGAAAAGGGAGTTTTCAGAAGTTCATTAACAGTGCTCCTTATTTATTAGTTTAAGTTTTCGAAATATTAAATTACTCATACACTGAATAAAGTGAATTTATAACACGTTACACACTCTCACACAAAAAAGAATCTGATATCAGCCACCAAATAACGTTACCCAAAGGAATACCTGGATACAATGCGAGCATGCGAACCACATGCACTTGTTAAGGAAGATTCCCGGTTTGGTCGCGGGAATAACACGGTAGATGCATCACAATCGGCCCTGCGATTTAATAACCATTAGGTATTGGATCTGTTTACGTAAGAAGGTTGGGATTAGTTTTTAGAACTAAAATATAAAACAATGATAGATTGGTAAATGATTTTCTATACATATTCAACTTTTACAGCTATAACTATGAGCGTTGGTAGCCCTGCTTCACCGTGTATCGAATGATCACCGCGCAACGCACAGATGCAGCACGCATTTATGCGAAAATCTAGGGAATTTAGGACATCAGGGAGGCAAGAGGGGTAGGTGTGCGCATGCGCAATACTGATTACCGAGCTTGCTGGTTCTCAACACGTTGAAGTCAAGGATGCGTTCCATTAGTTACTGAGGTGTTTTTCATGCATTAAGAGTTTATTATTGGTGGTACTCGATTTCTTGCACTTACAATAATGTGTTGTTATTTACATGGTCTTCTAAAATGTCTACAGTGTAATTTATAAAACAGAAAAGAGCAGCACTGCAGCACGTAAGGACGAGCCGCCCCTGCTTATGATTGAGCTATTGTTATATTTTTGACAAATAAAATACATGCATTAAATTCTCTTAGGATAGATCGTGAGACCCCTTCGTTCTTATTGGCCGTTATATTATTTCTGATAACTAGCAAACCATTAAAGATTGTCAACATAGCACAGAAAATAGTAGAACTCGTGTTCTGCAGTTCGCATTATAGTGTTTCTCTAGAGGTCCGCGAAGTAGCTGACTGGTTTACTCTGTGTTTCTCGTGCTGAGGGACCATACTTAGAGTATGGGTTCTATTATGTGTTTCAAATGGGAAGAGTTCTCGCCTGTAGCGAATCAGATGCGTTAGCGCATTCAGCGTTGCCATCCCGCTATCCCCACTCTTTTTATATTTCCCTCCCTCTCTCTCTCTCTCTCTCTCTCTCTCGCACACTTGCGAGTTTTATTGGCGCTAACGCAAACTGAATTTTCCAAAGTTTTATAATAATTCAGTTGTTCAATTCACAACTGCAACATGGATATCCGTATATTATGAAAATGGTTTAAATATTTAGTTTAAAATTAGTTATAGTTTATGAATTACTTATTTTTCTAATCCAACGAATATACCAGCGGTGCATCCGTATAGCTGTTAATGTTACGCACGTTAAGAGATAATTCGTCATTGTCTTTATTGTCTGAGTACTGCACATTTATGATGATAGTTCCAAAATCTCGTTACGTACTATTTATTTCCAAAAGTCGTATTCTTGTAGCTTATCTGATGTCTCACGCAGTTTTCCCAGTCTTGTGTTTCTTGTCAATTTCTTCGTGAACAAGTCGTTGAACGTCAGTCAATTTAAAAATATTATTTCTGTTTGCAACATAATTTGAGCCCACATTAACTCAATTGGATTGTTCTGGCAGTAGTAAGGGAGAAGGTGGACCGTGTCTCATTGATCCAGCTGATATACGTTTTCATGGAACAGTAACTGAATAATACTGCTCTGAACTCTCTGCTCTAGAGTAAATAGAGATTACGAACCATTTATAAACAAAGATATAATGTGACCAGACACGTTCTGCCAGACCAGCAAGAAGTGTATCGTTTCCTCTCATCGAATTTAACAAACACCTTGACTTATTCAAAGTACACATTTCTTTTATCACGTCATGTCAAATGTTTTCGTTTCAGTTTTGAGTAATTTCAAATATACGTTCACGCATACATGCCAACCAATAATGATATTCATTACACTGCCTATGTCGCAATGCATTGTTATAATATAATGGTATCTATTTTATTTATTTGTACTAGGAAACCTATTTGAGCCAAAAATATGGGGGTTTTAGGGTTATATTAAATACATTACTCTCTCCTTTCTAATGGATCAGTTTTTGCAAAATATGAATGTTTGTCTTAGCGCGAATAATATTTATTAGAGATTTATTAGTTTGGCGCTCGTCATACACTACTTAGGGGGAATGCAATATGACAACACCGCAGGACTCCGATTGGTTGCTCACCTAGTTACGCTCAAGGAAAAACACCATCCCATTTGAAACACATAGAGTGGAACTTTCCATCTAGGCCTTACTCATGTGGAGGTATATCCAGGACTCAACTTGCTTCGGAGTCTACGGTAAAGGTCCTTTATTCCACCGTCATCCGCATCATCATCCTACCGTCAGATGTAATTGATTCCGTCTTCTGGATGACTCCATCTCAAAAATGTGTCCGGTCATTACGTGATGGCATGAGGTTAAGACTGAAGTTCATGGACTATATGGGGAGCATTAGAAACGATATTTTCTAGCGTTCTTCTCATTCACTTTAATTATTATTAATCCAATTCGTGGTATAACATCTGAATGTAATTGAATCGACATGCTACTTGCTACAGGATCAATATGATGAGTAATATAACGGGAATAGGAAAGTATATATACGTATGATGCATTTTAGTGCCTAAATCTGTGAATCTATGACTATTAGAAAAAGTTGCATATCAGACATTTTAAACATATTTTCTTCTTTCCTAGTTATAAAGGACTTGTTGATTACTACGTGTAATAATTTGATAAGAGGTACATCAATAATTTCAGTATATCATTGCCGTAAGTTCAAATAAATGCATAATGTAGAAGCATGATGTAAGATTTATCACGAGAGAGGGTCATTAGAGATACAGTTTAAGAGTTCAGATACAAGAAATTAGTTTCGCTTGTGTAGTTAAAATGTAATTACGGTGGCAGGGGAATTATGTTTACGAGAAAACAATTATTTTAAGGCATACTTATAAATCAAGTAGAAAATTTTTGAAAATTGAATGGTAATGAAGTTATTAGTTATGACAAATCACTATGTTTCAGAGACGAATTAGCAGTTTAACTTGACAATATAAATAGGACGGTTGGTGCGAGTGATTACATTTAGGCAGTACTTAAGTTAAAAGAAGAGGGTGCATTTATAAATTTGCTTCTTACCCCCTTCTTACAGAAGTGTTCACTGTGATCTATTATCGGCAGCCACAACTTCAAAGACCGCGTTCGGGTTATACGACAGAAGCTATAGGATGTACTACTTACTACTCAGGAACACTTAATACTACACTCTCAAACAGTTACAGTTCACTTCAAATAGCTCAATATTAGCCTCCTCTAAATTTATCAGTTAACTGAATTGGAGTAGTCCATTTTCATACCGGCCCATGTATACCCTGAGAAAAAGTTCTCATAGTTCAACACTGGAGTATACTATATATTTTCAACCTTTTAAAGAAATATTTTTATTACATCTTGGGAATTGAACCTACGACTTCCAAAAATGGGTTCGAGACTTTACGACTGAGCCTCCCGCTTGGTTGAAAAATTATACTTATTAGATCATTTTTACTCACTGCCCTTTGCAGAATATAGTTTTCGATTTTACATTATTTTCTGATTTTCATTCTTTTCGCGCTTTCTTTCATTTTCTTATATGTATTTCTTATATTGCTGTTATTTTCCATAAGGGAACATTGTAAGCTGCCATTAATGTATCTTATCTCATATGCATTTGAGATATCCTAGCGGTTTACAGAGAAAAATACCAGTCAGATGGAAAATTTAATAATCATACTAGCTTGTTGCCATCGTAGCTCTGTGATTAGAGCAACCGACAGAGACCGGAAAATCTGTGGTTGAAATCCTGGTAGTGGAATTGAATTTTGCAGTCTGGCTGCATTTACAGGTTGATAGGTATTTCACAGGAAGTCTATCACGATTTGAGCAAAGAGGTATTTCACAGGAAGTCTATCACGATTTGAGCAAAGAGGTATTTCACAGGAAGTCTATCACGATTTGACCAAAGGTAGCTCTGAGCTTTAAACGGAAATAAACTAGAGATGTACCGCTCTGCAGTTAATGCAAGTACTGTGCACAAATATGTTGTCTGTTGGATACGTGGAGCAATAGATAAATGTATAAATAGTGATTTAATTGATATCATTACAGCGGAGTGTCTTAAAGATTATCTTTTATTCGTAAGACTGATAATTTATATCAGGGAGGGCAAAAAGTTGACTCGTTATTACATTTTGCCGCAGTATCACCGACTCACTACCTATTTCTATGTTATGTGTATGCCTTTGGTGTGTCTTGCCTGTGGTTTATATTTTATATTTTCCAACCCTTGGTGGATAAGTAAATAAATAAAATTTGTTTAAGTTTCCTAGGGAATATAGTAATCGGTAGAAGCATACAGTAACTGGTGCATGGCACCGCAAGCTAGCTACAGTGGGGCCTTTGTAGAGTCGGTTTAGTTAACTCATGTGCACGTAGGCCGCTTCCTTTGACGAACACTTATAATCGTTTTACAACCCCGGACCTCCTTCTCGCAGTCCGTTCTGCAAGGTTGCCACCTTTCTCAATACGTAATGGGTATCGTACGAGGTTTCGTCTAAATAAATTATCTTATGTCCATTACTGCGAAACTTCCTTAGTTTTGACGATATATATATATATATCGCCAAGCTACAATTCTACTGGATTCCATAATAATCCTTAACTTATTCAAAATTCGGTATTTGAAACCCAGTTCGTCTGGAGACCACGCAAAGTGCACAGCCCATAAATAAAATCCCATATTTCTTGCAAATGTGCAACCAATTCGTCTAAGGTGGGCGCTCTCCCTTTTGCATAGAATCTATATATTTCTCCTCGAATTAAATAGCATGTGAAATTATCTACTTTAGAGAAACGTTTCCTTTCGTTTTCACACTTATCGGCGTCTTTGGTATTCCTTTCGTCACAATATTTCTTACTGCATTTCTGTGAATACCCAGAATTTATCATCAGGTTCATTGCATGACTCCTTACAAAGATTATTTTTCAGCACATATTTATGTGTTCAAAACAAGCGCTTGAATTTGCTTACAAACAGTTCCCGTTATAACTTTTTTAAGGCTTTTCCAGTGACATAACTCGACCAAGCAACACTTTCCAATTTATTCACACTATTGTCATCACTTTGTCTATTTTCACTTGACTAAAAGTTTCATTTGCATTTACCACTGCATTTCTCTCCCACGGTCTCCACGTCGTGACACACAACGAATTTCTGCACGTAATGAAACAGATCAATTGGAAGTTGGAACTTTGGCAACTGAGACTCCACGTGGAGTAAACATGCAACTGTCACTTCGAGAAAATCAGGGTTGCTATTGGTCCTCAACGACAGGGTTGCATTTCTGAAATGTGGAGATAGATTTATGACGGTATTAGTGGGCAGTCGGGTGAGTATCCTTTGAGGGGCAAACTGCACTTGCGTTCACTAGACAGACTCTACTATCATGGCTACCTCTGGGAGGAAGTAATGAAGGGGCGCTCCAAAGGGCTACGAGATCCGCATGACGTTGTACGCCAGCAAGAACTAACTCACCAATGACTCCGGCATGTCAGTAATCTTTACGCCGTCTACATATCCCTAAGCTGGGGGCCCCTAAATAGAGGCGACATGTCACAGGAGGGATGAGGATCACACTGAGCGCCAGCAAGAAACCATTCGAAAGCGGATGTTCCACCTTCCTGCCACAACACGACAAAAGCTGTCGTTTACTCCTACAACCCTAAAAGAACGAGTTCAAACAGATCAAAGGAAACGAGTTCGACAGGAAATGTTAGATGGAAAATTCATGGTAGAAGGGGAATAATTCCAGCAATTGCCGAGGAAACCGAAAAATCCTACGGTCAAATTGGCGTTCTTGAAGGAATCGATCACAGGACCTGCTGATTGTGAACTCACAGGTTACCGTGGAGATATGTCAATCAGTTTCAGGTGATTAAATAGGAGTTTCTTAAATGTTAATATTGATCCTATTCCATCTTAGGTCCAATGCATATATGTTTACAGTACAATTCCTAGAGTCCTGAGTAATTTTCTTCTTAATGGATTGGAACCTAGAATATCATCCGCTTATAAGAACCTACATTGGTACTCTATATTTATGTATTTATTTACAATTTTTACAATTATTTTCATTTTGGTCTTCTTGCACTTATCTTATTCTTTCGACGGAAAAAATTAAATTTTAAACATTTTAGCCATATTTCTTCGTATCTGCGCAAGTGAAGCATTTTATTGCAGTAAAAATAAAAATATGAACTTCTGTTTATCTAATATCCCTGAATAGCCGATCTGGATACGAAAGTGTGAAGGAAGTAAAATAATATTTATTTTTATCTGTGAAATAGCTACAGTTATACTGTAGCAAATAAATTAATGAAGTTTAAACCACTGAAATGTTTAACTGGAAATTAATAACGTCAATCTGTATAAATAGTTGCAATTTAATAAACAGACCGCAACTCCACGGGTGTCCGAAAGCTATTATAAAGCATTTATCAATAGATAATGGAAAGTTTTAATTTTAAGAGTAGTTATAGCATCAAGCGGTATGCGGCAGTACAGTTGTTTCTATTCTCAGTTGTGTTAAATTTCTTAAATAGCGCAGACTTTGTATCTGTTAAAGTGGCATGTGACGTGGTTAGCTTGTTCTGTTGTATGTGGCAGTAAGAAGTATGAAGTCAAGGTGGCAAGCCGCTGACATTTCTTGACTGTGCCGGTCTAAACGTCAATTGTTACTGGAGGAATAGGAATTCTTAAGCAGTTGGTTTCGAGTTATATACAGTCAAGCCAGAGAACTACAGATAACGCAAAACGTCAGCGACCAAAGTTCACCGACAGGCAAGTAAAAATCGATCCGACTACTGTCTGCAAATACCTAAAGTGTACGAGGAATGGTTTCTTTGTTATGTGCGACATCCTTGCCTTTACTCCAGTGACGGTTTAACGTACTGCGTGTTGGCTTTAATGCTCAGGAGTTCCTACGCCTGGTGTGCACGTTTCCACTCTGCATAGTGTTCAATATTATGACTAGGTAATGCAGAGTTTGAGAGAAGTAGATTCTAACGCTGACCACTCTCCGTGCGGAGAACATATTGACGAAAGCTCTATCGACATATTTGCCTTCTCTTTTACCCTTTTAATATTATTATGCTTTTTATGTTTATGTTTATTAGATTACTTCCGCAACAGGTTTAACAGCACAGAAATGTTTCCTTTGATGTCTGAATTTTGAAATCCTTGCTGCCCGAGTTACGTTGGAAAGAACCAGTTTTTAAACTGGACGATATATTGCAATTACATGTGTCTTATAAGCTCATTATGTTTGGAGCTCAGTTTGCTACAGCTATGGATATCACTGGCCGGGATTTCAATGTCGAATCCCCCCTCCACACTGCTGTACCACCAAGTTTATGGTGAGAACAGGGTTGGCTTAGCTGAACTAAACGGTGATTTTTGCAATAGAATGTTGATGGGATTTTAGCAGCAGAAGTCTCAAATTCCAACAAAAAAGAAATAGCAAAACTTTTTAATGTCAGCTTTTATATATTTTAATTCACACCAATATTGATTACTTTAAACTTATAACATAAATGTGTAGTACTAAGAATAGAAAATTGTCATAAATTAAAATTTACATTTAGCCGTATTTTTATCTTACCACAAGCTTATTTTAGGCAGTACAGAGTTAAAACACTTCCAGAAGAACACCAATAGCTGTAGCTTCCTATATGATGTACGTATTTTCTAGCAGCGCAAACAGGTTTTTGTTAACGGTGATTAAAGCACACTCAATAAGAGTATCATTAAGCCTAAAGGTTATTCATTACGCGCTTAAATGAATTTCCATCAGGTTATCAACTCCATATTCACAGCTGTTTGTAGTAGCTAGGTATAGTTAATCCTGCATGAGTGGAAACTCGATTTAAATTCTATTGATAATTAACGTGTAAAAGCTTTTCTTGTCATCAAATATCGTTTGAATTACGGTAATTGTTGAATATTCAACCACTTTTGTCACTTATAATACAAACTAAATCTGTTTACAATGTGTAACAACTAAAAGCATAGTGTATAATCCTACAAAAAATCACAAGGTACTTCCGGAATTTAAGCTATGGGAAAGCGTATGGTAATGTTGCTGGTTATTTTCGTTACAAATTAAAATATGCTCCCAATGTTTCTATAAGTACAGGTACTTTTAAATAATAAAATAACATTTTTACAGATTGTGAATAGCCGTACACTTCCTTTGTTTAGGTTTAAAGTGCGTTTTTCGTTGACAATTATTAGTTTCATAAGTAAAATATTAACTCCAACAGTTCCGAAAACAATAACTTCCTGGACTTCCTACATTTGTTACAAATACTTCTTTCTATAGAATACATTCCAAAATAATGTATAATAAATGTGAGGACTCCAACTTAGAATTAGTGTAAAGCTGTTGCTTCAAATTCTGATTAGAATCAGCCAACTCAATTGTACAGGACATACTTCAAGCGTGTGACGTAATACCGTTTATGGGATTCGTATACCAGGATAGGGGAGGAAAGGAAAGGGCAAGTTTCGTACCTGACAATCACAAAGGTATAAAGTACACATACATTCCGCTTTCTCCGCTAGTCAATCTGAAATAGTGCCTTTGCCGTTACGCCTGTCTCACATTTCTCACCAAGTTCTAGCTAAGAGAAAAAAGCCTTGCGTGATAATGCTGCAGAGCATTCCTTTGGCTGGCAAACAAACCGACATGAGTTGGTATCTCCTAGGTTCAAATTATATACGGATTTTAAAGCATTTTGATTTCGAGTGCACAAGAAACCACACATCTCCCTCACACATTCTCTCTCTCTCTCTCTCTCTCTCTCTCTCTCTCTCTCTCTCTCTCTCTCTCTCTCTCTCTCTCTCTCTCTCTCTCTCTCTCTCTCTCTCTCTCTCTCTCTCTCTGTGTGTGTGTCTCTCTTTCTCAGCAATGATTCCTTTTTAGTAATCTCATACGCAAGAACAATAAGGTTATAACTTCAGAAATTGTGGATTACGTTCCCTTATGGATTGTAGAACTTAGTAATTTGCATATAAATGTGCCCACTTAGAAATTATTAAGACAATATACTGACATAAAAAATTAGAAACAGTATATGTAATCTGTACATGAACTGAGCTATTATGGAGAGCATATGCATTATTTACCCCATTAAACATCAGATTTAATATTGAAGAGTTGGGATATGCACAAAGCAAGTTTTTAGTTCATATACAGATACCACAACACTAAATTAAAAAACATGATGCTTTAAATGGAGAACATCTTTGAATCCACAGGAATATTTTTGAAATTAAATATCTAGAGCTGCTGGCGCTGAACATTTTGAAACGTTTCTCTTTGTGTAAATTGGTACGCTACATTGTTATTTAATAAACTAAACTATAAAATAGAAACTGATTTAATACGCTTAGGTACGTCAAACACAATTGTACTCAATTCAGAGAATTCGTTATACCGTGACTAGATAAGGCGAGAATTTGTAGATGTGACGTCAGCTATTGATTGCGTTGCATTTGAATAATACAGGTTCTTTTTGAATTCGGCGCCAATGTTGCTGGAAACTCGCAGTGTATGAAATGAAATGGCAATTGCGGAGGAAAATTGGGAACGAAACGTTCTCTGCCAAAGGCGCCTCCTGGGCACTTACAGCTTGTAAGAAATGAGGAACAAACCACCTACTCAGGTGTCATTTTATACCTGTATGCAGTCTGCATTATGCATTATAGAGTACTTTACTCTATATGGGTCACTATGCCATGCAAGGCCAGTGTCTGGCCCTAACGGGTGTTGACGCAAGGCCTGTGTCTAAATTACAGGTTCCTTCAAGTTTCATTTGTCGTCTGACCACCAGCATAAATAAATGCATACGTTTACTTTTTCTGTAGTAAATGTTATGGTTTTCGATTGGTATTTATTTGATTTTAAATATATATTTATTAAAAGGCTGCCTCTTGAACAAAGCGTAACAACTATAAGATTGCCAATAAGTACATATCTAAATGGAATAAGAACAACAGAGTCAATAAAATAATGTTATAAGGAAGATATAATGGTTGATCTAATTAAAGTTCTAATTCAGAATTAGAAAATAAACCATTTAAATTAAATTACATTTTTAAAGTTTTAGGAAATACCCACTTGGAAGAGATTAAACATTACTAATGGTTATGAAAATTTGCGATATGACATTTGGAAAGCCAGTAAGTGTAGTCATTGGGAATAACAAGGGCTATAAAAGTGACCTTATAAAAGGACTACCGATCCCTTCAAAGCAGATGTTTGGATGTATTTAATGTCTATGGTGAGTAAGCCTAAGAATCTACAGCTATCCACAGAAAACTTGGAATTTTTTCCATAGGCGCTTATTAACAATAGAATTATAATATTTTTCAAATATAACATGGTACTGTTAGCTGGTAGATATTCTTTAGGCTTATTTTAAGTCGTATTTTTGGATTTAATACGCAACCGATATGTGAGCCAGTTTTGAAGGCAATTATAACAATGCGTCGTGTATCAAGGAATTGTTTAGCAATTCCAAAGCCTTCGTCCGTCGCACACCTAACCATCTGCAGATCATTACCTAACATACGAATTTTGTGATTACGAATATTCCTGAGTGCTTTGCCATAGGGATAAAGATGAGGAACTGTAAGAGGCTTTCAAACTCTCTGCGGCAACCTCAACCTCAACACTTTAATTAAGTACAGCTCGCACCGCAATAATGTTAATGTCATCTTTAAGGCTTCCTTCCAGTTAGTGCTGGATAGTTAATTGTGGTGAAAAGTATAATTATCAAACCACTATTTTTATTCCTTGTCACATTGTTCGGTTTTGATCTTACGGGCGTCAATGTAGCGATTTTTAAGAACAATATTTGGTTGAATTGTAATTGGTGCAGATATTCACCCATCTTTTATTGGAATTTTAAAGAACTTTATATAGATCCATGCTTTTACTTAAAATACCAAGCCGTTGAGTTACTGGATTATGAATTTCCAATGATTTTTGAATAGCCTGAGGTCTTTTTTCACTCGCTTCCATTTATGCTACCCTTAAGTGTTCGAAAGGCATCCTACTGGCCTTCACAACTGGAGTATGTATAGTAAGGAGGAGGTGGGTGTATGTGTTTACATTTCTGCACAGCAATGGTATAGTTTTTTATATGTAAACTGCTAGATTATTCAGAGGAATGCCTTCAGATTCCAAATTACCTTCCCAAACGCCCACAAAAGTATTCTTCCCCAATACACCCCCACAATATTTACAAACATCACGTCAGCTACAGTTATAGGACATGGACTGAATTTTCTAACCGTTTTTTAATTTTAACATTATTATTTGAAAATTGGCACACCTACTATGAGTTAAAAATGAAATGATTGTGCAAAATCTCCAACTTTTCAAATAATTTCTCAGATGATACAATTAAACGTTTTGAATTAGCGAAAAATTGCCTTAAAACTATATTGTGCATTCACATTTTAAAGAAGTATTATAGTGATATTTACTGATATTTTAGTAAAGATAAAAATACGTTCAAATATTTGATATAAGCTTTTATAAAATTATTGGTCATAAAATTCAATTTTTTTTCAGTATAAATTAATTTTTGTATTCCAAAGAATGATTCAGTAATAAAATCCCTATTTGAAACTTAAGGGATACTTCCGTTGGTTGTTATAGCGTTTGTTTAGAGGTCTCTTACGATATCAGCATTAGTGGGATATTTTCTGTTTTATATTTATAAGCGAAAATGTTCATTTCAGGTGGACTATTATCGTTACACTAAGCTCTGCAGTAGTGAAATACTTTTGGCTGAAGTCTAACAAACGTGGGACTATATGTTGGGTTCCCAAGGGCCCAATCCATCACTAAGACATGGCGTAGATCGCTGATGATAAATTAAGTAGCTTGATGGGCCTTCCGTCGTGTAAAACCCCATTTATTATTATTTTCTTTTTGGGGACGTAATCGCGTTACAAATGAACCCCGTGTTGTCTAAGTATTTTTAAAAACATATTCCTACAGTTAGAACAATTAAAATATCACTGGCATTAGTTTAAATATTGCAGTAATTAGTTGAATAACGATTACAGTACGTGAGAGTACTATTAAAGGTGGCTAATGAAATCGCTATTTGCTACTTAAATCTTCACGTTTGCACCTGCCATAATCTCAGAATAAGTGTTTTACATTGCGCTGGTTAGCGAGTTATGTGTTCACTTCTAAGGATTCTACAGCTGAGTGACTGTCTAAAATGATTACGGGTGCACACAAACTTCTACAAGTTGTAACTAATCTAGGCGTGAACTAATTCCAACACTTTCGTTCTCAGTCAAACATCACGCGCATTCCCCTAACTTGTGCATTCAGTCATTTCCGCTAATTTCAGACCTACACTTAACGACAGAAGTTTACTCAGAAATAGTTTCTCTTTCTCAAAATGTCTCTAAAGTCACTATAGCCTTCCCAGATCAGTTACCTGTTCAAAACCTGAAAGAAATTCCAGTTGTAATACAGTGAAAACTCACTTCTAAACGGTAAAACTTACTTTATTGAGA
This sequence comes from Mantis religiosa, assembly GCA_030765055.1. Lineage (NCBI taxonomy): Eukaryota > Metazoa > Arthropoda > Insecta > Mantodea > Mantidae > Mantis > Mantis religiosa. The sequence continues at coordinate 107,875,958 of CM060948.1, read as the reverse complement.
TTATTATAATTAAATATGTTAGTGCACAGTCTAATAGAGGTCTTACGAATCTGATTTAACTCTTTCAAATTTACTGGTTTTTTTACAACCAAATGTAAAATTAAAATTTACGCTGCCACTAATTTATTAAATTGATTTAAATGTATTATTGCTTGTTGTGCGAACCTCTTCTGTTACTCCCGCATAGAACTTTCCATGTGTTTATAAATTATATTTCGGTCTTTCTCTGTTTATTATAGAGAATAAAAATATTATTAGGGTGGTAAAATAAGTTACGCACATGTTTTCTATTTGGTTTTGTAAAAGAAACTCAACAAAGGGATCAAGCAACTAAAGACCGTCCTTGCAAATGCCACTAACTATAAGCTTCATTGTTTTCATGGTGGCATTATATATTTTTTTCTGAAAATTTACCACATTAAATGGAATATTAAGAAGCAGACAACTGTGATTTAGTTTATATTTATTTATGTATTTATTGATTTATTGCTAAATTAACTTATTTATCTACTTATTTTGTGAGGAACAGAGGACTGCAGACATTCACTAGCGCTTAAAATGTCTATAGAGATCAGGCCATGGACAGGAAAGCAGTCAGCGTTGGATATGTAGATATCAGAGTGAAACTTTTAAGCTCGTCGTCGATCGGGGGATCGCATGTCGCTGACATCGGCGACAGTTGAACCCCGTAGACAGGCTTATTCTGGACAATAAGTGAATAACAACAAAAGAAGAGGCTGCTTATATTGAGGCCTCTGTGGTTAACATCAACAAATCTAAGCACATATTATGCTGAAAAGTTATTTTCCAGGGACTCCTAAATATTAAACTGACGACAGGGAAGAAAGTAGGAGCATTTATCCGGAGTTATTTCAAATTCATGAGGCTGGCGATTATTTCTTATTCACCTGAAATGAAACGTGAGTTCAAATTCATAAACTTAGAAAAAAACGATAATATATAAGGTGGTGCCACAAATATTCTCCTCAAAAGAAAAAAATCAACCCAGATTCCCTGAAGTTCTGAAAGTCTAATACTGTTTAAAATATTGCATTCTGTTAACAGTATTGCATTCTGTAAGCCGCATATACCCTCCAGCCCAGATCTTGCATCATCTCCATTTTTATTTGTTGGACACCTGAAAGATACACGCCTTAGGAGACGATGCGACACCAATAAGAAAGTCATAGGTGAAGTATGGACGTGACTAAAAAGGGAATGGTATCGTAGAGTTATTCAGACTCTTGTGTCTTGGAAGAGGAAAGTAACAGATACTGTATCTAAAAAAAACTAAAATCATAAATTATCATATTTATCATGACATTCTTTGACCATTATATCAATATAAATATAAAATATGTAGCCAACTACTGGTCACACTTCTGCTGAGATGATTTAATCTGCTCTTTTATCTTTATTGTTTACATTGGTGTCTTTTTCTATATTACGGCTGTTTACACCCTGGCCAATGTGTTCTGTGAAGTTTGTCATTTCAACAGATTTTCTTATCTTACCTCTCAGTACTGTATTGAGAATCATCTTAATCTTCAAAAATATCCAAAATTATAAAAACGTACACACACGTTGGACCATCTAGGGCTAATAAACGAAGCACTACGAATACACCTTGAATAACATGTGGAACTATGCGTATAGCAAACTGATGTATTTTATATAACTTAAACGTGTTCTTCAAAGTGGCACTTCAAATATGTAAATTGAGATTGTAATGGACGCAGTTCCATTAGGACAGAGTTGTTGGAGGTGGCACAGAGTTTAAACCTTACTCCTGTTTCGTTCTTCGATTCGCCATGGGTCCAGAAACATTTTACTCATTTACCACTGTCATCGTACGGCCTGACCACCCAGCACCGAATTCGGAGCGAGAAAGAAGGAGAATGACACCGAGACACAAAACACCGAGACTGACTTAGAGTAAAGATACAGACAGAGAAAACTTTCAGCACTATAGGAAATACTACTTAATTGCCTCTACTTAATCTTGTGGAGGAGCTTCCAGATTGTGGCGTCCCACAAGAACGTCCTTCCAGCGTCAATTCTATTAGTTTGCGGTTCAGTTTACGGTATGAAAAAGAATCTCAAGACTGACAAAGGGGCCTGTGAGTAAAATTAAGTGATCTTTAATGCCCACATGGAATGAGACGCTAAGCACCATAACAACTAAACACCATCCATAAATAAACAGGTCGGTTAGGTGCAGGACGGAAGTTTGCGAATCAGAGGAAGAACAGTTATCTACTCAGACAAATACACTGCATACGTCACGCACCGCCGTTCAACCCATCTGGTCCCAAAAACATCGAAGAGGAATTGGAAAGTCAAATGAGAGTGGGCGAGGAAGAAGAAAATTCGTATGTAAGAAACCATCCCACCGTTTGCATAGCGGTTTAGAAAAGATGTGAAAAAGAACTTAGTCTTTTGTTTATACTCAGCCAAATGCTACTAAAACGTTCCAATATTGTAGTTCAATCTCTGCTGCAGATCCGGCGTATCATTCTAGAACTTTCACTTAAAGCTCTTAATTGTGTTTTTTACATTATTTTATATTCTGCTCAGTTAAATTTTGACGTTATAAGTGCTTCACTTCAAAAGTGTATGTTTGGTATTCAAATATAGTTCACATTAAATTAAGTCCTACCCAATGCTTTAAAACGAAACAAACTTAGTGTTTATAATTTAGCATATGCAGGGTTAACCATATATGTACGAAATTCCTGTAATACCTCATATGTGCCTAAATGGCTGTGCTGAACGATATTTAACTGTCCTCAATACATACTGTATTTAAATGAATGTCTCTTAGCTTTAGAAATCATAAAGCAATAATTCTTTTACAAAACCTCTCACTGCGGACACAGCGTTTCCTAAATGAAGTTGAGGAACATAATAACCGTTCAATTATCCTACAATATCATTCATTATACACTTACGCATCGCCTTACTCCTGGAGTCATCAGGTATAACCTTAACAGGAATTTAAGCTATGGGAATTTTATATGTTTTGGTCCCCTTAAGAGAGTCGTTATGGGCACAGATTTGGAAAAGGCAAATATGAACTGTTAGAATAGAAATTCTCGTGCTGTTTTCAGTAGAAGATATGTGCTATTATCGAGAAGATAAATTCTCAACGTATTACCTATTACCAAACTTTAATTCTCCGACTCCAATATTGTTATATCTTCATTTTAACAATTGATTACCATAATTTTCCAAGAAGATATACAGTTGATGTCTGCTAATATTGCGTCCTCACAAATGCAACCACAAAACCTCTGGTGGTGGTAATGAGGATAAGCTATTTTAGCTGAGAATCGGTTTTATAGTTTTGAAAAAAAAAATGTGGAGTAGTATTTACTACGGAGAGGATTCGGCATGGAGACCAGTCGTGATCCATTGTACCTTTGCCCCAAAGTCAGGCAACCCCAGAAGGGAGGGTGAGGTGAGAGGAGACGAGGGCGGCTGTCCCAATAAGCCACGACAGTGCAGAGGGTAGGAACCCTACATTTAACTTAGAGAGAGACCCCCCCCCAGCAGGCCAGGACAACGGACATGCCCCCCTACTGCGGTACGGGAACGGTCCCAGCAGCCGCGCCTGAAATGGTCTCAGCAGGCGGTCGGAGACTGATAATCGGCCTAACGGAGGAGGAAATGTTTTCCTCAGAGCATATCATCCTGCCATGCACCGCCGAGACATCCACCGACACTTCTACCCTGAAAGAGGCCACCAGATGAGAGCTGATGTGAAATGACAATAGAGAAGAAATGGAGGGACAGGAAATTCGGTGGATGTAATTAACATACCAAGAATTCGCCTAGCGAAAAGACATATGGGTCAGGTATGTCGGCTATGGGAATCGAACCCTGATCTCCAGAATGTGGGCCACAGATGAAACCACTTGGACTATCCCGCTCAGTAAGTAAATGAATATGTAAATAAATAAATAAATAAATAAATAAATAAATAAATAAATAAATAAATAAATAAATAAATAAATAAATAAATAAATAAATAAATAAGTAAGTAAGTAAGTAAGTAAGTAAGTAAGTAAGTAAGTAAGTAAGTAAGTAAGTAAGTAAGTAAGTAAGTAAGTAAGTAAGTAAGTAAGTAAGTAAGTAAGTAAGTAAGTAAGTAAGTAAGTAAGTAAGTAAGTAAGTAAGTAAGTAAGTAAGTAAGTAAGTAAGTAAGTAAGTAAGTAAGTAAGTAAGTAAGTAAGTAAGTAAGTAAGTAAGTAAGTAAGTAAGTAAGTAAGTAAGTAAGTAAGTAAGTAAGTAAGTAAGTAAGTAAGTAAGTAAGTAAGTAAGTAAGTAAGTAAGTAAGTAAGTAAGTAAGTAAGTAAGTAAGTAAGTAAGTAAGTAAGTAAGTAAGTAAGTAAGTAAGTAAGTAAGTAAGTAAGTAAGTAAGTAAGTAAGTAAGTAAGTAAGTAAGTAAGTAAGTAAGTAAGTAAGTAAGTAAGTAAGTAAGTAAGTAAGTAAGTAAGTAAGTAAGTAAGTAAGTAAGTAAGTAAGTAAGTAAGTAAGTAAGTAAGTAAGTAAGTAAGTAAGTAAGTAAGTAAGTAAGTAAGTAAGTAAGTAAGTAAGTAAGTAAGTAAGTAAGTAAGTAAGTAAGTAAGTAAGTAAGTAAGTAAGTAAGTAAGTAAGTAAGTAAGTAAGTAAGTAAGTAAGTAAGTAAGTAAGTAAGTAAGTAAGTAAGTAAGTAAGTAAGTAAGTAAGTAAGTAAGTAAGTAAGTAAGTAAGTAAGTAAGTAAGTAAGTAAGTAAGTAAGTAAGTAAGTAAGTAAGTAAGTAAGTAAGTAAGTAAGTAAGTAAGTAAGTAAGTAAGTAAGTAAGTAAGTAAGTAAGTAAGTAAGTAAGTAAGTAAGTAAGTAAGTAAGTAAGTAAGTAAGTAAGTAAGTAAGTAAGTAAGTAAGTAAGTAAGTAAGTAAGTAAGTAAGTAAGTAAGTAAGTAAGTAAGTAAGTAAGTAAGTAAGTAAGTAAGTAAGTAAGTAAGTAAGTAAGTAAGTAAGTAAGTAAGTAAGTAAGTAAGTAAGTAAGTAAGTAAGTAAGTAAGTAAGTAAGTAAGTAAGTAAGTAAGTAAGTAAGTAAGTAAGTAAGTAAGTAAGTAAGTAAGTAAGTAAGTAAGTAAGTAAGTAAGTAAGTAAGTAAGTAAGTAAGTAAGTAAGTAAGTAAGTAAGTAAGTAAGTAAGTAAGTAAGTAAGTAAGTAAGTAAGTAAGTAAGTAAGTAAGTAAGTAAGTAAGTAAGTAAGTAAGTAAGTAAGTAAGTAAGTAAGTAAGTAAGTAAGTAAGTAAGTAAGTAAGTAAGTAAGTAAGTAAGTAAGTAAGTAAGTAAGTAAGTAAGTAAGTAAGTAAGTAAGTAAGTAAGTAAGTAAGTAAGTAAGTAAGTAAGTAAGTAAGTAAGTAAGTAAGTAAGTAAGTAAGTAAGTAAGTAAGTAAGTAAGTAAGTAAGTAAGTAAGTAAGTAAGTAAGTAAGTAAGTAAGTAAGTAAGTAAGTAAGTAAGTAAGTAAGTAAGTAAGTAAGTAAGTAAGTAAGTAAGTAAGTAAGTAAGTAAGTAAGTAAGTAAGTAAGTAAGTAAGTAAGTAAGTAAGTAAGTAAGTAAGTAAGTAAGTAAGTAAGTAAGTAAGTAAGTAAGTAAGTAAGTAAGTAAGTAAGTAAGTAAGTAAGTAAGTAAGTAAGTAAGTAAGTAAGTAAGTAAGTAAGTAAGTAAGTAAGTAAGTAAGTAAGTAAGTAAGTAAGTAAGTAAGTAAGTAAGTAAGTAAGTAAGTAAGTAAGTAAGTAAGTAAGTAAGTAAGTAAGTAAGTAAGTAAGTAAGTAAGTAAGTAAGTAAGTAAGTAAGTAAGTAAGTAAGTAAGTAAGTAAGTAAGTAAGTAAGTAAGTAAGTAAGTAAGTAAGTAAGTAAGTAAGTAAGTAAGTAAGTAAGTAAGTAAGTAAGTAAGTAAGTAAGTAAGTAAGTAAGTAAGTAAGTAAGTAAGTAAGTAAGTAAGTAAGTAAGTAAGTAAGTAAGTAAGTAAGTAAGTAAGTAAGTAAGTAAGTAAGTAAGTAAGTAAGTAAGTAAGTAAGTAAGTAAGTAAGTAAGTAAGTAAGTAAGTAAGTAAGTAAGTAAGTAAGTAAGTAAGTAAGTAAGTAAGTAAGTAAGTAAGTAAGTAAGTAAGTAAGTAAGTAAGTAAGTAAGTAAGTAAGTAAGTAAGTAAGTAAGTAAGTAAGTAAGTAAGTAAGTAAGTAAGTAAGTAAGTAAGTAAGTAAGTAAGTAAGTAAGTAAGTAAGTAAGTAAGTAAGTAAGTAAGTAAGTAAGTAAGTAAGTAAGTAAGTAAGTAAGTAAGTAAGTAAGTAAGTAAGTAAGTAAGTAAGTAAGTAAGTAAGTAAGTAAGTAAGTAAGTAAGTAAGTAAGTAAGTAAGTAAGTAAGTAAGTAAGTAAGTAAGTAAGTAAGTAAGTAAGTAAGTAAGTAAGTAAGTAAGTAAGTAAGTAAGTAAGTAAGTAAGTAAGTAAGTAAGTAAGTAAGTAAGTAAGTAAGTAAGTAAGTAAGTAAGTAAGTAAGTAAGTAAGTAAGTAAGTAAGTAAGTAAGTAAGTAAGTAAGTAAGTAAGTAAGTAAGTAAGTAAGTAAGTAAGTAAGTAAGTAAGTAAGTAAGTAAGTAAGTAAGTAAGTAAGTAAGTAAGTAAGTAAGTAAGTAAGTAAGTAAGTAAGTAAGTAAGTAAGTAAGTAAGTAAGTAAATAAATAAATAAATAAATAAATAAATAAATAAATAAATAAATAAATAAATAAATAAATAAATAAATAAATAAATAAATAAATAAATAAATAAATAAATAAACGAACTAATGAATGAACGAATGAACGAACGAACTAATGAATGAATGAACGAACGAATAAATAATTAATAACAGTAACACTTCCTCACCCGTCCATAGTTTTGACATTTGAATTTTAGATCAAATAGGTGCCTATCAAATTCGTCTATTAGGCATTTAGTTCACTACACGGCCGTTTAAAGGAAAATTAGTTGAATTCATTATTCTTGGAGATGGGTGTTGTTTTCTAGACATATGGCTGTTCTGCTAAGTATGGCATTATGTGAGTTACTTAATTTTTATCCAATGTTGTCACTACGCAAGCAGCAGTACTAACCTTCCTCTATATCCTGGGTATTCACTTAATTGCTAAGAAGATTAACCGTATCAAAATGAATGGTTGCTCCTGCAGCTACAGGCGCAGAGAGCTAGAATTCGTAATATACTGCTATCTCTTGGATAGAGATGGGTAACTTAAGAAATGGAAGCGTAGAATTTTCTCTGGATTGGTAATTGCATGATTAAGCAGGGGATGAAAGCCAAAAATTTGTGAAACTACGCATAAGGTCAAAAATTATAAATAAAGATACCTTGGGGGACAGGCGGTGTCCCCTAGAGTATAGAGATATCACCAAGGCAAACCAAACAAAACTCTAGAAGATGATCACGAAATAACATAATGCTCAAAACATAAGATTTAAGATAAAACTGAAACTATGCCCGATTTCTCCAACAGATGTTAAACTCGACGTTAACAAATGTAACGTAACAATTGTCACAGCGCTAACACTAATGTTAAATTTCTTGCATTTCACCAACCTGTTTTCTGAAAATGTTAACAAACCTGTGTTAACGCCAAGAAACTTGTAAATGTCTCAGCTATAGAAGGCTATGGATGAGTCGTATTATTTTCTCAACGTACTGCGATGCACTTTTGTTTTCAAAAATGGCGGATGAAAAAAATCATAAATAAAGCCGTGAGACAAATTTCTCAACGATGGAGAAAGAATTGTTAATTGAATAGGTGACGAAGTGTAATAATATCGTATAAAATAAGAGGACGGATGCGGTGAATGTAAAATAGAAAGATGTCTGGGGGAAAATATTGTATGTGTCATTACTACAAGCACCAAACAACTTTTCAGTATTGCGTAAATTTAAAACGAGGTGCGAAGGACAAGTGATTTAAACGTTTCAGGACGTTTTCATATAAATTTATTGGGAAATTATAATTTATATAATAAAGGAAAAATAAAATTAAAGGTAATAAAAGTATAGTAAAAAGAATTTTATTTGAATAAAAGAACATTTCACTATATGAAAGATTAATTATTGCTGTTAAAGGAGGTGGACAGTGTATTATCCACATAATTCAGTGAACTATAAAATCGCAAAGTTATTAATACTTGAAGCTAAGGCGAGATCGGCATATTCCTTTCGATGCATATTCTAACTCAGTATTACGTAAATTTAAAACGAGGAGCGAAGAAGAGCAAGTGTCTTGAACGTTTCAAGACAATGTATTATTCACATAATTCAGTGAATTATAAAGTCGCAAGGTTATTAATACTTGAAGGAAAGGCGAGATCGGTATACTGCTTTCGATGAGTTTTATAACTCATTATTACGTAAATTTAAAACGAGGTGTGAAGAAGGACACGTGACTTGAACGTTTCAAGACGACAGGTGGACAATGTATTATTCACATAATTCAGTGAATTAAAAATCGCAATGTCATTAATACTTGAAGCAAAGGCGAGATCACCATATTCCTTTCGAAGCATGTTCTAAACTTTCTTGTACTTCCGCAGTAACCTTCATAGCAACTTGTTTCGACAGTCTATACCTCCGTAAAAGTGTTTCTTCGGATAGTTCCTCAAAATCATTTCTCCTCATAGGCCGTACTCTATTACGAATGTCATTTAGACGGTCTTAAATATAGCAAATCGACATCAACAGCTGAGTTCATGCTCGCCATCTTGACTATTTACAATTGTTAAGGACTTAACATCAGAAATTTGGCTTCTTAGTTTAACAAGAGATTTAACACGTGTGTTTAGCTAACACTTGTTGGTGAAATGCAATTTTTAAACTTAACTATTGCTAAACTCGTGTTAAGTCTTAACAATTGTTGGTGAAATCGGGGACTAGTGTTCCGATATGTCTAGTAAACTGTCCATCTGACAATGTTACTCTAACACTTTATAACATTTTGTTTCTTCACTTCAACATTTTCCCCTGTACTCAAATATTTTGACAAGGAAATTTAAATTTTGACAAGTTTAAAAGATACATCCATAAAAGGGCAACGGACGAGGATGCGTGTTTCACATATTGGTATTCCAAATATCAGGTGTATCCAACATGTGTTGTAAATAACCCATGAAGTTACATTATTCGCCTTGAATTGTATACATCTGGGATACCAAAATAGACAGAAATTACGACAAAAATGCCGACCTCGTTAAAATATGTAATACAGTTGTTAGTATCAAAAACTTCCAGAATGCTTTTTTAAAATTTAAACGTTATAAGGCTGTCATTTACTTATAGGCTCTATCAAAGTTATATGCTTAAAAACCTGCAATGTTTTTCCCACATGAACTTAGTATTAAGAGAATCTGACGTCTGGAAGATATTCTTAACCTTTGTTTCAAATAACCTTGCCAGGCTGACATGTATCCCTCCGCGTATTATTGCCTTCTCCTTTCCCCTAATTAGCTAATGCTTTCGGCGCCGTAGGTGTTGCTTTCACAACACGTGGAAACCTGCAGTAAACGTCGTAATAATTGTAAAAAAGATGGACAAAATCATCTAATAAAGATGTGAAGGCAAACAAAAATACAAGTTTATAACGAAACTCAACACACACGTTGAATGATAATGTATGAAAAATCCACTTCAAAGCAAAATCAACGATGAAAGTTATATAAACAAGTATGTCACGACTACCGATAAACGCACGTGCTATCGTCAGCCATCGTGAGCGGCAGGTTTGAAGCAAAGGATTCTCCTATTATTATTTGTGTGAGGTATTAACTTGCTAAACCCATGGCGCAACGCCTATACTGGGCCAAGACCTACCAACCCGACTGCCAGCCTCACTTCCATAAACACAAGGCAGGGGTGGGTGGTCATCCAACCGATACGCGGAGGAGATGTGGTTAGCAGCGCGGCACTCCCAGCCGGAAAGTTGGCTTTCTAGCCCAAGGTTCGCTACCTATTGTAGCTTCTCAATTTCCTCACGATGCTGAGTGGGTACCGGTCCTATACCCGGGACTTAAAATCCTCACCCTCTAGGGGGGCGATCGATCCCGGGTGCCTTCCGTGGCAGGGAACCAAAGAAGGACGTCTTAGCCCACTATTCCACAGCGCAGGTTTTATTAACATGCATTCGAGGTAAATGAGCTCTGTTACGTAATATATTTAATTCATAAGACTATGAAAATATGAATTTGACAGTTTTCTTCGAACATAAGAGATATATCATGTTAAATAAAGGACGCATTTTTACCGCGCAGCAGCCTATACCACGACAGCAGCCAATGAGAGGTGATTAGGTCACTTGAGCGTTAGGTGATACGAGGCAAGCTTATTTGAAACAAGGATTAAGTTTTATTTCCACGTTTTGCATAAGTAGCTAGTATGAAAGACTAACTTTAAGCCATTCCTGGCAGAACATTTTGTGTGGTTTACATTAATTGAAAAAGACAATGATGTTTTATGTGAGTAAGACACACACTAAGGAAATTAATTATCATGTGAGGGTGGATGAATTAGTGAGATTATTACTCAACACATTTTGTTCAAATCGTTCGATTCTAGTGTGAAAAATGAGAAAAAATTTGTTAACTTCTAATTAAAGCTTTACCTTTCTTCTCGCTAATATGAGTATAAGTATTGCGTTTGTGTGTGAATTTTTTCATAATGCGGGACTGATGAAGCTTAACTCTTCTTTACAGACCTTATTCGTATAGACTCGCAGTACTCAAAGGCTTGTTGTGGAATTTCAAGTCGCTACTACGGCGACTTTCGTTTTAATGCTTGAATGAATTTTGGACAGGGTAGGCAAAGGAAATCCTATTATTTAAATTTTTGTTTCATGGATATTAAGCACGCACGCATATTATTAGGACGCTCCATAACTAAGTATTGTACATTACAACCCGAGTTTTCTAATTGCAACAAAGACATCCATGCTATTTGAAATGTACCAGAGTTCGTTACTAAAGCAGCAGGTCTTGTAAATTAGCACATTAATTCTGTAAAAGTGTCAATTTATTTAATGCATTCACAAATCAAATCAGAGGATACAAACGGGACACGGTCTTACGAAGTTTGAAATGCAATTACCTAGTTATGAATGATTTATAAGTTATCGATTTACTGTTCCCATTTTCGTCTGTACTTCAAGGAGGTTATGTATGTTTTATCTATCTAGCAAGCAATAATTTGGTACCACTTACAGGACAGAATTAAAACATACATGCAGAGTTTATATACACTTACATTTAGATATACTTGGGAGAAAGAGTTCATCATCTAAGTCCCCAAATTGGCGAATAGATTTCGTTAATTGCGTACTTCATTATTACATAGGACTATAGTACACTTTAAGATTCAATTTAACATTTATTATGAGTTATTCTCTACACTGTTGTTTATGAATTTGTGAGATTACTTTTGTTAACTGTGAATAACTATATAAGATTTGAAACTTCCACGTCGATGATAATTACAGCTTCTTGGGTTACCAGACGTGAGAAGTTTGTGAAGTCACTCGAGCTTTCGGCCATGCTCTCTCTATGGTCTGTTTATACCCAGTTAATTAGCAGTATATTGAAGTTTTATTTCTTAAAACGTTGAGTGTATTGTATATAGCTCACACAGATCCCAGTTAAACGGATATCATATTATACGAGGGCTGATCAACTAAGACTGAGACAGACTTTTTTTTCACAGATGTTCATTACTGCAATTCAATGTTTACATAATCTTTCTTAAAGTAGTCCCCTCCTACTTCAATGCACTTTTATAGCATCTCTGCCAGTCCATGAACACGTGCTGCAGACCATTCTTTGTCAGATCCTTGAGAATCATCTCACTTTCCTTGAGCACTGCTTCAGATTTCTCAAATCAAATACCCCTAAGCTTTGCCTTTACTGATGGGAATAACGTAAGTCACAGGGTGCAAGATCAGGGCTATAAGGTGGATGTGGTGTACAGGTAATGCTGAATCGAGCCAGAAACTGCATGACTTGATTTGCGACGTGAGGCCGTGCATTGCATTAATGAAGTCGCCACCCAGTCCTAGAAAGCTCTGGTCATTTCTTTGCAATGTGCTTCCTCAGTGTAGCCAATACTGACGTGTAGTATGCTGCTGTAACAGTAGTGTGGGGGAGAACTGCATGCTGGAAAATCATTCCATTAAGTCAAAAATTGTGATCAGCATCACTATCCCTGCAGATGGAACAACTTTTGCCTTTTTTGGTGTTGGAGAAACTGGTGATTTCCACACTGTGCTGGCTTGTTTTCCTTCAGGATCATAATGATACAGCCATGACTCATCACAGGGGATAATCGATATAAAAATGCACCCCCTCCATCAGCAAAGAGACGCAGCACCTCACGGCTTGTCTCAATTCGCACAGCATTTTGTTCGGGAATCAACAGACGTGGCACCCAGCAAGCACAAACTCGGGTCATATGGAGATGGTTGTGCATAATTATAAACAGACTGCCATACGCCGCTCCTCTCGGACAATCACAGCAGTTATATTGATGTTGACTTCAGTCACAGCAGAAGCCGAAACACCAGGCCCACCTTGCTTAACACTCACACGTCGGCCTTCTCTGAAGACCTTGAACCACTTAAACACTATTGCACGGGGTAGTGCATCTTTACTGTAAGCTTGCTTCAGCTCTTCATAAGTTTCGGTGGCTGTATGGTTTAAACGAAAACAGGATTTGATTGCGCTGCATTGCTCCTCTCGCGTCACCTCACTGTCTGGTATGCGAAATGCACGTAGGGTCTACAAAATAGAGCATTACTTCCAACCTACCAATACGAGAGTGCTTTCGCCTACCGCAACATACATAAAAGCACGCTCTTTTCAAATATTTATGTTATGGATACGAAACTATCACGGAAGCTACAGGAAAAAATCGGTCTCAGTCTTTCTTAATCAACCCTCGTACGTTTAAAGAGCAAGCATGAAATTCAATAAGCCTGCCCATGAACTTCAAATATCGAGAGGTGGACGATGACATTCAAGTGCAGGCAGGATATTTCAATCAAGGTTCAATATTAACTTCAATGTAAGAAAGCGCAAATGTACGTTCGGTCAATAATGCAACCGTGGTGAACAAAGTTCAGAACGGCACAAACGAAAATCGATATTATATCTTATCCTTCATCATTGTGATGGGCATCACAAGGAGAACCGGAATATGCTAATAAAATGGATCACTGCATCCTTTAGCTGTTGGAAGTTGGGCTGTGTGAGGCGATTGGAGAGAAGCATTCTGACTGAATATCAGTTTGCAATATCTATATTCAACGATGCTAACCATTACATGATTCAAAACAAAGGCTGTTGTGTGATCGAGAGAGAGAGAGAGAGAGAGAGAGAGAGAGAGAGAGAGAGAGAGAGAGAGAGAGAGAGAGACAGACAGAGAGATTACCGTTTTTACTCCATATTCCAAGTAAGTGATTCCTTTTATTCGATACATAATATTTACTCTCAAATCACAAGTGCTCAAGCTACTGTGGAAACTAACCGTTTTTTCCTAAGAGCGCAAACCTTTATTCACTCCGTGTTCTTACTTTTTTTCACATTTTCAACGGCAAAATTCTCTCATGTGGGCACGTTTGCTCGCTTTATTTGCATATTCTGGTTCTCCTTGCGATGTCAGTAACTCTTATTTAGGTATGTACGGTATCTACTTCAAGCTTATTTGTTCTCATCTTCTCGGTAAGAAGCAAAGCAACTGAGCCTGCTCCCCCAAAGGTAACAGTGTCAGCGTACAGATTATGCAGATAGCGACGTAACGAAGTGAAACGTCTTGGAACGATAGCCCCTCGTGAGGGGACCTGCTGTGCATGTGTTGTGAGCATTTTGTCCTCAATTTGTGTAACTTCGCTCAATGGAGTTCAAACTATGAAGTGAGCAAACTCAGGAAACTAACAAACTAATCCTAAACGGGAATCAGCTGGCATTGAGGAATGGAAACGAAATAAATAAAAGTGGTCATGCGGTTATGAGTCTGTATTAAATGAACATATACGAGGGCTGTTCAATAAAGAATGATCAATTTTTTTTTTAACTTACCTTTACTCATCCTCAAAATGTTGATGGTCCTCCTCAAAAAAGTCTCCCCTGAATGCGATGCACTTGTCCCAGCGTTTCTGTCAGTCTTCAAAGACATTCTGGAAGCCATTTTTTGAGATATCCTTCAAAATCGCCTCCGCAGCCTTCACCACCGCCTGTGATGATGGATAATGCCTCCCAGAATGCGTTTCTTCAATTTAGGGAATAGAAAAAAGTTACATGGGGCTAAATCCGGAGTGTAGGGAGGGTGAGGGAAGCACTTCACGTCGATTGCAAGATATTCAGCAACAACATTGGCAATATACGGCCGCGCATTATCGTGTTGCAGCATCCAGCCTGCTTCACGGAAATGTGGTCTTTTGCGAATGATATGGACTTGCAATGTTTTCAGGACATCCCTGTAGTATTGTCCAGTTACTGATGTGTGTGCAGGTAAAACATGCTGATAAACCATTCCATGAATATCAAAGAATGAGATGACTATAACTTTCCCAACACAAGCAACCACTTTTGTTTTTTTGGGGTTGGTGATGAATCAGATTTCCACACTAAGCTTTGCTATTTGCTGTCAGGATCAAAATGATGTAGCCAAGTTTCATCAGTAGTGTTTACGTTTGAAAGAAACTCCGGATCTTCCTCTAACATCAACTTTAACTGCTTGTTACCTCCATTGCAGCGGTAGGCGATACTGAACATGTCTGAACTTGCCTGGTTCTCACAGGCGGAAACCAGGAGTACCAACAATGAAACTACTACGGCGTGTTTGTTTCACATTAAGCTAACAGAATATAATAAGATTCAATTTAGTGGGGAAAATTATTACCGCAAAAAATTATGATCATTCTTTATTGAACAGCACTCGTAGATTTCCCACAAAACTCCTGTTATGAGTTTTCGCATCTTGGATGAATTTTTTAAGTGATCTGCTTAATAGATATCGGAAATAAACCTTGCCTCGTGCACTTACCATGTATAATGGTCCGCTTAAAAATTTCCTTGAATAATTTAAGATATAACAATAGATAGTGAAAACCTACTTTCTCGAGTATGAAGGCAGGAGAGTGGCTAATTAAATTAAATGGTATGGGAAATTCGGAAGCTTAAGCAACTATTCGATTCAGAAAATTATTTCTTTAATAGGCAGCCTGTATTATTTATGACGCAATAAATTACTTGAAAAATTACGTTTAGAAGGCCTTTGTCGCATCACAATAAGTCCATGACAATCCGCTGTCAACATTTTGGACTGACATAAGGAAGGATGTGAGAGCGTTACCTTTTAGTTGCCAGTGACATTCAATTTCGTTACAAAAACATTATTTTACGTATTATGTTCATTCCAATAATAAACAAAACATCAAGAAGAAAGGCCTTTATTTATTTTCCATTTTGTGTGAGTAGAAGCGTCGTATTATTTCCATCCCACTTGAAAACAGTGAAAATAACATTACAAAGAGCTTTTGTCTCACCGTAGCACGTAAATTACATCGCGATTAACTGAAACGTGAATTTTGCTCTTGTACCTCAGGATTTACAAATGTATTGCGTTTCGTCCTACAGAAAGCGTCAACTGTAAGCTATAATTTCTCGGAATGTAAATTGACTCACCCCGATGCAACAAATGCCATTCTGAATGTCATTTTCCATGTTGTTTACTGTGTCCAAAATAATAGAGTATGTTCACTAAAATAAATCTTTTTTGTTAAAATTTATATTTGCTGATGCTTCTGAACCCATATTGTTTACTTTAATGAACATTCCTCTTGCCTCTATAATCAGGAGTGTTGTTTTTCACTATCTATTGCTGTTTCAGAGACATTACACTGAACGTTTTAAGCGGGCCACTCTGCGTATGCCTTTGGTTTTAATCCATTGGAATGACTACACTTTACATTATATAGACGCAGTGTTTATATTTATTGTCATTATGTTGAATTGCAAGTGAAATTATTTATTTAGGGAGCTTCTTTTTTCGTTGGATAGTTATTTATTTTGACAAAGTTGAAACGTAATGCATAAAATTAACACTGACAACGTCAACACTGTGACATAAAGAGACAGTAACAATAATGAAATTAGTTGCTCAGCTAAACACATTAATTTAAGAAAATTATATATATATATATATATATATATAATTTTTATATAGGAGTAAATGAACGAAATAACCAGCCTTTCTTCATAGATCAATGGTAGTTTCCCAATAGCAACAAAAGGCACTTCCTTGTCATCATAATAAGAAGGTAATTAAACAATAAAGACAAATTCCATGTAATTATCCAAGTTCAACTATGCCTGACCTAAAAATGAGTGAAACAGCTTGCCCAAAAAGATATTTATGTACGACTGGTTTGTTTGCACACGCTGGTCGGGTTAAAAAGTACATATCTACATACAATTTGATATGTCTACGTTAAACTGCCAAGATACTACATCTTAAACATTTATTTAAAACAAGCATTTTGAGCGAATACCAACAACTTTTGATGGTTGAAGCGTTTCACTTATATCAGGTGAGTCAGTTGCCCCTATTTATTCTTATATACACAATCCGCAGTTTATAGTCTAATGTGAAAACATTGACTTTGTTTAGCCAAAAACCGTTATTGTAGCTCTGCCCTTCTATTCAGTACAATACGAACCCAGCATTAACACTTACAGCCCTGAATGAGGACCAAGAAGCTGCGAAAAGCTTAAATAAACGACGATCTTTATGCATATAATACTAGCAATGTCATAAACGAATGCTTTCCCAACAGTGATGTAGAATATGTGGCAGCTGGTCGAGATGGTTAGCTGTGGGCATATGGTGCTACAAGGGCTAGGTTCAAAACGACGTCACGTCGTTTCTTTCCTTTCTACTAGTCTTTATTGTCTGCATTATAGTTAGTAAAATACAAACAAACAATAAACAAAATAAAGAATAAAATTATTTATTTTTGTTATTGGTTTTCTTGGAAGCGAAAGACACAAGCATGACAATCCGATATATAAGGATCATGTTTATCTTTGTGACCATTTATAATCTGTACCTATCTGGTATTGTAAACCATATTACTTACTTAGCTTTCATGTTTTAGGAACATTAAGTGTTTCATGCTTAAATTGCATGCTTCACATCTTCTACTGACTAAACAGTTGTGAAAATGTTAATTTCTCGGTTAATCAGAAAAATAAATTATCAAAGTGTGGATTTCATCAACGCAGTAAATGTTCAAAATAACGACCCCAGACAGTGTTTGAAAGGTTTCAAAAACTGAATACTTACATATGTAGATAATAAAGCGTTCATTTACGCAGGCGTAAGTAGCTAGAGCCACTTTGCATTTATGAAGTGTTCGAAACTTGGTTAAATGTGTCAAGCACAATACCGACTATAAAATATCTACTACTGACTATAAATTCATATCTATCTGCCAGTGGAAAACATGGTGATTATTGTATTTTATAAACACGTATTAATGTTATAAAAATGTTATTTTTATCATAATTGCAAATTATAGGCCACAAGAGGTGCAATAAAGGGTAAAAACCCTTTTAGCTCAATACGAAGGATTTGGACCTAACTTAAAGTGGCAGAGTGGCGAGGCAACTACTATAATACCATTTAGCCAACGGTACATTGCGAACTGATGTTTCTATACAAATATGTAACCACAGACCTCAGACTCTCACCTTGAATCTTTACACGCTTTTCACAGCTTCATGCAGTGTTTGAGCTCTTCTTCGTAGTTTTAGCGCAAATAAAGAACTGCATCCAACATTACAGTTACTGAATAAGCTAAAAACTGCCGTAATTTGTGACTGAAGCAAAAACAGTCTACCTAATACTTAGCGCTTTTTGACATGGCTGTACAACGAAAACAAGTGTTTGTTGACGATTTAAATCCAATTGGTCCCACTGTGTAGATATGCCATTTTGTGTTCCAAGTTTAAGTCAACTGATGCATGTGATAGGTTTTTCCTTCAGGGACGTGTTTAAAGGCGTGTGTCAATGTACACAAAAGAATAAAAGTTTCCAAATTCGTCTTGAATTACTACTGGAGCTCTCTGTGTCTGGGTATGATGTTTTTGGAATCGACATACATAGTGATTGCTTTCTGTCCCATACAACACTTGTGAACTGATTTATCTACCCTTTCTCTATAAACTGCTGGGCAAATCGTCCATTAGAAGGCATTCAAGAAAGGCATAATCACATATGTCGTTTAGCACGTTGCACAAATTACAAAATAAATAGGGGCAGGTGACTCACTTGGTATATTAATTAGAATCAAATGATTGAAACATTGAAAGTTGCTTTTGATCCCGCTTGTTTGTTGGTAACCCATCATCATGCTCGTATGACAGAAGACTTCAACTCTGAAGAAACAGACCATGCATGACTTACCAATAGTAGTGAGAACTGTGGTGGCGTAGTAGAAGGCGCCAGCGAACTTCCATTGCTGTCCGGCTTTATGTGGCTCTGTCTTTAAGACGACGGTTTCCATCACCCGAAAGTCGTCTTCCGATATGTTGTACTTCTTCTTCACCATTTTTTCAAGTGCTGAAAAAGAAATACACAATCATAAAGCACAGTATTCCTTTAATGTATTTACTACGTAAAAATTGGAGAAAAATTTGTATCATATAAGTGCGTTTTACCATATCAATAACACAATAGGAAAAGAGGATTGCCGACAAATCATCGAAAATTGAGTTTATACTGAATAGTGATCAATTCAGTAGATCTCACGGTCTGGTACATCTGAAATAACATAGTTTCCCATCATATCTTATTTATTTATCTTCCATTGTTGGCAATTCGGCGAATAGTGAACTATCTGCAAACCAATAGCAGAGGTAAGAACCATCTGATAAGTAGCAGTGTTTGAAACCAATGAAATAAAGTCATGGACGAAAGATAAATATAACTGAATGGAAGTAAGTTTTACTAAATATATCAGCTCAGAAATACAAATTAATTTTTTTCTTCATTTTCAATAATTTGTAGTTTATGAGATAAATCTCTCTTCAGAATAACCAATCAATATGGCACGAAATGCAGACCAAACCTATGCTTGAGTAGTTTCATTTTAAAATTACCTTAGTACAAGCTAGGTTTCAAAAAATAAACAAAAAATACTTCATCCCAAAATATGGGAACGAACATAGCTTACTAGATCACTGCATGATACGAAAGCACCCTTTCACATAGCTGCAATGAAAGTCCTACCTTTATTAATAATTATGAAAATAACTAAAGTTTATTTAATGGAGGCCCTTTCAGTATGTAACAATTTAGCTTTGCTCATAAAATACTGGTGGAATTCCTTATAACTCGTACAAAATATTAATGAAAGATAAGAATGGTACAATCCTAGTTAAGCTTTGACATAGAGCCTACTGCATATTGATTTCAAAAGCATGTCAGTGCTACCAGCATTTTACACTTGAGGAGCCTTGAACAAGGAAGAATTCAGCGTGAAACAAAATGATCTACATCAATTCCTTGGAAAACCAGCATTCTGATAATTCCTTTTTAATGCGAAATTATAAAAAAATACTCGTTTTCGTTCTTACTGTTTAACTCTGTTTGCTAAGTTCTGCAACAAGCCAGTAGCAAACTGGCTTTTATTCGTGTAGCACGCATGAATGGAACGTGGGAAAACGGGGACTTCCATAGCATCAGAGCGAAACATAGGCCGTGTACGCCATGAGAGATTCTGTACGTCAGGCACAAGACCGAAAACTTTAATGGTATTAAATAGCCCTACATACCAATCTGGAGGGGAAAAAATCAATGGCTAACAAGCACACCGTGTAACGATATGTTTTAGTTAGACCTTTTTATATGAATATCCAGTTGATAATTCTTGTTTTCTGATATGACTATTAGTAGGCCATGTAATGACAATATAAAAATATATATGTGTAATTTTTTGATTGGCCATAGTAATAATTGTATTACGTAATGCGGTGACGTAGCAGTAAATCGGCCAATCACAAAATTAATAGAGGAGTAACGACAGTTACGTAAAATCAATAATCTTGATAGATATATGTTCTTTAGTCCTGTTTCATGACGATGGAAAAATGTCACAGTGAATATAAATAACCTTAAAAAAGAGTTATTCGGTATTCCTAATAGTGATGAATGGACGTTCAAACGTGATGAATTTTAATTAATTAGTTTAAATTATGTATATTAACTTGAAAATAAGGATTTATCGATGTGTTGGAGGTAACCTAAAGTGATGGATTAAGTAAGAAAGTTCGAGTAAAATGTAATCCAGAATAAACAATTAAATAATATATTACGAAATCGGAGTCACATAAAATTTTATTTCTGTCACTAAAGATCCATACCTGAAATAAAATGATCTCATGACCCTTACTTAATAAAAATATCGACCTGGATATTCCAAACAGTCAACATGCATCCTATCTGCTGCGAGTGGAGGAAAACGCCACAAATATTTCGCCCGAACTTGGAGCTCGATTAAGATGGAGAGAGATTGAGCTGGATAAAATATATCGCCACGATATATCACGAACGTAATCGCGTTTCGAACGGGATGAGAGTCCCTTTAGGTCAGTTGAATTAAAAATATTAAAATAGCATTGGCTTAGTGACCTGCATCTTCTGGAAGCGCTGGAAACTGTTTCTGCCTTTTTGATGTTTTATAATATCCCATATTCATGATCGAGTCTTGCCGTAAATCTCTGCTAAATCTCCTCTCGTTTCACATTTCCAAAAATGCGTTTTTCGTGAACTCATTCCACAGTTAGGTCATCAGCGACAATAGCTGCCCATTAGCAATTAAGCATGTCATACCTTGCTTTTTGTTGTTGCGTAAAATACGTCGTGCTAGAAGCACCAATGTGATGACAGAGATTTATTTTATTGGAAAAAGTCTCAATTGTTGCGTGCAAAAGTGACCACTCTCCTTGTTTCGATTTGACCCTTCTTGTTTGGCAAAACTGAAGGGAAAATATTACGCTACGCCAAATGGAATATGCTACCACTGTCTCAAAAGTATCCGTACCACCATTATAACAGAACAAGGCTCTGAAAAATCGTTAACACCAAAGAATTCAATTGATTAAGTATGTTAACTTCGCACTCTGGAGCGAATAATGTTTTATCTCTTTCACGTGTGGACATACGTTACCACCGAAGGGAATAGTTTGGAACCGGTAAGTCCAAGAACAAAGAGGAGATGAGGGCAAATTTGCCTACGAGAAGCGAACACACCTATAACATTTTAATTTGGTAATTTCTTAAGAAACAAATTAGTTTTCTACCATAGGCATTGATAACATTTTCCACAAAAAATCCGATATGACACATCAATTCATAGAGAATTTTCTGAAAAGATAAGGTCTTCTGTGCCAGTAAGAACATCCATACACTTAGTTAAAATTTTGGAATCAAATATCAAGTTTTGGCTTGGAGCAGACCTTTGTTTGAAATTGACTTACAAATAAAATAAATTTAACACAGAAAAACACACAATTTTGGTGTTTATGCTATTTAATTATACAAATAATTTTTAGATGCATGTACATCGTTGATTTTATTTACCAGAGAAATTCATTAATCAACCTTTTGAGCCTCTTTGGTGAATTTCAAATCTGTTTGTTAAACTATTTGATCCAAAGGGACAATTTGAGTGTTAAATGCTGAAAAAATATATTAAAAAGGTATTACTTGAAAGGCAACTTATCTGTTGTTACTGCACTGCTGTGTATAAGGACAGTTGACTGAATTATTAATATTTCACTAATATGCCCATCCCATTTACAAGCTTTAGAGCTTATCGTACAAAAAATCAATATTTTAAGTAATTTCCAATAACTACCCTATATAAATATTTTATTATGATAAAACTTCAGATATTTCAACGATGAACATTTCAACAGTGAAATCCTAGCACATCCTCTTTATTTTCTGCTTGCCCTGTTCATTATAAATAGTGACATTTACACACATCGAGGACATTCTAACACCTCCCAGACGAATCTTACCAGGTTAAAGAAAGTCAGGATATTCTGCGCCTGCACGTTCCTATACAGTGCACTGTAACATAAGAATAACGACTGTCATTTTTTTGGTTCCATTTATATCCCGCCATTAACTGCAGTGGTCAGATTGGCGGCCGTTCATCTTTAGAACATATCGATGGTGTTAACTCGTACTTGTACTTTGTGTTTTAATCATGAGGTCACGCAAACATTCACACACTCATTCATACTTCCAGACTCTGGGGAAGATGGAGAATCATCTTAGTTGGAGGAAAAAAAACCACTCTCGACCGGGAATCGAAGCCGGGACCCCTTGCACAGCAGGCAGATGCTCTACCGACTGAGCTACGGGGTTAGCAAGTATTGCGAACTGTAGATGGCCGTTTTTAAGTTAGTATTCCTCCACAAAATATTGTTTTATTCTTTGTAAGGTCATATATTATTTCATGATAAAAAGTTGCTGGAAAGAAACCATACTTTTATTTTGCAGCACAAACTGAAATTATGTATAGCGGATTGGACAGGACTGGATATGCCACGGAGGCTATTCGGCACGGAGGTCCAAACTTCGTCTGTTGTACTACCTATGCTCCCGTAGGGAAGTGGATCCCTCCCCTTCAGCTGCCGTGGTGCGGGCGCTGCGGACCTCTAGCACTCGTGGTACCTCTGACGTTACTAGAGGAACCTCGGGCCGAACATTCGAGCACCTCCCTCAAAGAAGCTGAATAATATAACAGCTATTTGTTCGGTCTTCTGAAATGAAAACACATTTCTAATCTTGCATAGAAGCTTACATTCATCCCTTACTCCCCACTTGCTAAATAGGTATATGTGTCACTGTACGAAAATTATAACTAAGTGGTGCTTGCTAAGAATTTAAAGATCCCTAAGAAAAAGCATGCGTATGCTGCAGTTTCCTCTATTGAATCTGCTGAGATATGGATTTTTGCATTAAACAATGTATTCCCAGTAAATTGTAGTATAGAATACGATTTTGATTGTTTTCACAGTGCGTCTATAACGACAGTACTATCCACTAACATCTGGAATTTCTTTCTGGTTTTTATGGTTTGTTTGAAATACAATTCTGTAATATGATCTTCATTTTAAATATCACCATACAATATCATTTCAAAAACACTAAAACGGTGAACCCATTTTCCTTTCTGTATATTAAATCCTACACATTGCGATTATGGGTGCAATGCTTTACTTAAATTGTTCTTTCATGCAGTGGTGCATAATTTTATATAAACTAAACTAATGAAAACATTTAAATTCGGTTTACCATATCCATTTCACAAGGGGAAAATGTACCTAATCTTTTCTTCTGATTTCACAAAAAATAATACATTTCTTGAATATGAAAATTAATAAACAGGCAACGATATAATGCTTATTAGGAATTTTAGGTTTAAATAAAGGATCAAATATAAATTAGTAGTTGCTAATATTTTTCTGTTAAAGTATAATTGGATAAAAATAAATACGAAAACGTGTCGACATTTGAAAGTCCTTTACAAGAACACATTGCGGAAAGCGTGAAACTGTTAGGAGGCATCTATATTTTCAGGGAGGAAATCAAGGTGTGAAAGTGAAATTTGAATTTTAGTGTGGTTCTATAGCACATGATGTTCCATTTATTGATCATTTGCATCTTTGCATTCAATTAGAATGAATTTACGAATACATAGTGGCATTAAATCAGTCATACATTTCCAAATACTTATATTTAAAATTGGTAGAAAATTGGATTCCAGATGAAAAAGAACAAATCAATAATTTGTTTAACACATAGAGGATGAAAAATGGTCCTCAATTATTTAATTTTATGTTATTTTAACTGCAATACTGCAAATAAAAGGTATGTGGAAAAGCAAACAAATTTAACTGCAAGATAGCCTAACTGCAAAATAAATAAAAGCTGTAAATCGGTTTACGTGAATTACTTAAATAATTGTAGATTTTAATGACAGCTTTAAACGTGCTAAAGTTGTTTAATAAGTTAATTAAAGCAACGAGCTTGCAAAAAGGTAAATCATTTTAAACGTTGGAGGAGATGGACAGTTTAGAACATGAGAATCCTTTTAATGTGCCTTCAGTTCCACCTGTATGAATTTAGCTCCAAAGCAGGCGTATGCATTTTATCTAGGACAGTCTCTTGTTCAATGAAATACAAAGTGCAATTTTTGTTGGCAGACAAATTCCAGCTCGCAATTTACACGTCAGGTGAATTTTTAAAAGCGACGCTCTGCTTCCTTCGTGCATATTTAAACCTCTGGCTCGAATTGTCTTATTTTAAACAACCGACTAAACGGATTTTGGTGTATATTAGAGTGTGGAAATGTGTCATAGCGTTCTGAATCTATCAGTATTTGATGAAGTGCTTGAAATGTGTCTGCAGCCGCACATTCTGCTCGACCTTATTTTAACTCGATTAACTAAAAGCAACGTTCCAACGGACTGATTATAAACTACCGCTGCACAGATTTGTGAGAATCCTCGATATTAGATTTGAAATAATATAATTTATAAAGTTCTTAATGCACAATAACACATAATACATAATCGTTAATTTTCAGTCAGGTTGCATATTACACGTAGAATTTTAGCTTACGTAGAGGATTAAAATACTGTTTGGCATGGAAGAGTTACATGGATTATCTGCAATTTAAATGACATCAATAACGTCACTGTAAAATGCATATTAACCAGAACTATTATATAAACAGCAAAAGATGCAAACTACAAGGCAAAGAACGGGAGCAAAATCATTAACATGGATGATTCAAGGAATACAGAATACAGATGTCACAACTGAGAATAGACTGCTTGAATAATATCTATCAAATTGCCGTATAATAGTTATCACTTTCATTTTGAGTTACTAATTATAAATAGTTCACCTTAGCTTATTGTCGCTTTATGTGTCACTGTAGGAATACTATAACAGTATTTGTTGCCATCATCATTTTAGTATTCTGTACCCCGAGTTCCTTTGAAATAATGTGGGTCTTATTTGTTTTGCAGCCCCTGGTAATGTTACCCATATCATGTCTGTTATGGAGCCGAGTGAAATACAAGATGACAGATAACTGTAGCGTGTAATGGGATACACATTTCAAGGGAAAAGCAATAACAAAATGGAACCCAAGAAGGTGACAACGGCGCGGTGAGATGTCCAGGATGTTAATCATATACATGCAGAATGCAGCGTATGTAGCTCATGAAAATGTATGTAATACACCTCTGCAGCCATTTGCATTTCATGTTGACTAGCTGGCGAGCGGATCACACGACACATAACAGAATGTGGAAAACTGCTTCCAAACTTAAGATCAGGCAAATCCATTTGAGCGGTTGAGAGGTGAAATGCCGTCAAGTCACGACCTACACTATACTTCAGTACTTCTAGGTGAATTGCCTTTACAAGTAAAGTGGTGCATATTAAATCTTAGTAATGGCCGTACACAAGCACACAAACTTACTGTGCTGGGCGGTATACCACTTGCCTTACATTCTTTGACAAAAACATCCCTCTTTGAGCTTCTCGATACATTTCTAATAACCACATACACGAAAACGTTTCTCCTGGTAAAGTAACAGTAATCACATCATTTCCCTTCCAAACACTCATTTGTATTGTGAAAAGATGTACAAACTCAAACGTGTCCTTCAACTCATTCTGTAAAACCTTGTATACATGTGACCTTAATAATTTATGCATTAAGTCATGCTGAAGTACTCATTTTGATAAATAAAATGTATCTACTTTAATAGAGTAATAGAAAGAGGAAATCAAATTAAATTACTCAAAAAGTTTTTTGCACCAATTTTAGGTCTCGTTTCTTAAGGTGAAAATAATAAATTTTAGCTTGTTATGGGGATGCAGCACTGAAAACCCCAAATCCAGAAATGTTCAACCAATCTTGCTGAAATGTTTACCACTTAGTTCTGATGCATAGTGGACACAGAATTCAAAATATGGTTTTTGTATCTTCAATAGTTTTTGAGTAATTAATTTGTGAAATTCAAAAATTCAAACCGTTCTACACGATGAAAATTTTCAAAATTTTAATTTTTCTATCTCCAAATGTATTCAGATAGTTATGAAGAAAAGATCTATCATATGAATTCTTATACTGCCTTTGATTACAGAGGGAAAAAGTAAGGTATGGAACAAACAAAAAAGCCAAAAAATGATTAAACCTTTGACTTTATATATCAGTAACTTTAAAAATATAATGAAGGTTAAAAATTCATATGATAGAAGCCTTTGTTTGCTTTCTAATAAGATGTGTTGAAAATGTTATAGGGACTAAGTCAAAACTGCATCGTGTGGAACATTTTGAATGACAGAAAATATTTAAAAAACTATAACAGAGTAAATCAAATTTTGAAATCCAAAACATTTTCCTTCTCAGCTACATGCCTTGAAACAAACTAAAGCCCTCCAGATAGGTAAGCTGGACCCTTCTGCCTCCTTCCTCTCTCTTCTGTAGCAGTTTTCTTCAATTTTAGTTTCCTTCTGGATGTTTTAGAAGTTACCTGCGCAGAAGTTGCTGAATGAAGTAAGCGTAATTGGTCCTTCCCTTGGCTAATGTTTAGAGATGCTGGTGAAATCTCAGTGTCCATTATGTCTGACTGCAGCTTGAGTGAGGCAGAACAACCAAAATTGAATTCACTGATGGTTGATGTCACAGCAACCTGAATTCTCTTTTTTGACACAAATATTTCTTTTGGGCATTTACGACATATCATGCTATGTAAACTTCCAATTGCATTTTGTGTCTTACCAAATGTACATCTCCTTAGGATTTAATCTCATGCCAGCCTTTGGTACACAGGCATTAGTTTTCTTACCCATGTATCGTTTAGCTTATTCATGATCCTAACTATGTACACAGTCAACAAAAGGTCTGTTCTTTTAAAAATGTTTTACCTATAACCTATATAACAGTTATACGCGCGGTTAGATGTATAAAACATCTTTATAAATGTTAAATGACACACTAAAACACATTAATTATATATGAACAGTATGTAGTTTAACGAGAAACAAAAGAAAATCACGACCAAGGTAGAAACTCACACAAAAGCAAAATATAAACATTACAATTTGCTTTCAACGTTTGCAGCCAGTGTTTTGTTTCCATGGTGCCACATATTGTAAGAAATAACCATTATACTAACACATAAAATTCCACCAGAAACTTTTCCCGCTAATTTCAAATGTATTAATTTAGTGCATTTAATCGAACTCAAATGACAGAATTCTGTGAATCCAAGGGCCGGCATGCACGTGCGCACGGGCATTTAAATTGTCATGTGAGAGTATTTAAATGCCTGAAACTAATAAGTTTAGTTGGATTATGACACTATAAATTTCAAAGTATTTTATTATCTCAAAACTAAAACAAAAAATATTGTTTCCCATATTTTTAGCCAATTTCGGTGTTGCAATCCCTTTTCTGGCATATAGCAGTTATGTGACTTCCTCTATGAGTTTCTGCTTCAGGTAGTTCTATAAAATATAAAGAAACAATTTTTATGAGATATGTCATTTTAGTAATATAAAACCCTATGAATAAGATTAAAATCCGCTATTTACAAAAAGAAAAAAGAATAACATACTCATAACTCTACTTCCATGAAAATGTTGAAAGACTGTTTACGATTGCTATTCCTCTGTGTGAGTCTGGGTTAGAGATTGCTCCTTTCCTTTGAGGACTGTGTGTGTTTCCGGAACTAAGCAAGGAACACTGTGAGAGATATGTAAATATTCGCAGAAAAAGAACAATGTCAATAATAAAACTAGGAATAATGAAAATAAGCTACATGTTTGTATTGGTATTTGCAATGGTATTTGTTTGTATTTGGATATCGTGCGCATGTTCATTAACAATAACTCTGTTTCCTATTCCAGTATTTCAAAATTATGCATTAATAAAGTTTGTTGAAATATTTTTCGAAGAAATGAAAAATTGCGTGCATTTGCCTTGTTTTTTGGTTTCGGTGAATTCCATCCATAAAATGCGTATCCTCTGAATTCTTAAAAGTGTCCGACTTTATTGTAAAATGTAGTATTTACGTGCATCAAAACGCTATACCTAATCGCATGGGGTATACTCGGATACAGTTATTAGATGTTTCTCGAAATAACTTGCTCACGATATTGCCACAGTGTCACACAAGTTATGGTTACAGAAGCGTCCAATTTGGTGGTGACTCAGTGCTGTTTAAGCATCATGTATTATCGTCTATAATGGCCAAAGTACAGCAAAGAAAACCTGGAAGCGATTAACTGATTCTGGATGTTGGAAAACCGAATTCACTGAGCTAAAGACTTCAATGCTATAACAGGTCATTTAGGAGGACATACTGCAACACAGGAGTCTAAGAAGTGGAAAGTAATTAGTACAGTTCAGTGTATGAAAATGTGCTGATGCTGTTGCTTTACTCTAGTGCTTTTCGTGATTTAATATTGGCTACGTATCATACATGTTCTACATCAGCCCTGGATAAAGCAACTTCTTATTGGTTTGAATTCAAATTCGACACACACGCATTAGTATATTATCAACAAAGATCAGGAAGGTGAATGACCAAAGGGAAAGAGTATGGAAACATTTCACCTGAGTGGTTGGAAGGCATATTTCGCTACAACAGTCCACATGAACTTCTGGATGAATCCGTTTCTTTGGTTCCATACACTATTGTGTGTTTCAAATGGGAAGAGTTCTGGCTTGTAGCGAATCGGATGCGTTAGAACCTTCAGCGTTGCCACCTCGTTACCCCCACTCATTTTATATTTCCCTCTCTCTCGCACACCTGCGAGTCTTCTTAGCGCTACACGTAAGGGAACGCAAAGTGAATTTTCTAAAGTTTTATAATAATGCAGTTGTCCAAATCATAATTACAACATTAATATTCGTATAATACGCACATGTTTTAAGTATATAGTTTAAAAATAATTATATTTTATGAATTACTTATTTTTCTAATCCAACGACAATGCCAGCGGTTCATCCATATAGTTGTCAATGTCACTTCCGTTCAGAGACAATTCGTCATTGTCACTGTCTTCATTATTTGAGTGTTGCAAGTTTATGATGATAGGCTCCAAAATCTCGTCATTGCTGTTTCTTTCCAAATGTAGTTTATCTAATATCTCACTCAGTTTCCCCAGCCTTATTTTGTTCCTTGTCAATTTCTTCGTGAATAAGTCGTTCAACTTCAGTCAGTTTAAAAGTATTATTTCTGTTTGCAACATAATTTGAGTTTGCAACATAATTTGAATTCACATTAACCCAATTGGTTTGTTCTGGTAGTGGAAAGGGGGAAGGTGGTTTATAATACCTCGTGTCTCATTTCAATTGCAGGCTAATCCAGCTCATACACTTTCCCTGGTTTCTAAACGAAATAACAGCTGAATAATGCTGCTTTGAACTCTCTAGAGTAAATATAGATTATGAAACCATTCTTAAACAAAGCTATAATGTGACCAGTCACGTTCTGCTAGGCCAGTAGGAAGTGTTTTGTTTCCTCTCTTTCGAATTTAACAAACACGTTGGCTTATTCAAATGAACTCTTTTATCACGTCATTTAAATCGTTTACGTTTCAGTTCTGAATATTTGGAAATATACGTTCACGCATATATGCCCACCAATAATGATAATCATTACATTACTTACGACGCGATGCATTGTTACTATATAATAATACTTTATTTCTATTAGGAAAACTATATGAGCTAAAAATATGGGGTTTTTACGGTTACGTTAAATACATTACTATCTACCTTCCTCATGGATCAGGTTTGGCAAAATCTGAATTTTTGTCTTAGCGCAGATAGTATTTTTTAGAGATTGATTAGATTGGCGCCCATCACACATCACTTAGGGGGAATGCAATACGACAACACCACAGGACTCCTATTGGTGGCTCACCTAGCAGCGCTTAAGGACAAACATCATCCCATTTGAAACACATAATAGACTGTACACATTAGTACTACTGAAGAGAGTTTTGAGTTGCATAGAATAGTCACCTAAGTATCACAGAAGGCTTCAGAATCTTCTCGAAAGCACAAGGGAACGCATGATGTCTTGTACACAGGCACAGGTTAGGTAACGCTGTATTTGTATGTAATGTTATTTCACCTGCTTATGTCAGAAGGTACTATATCAAAACTCATGTACTCACAAATGTCTAGGCCGCGCCGTGACTCAGTGGTTAGACCGCTTGGCTCTCACCAAGGCGGCACGGGTTCGATCCCATGCGACCGCAAAGTGAGATTTGTGGTGGACAACATGGCGCTGGGGCGGGTTTTCTCCGGGATCTCCGGTTTCCCCCGCCATCTCATTCCAACGTTGCTCCATCTTCATCTCATGTATCATCAGTGTCATCGCCTGCGGTGCCGTATGTAGTAAAAGCGGGCGTTAAACACTACACACTTCATTTCACAAATGTCTGACTTATTTAAAAGCTGATATATATCGTAATTCCAATAGCAAATATGAAAATATAATGTTGTAGGAACAAGTTGCAGTGAATAAAGTGAATTACGTCTCCAGTAAAACATTTTATATAAGCAGTCATAATTCTAACAGTAACAGTATGATATATATGATTCAAGAGACAGAGAGAATGAACTGATACGCGCTTTGACGTTTAGAAAATAATATAAGGGTATTTATAATATTTTAAGGGAATAGATACTAAGTTATTGAAATGCTGAATGCTTACGTATTATATACATATTTTTTGTTACGAATAAAGTTCCACTTGTGAGATTTTACAAGCGAAATGCTTTGAAGAAGAACATTATAGCAATACAAGTAGCTGAAGAAGACAAACTGGCTATAGGGGACCAATCTGTATATTTTTCAAAGTATTCTATCAAATCTTTTAAGTTTCTAACACATCAAATGTCTGTATAAAGAGTTGTGCCTACAAAATTGGTGCACATGTTAATTAGTTTCTGGATTGTACATTTTAAAACATAAATTTCAGTTATTTACAAATAAAACTATTAAATACGTTGCAAGTTTTATAATATTTCACACTTATAAATGCATACTTATAAAACCTGACTGCTCTTGTAACATATTTGAATTATATTAATAACATTATATTAAATAATATGTAAATAGCGTACATTGGAGAAACTATTCTGTAAATTTCACCACATCAGTTTAAATAGTACCATAAAGACCGCTTAAAAAGCTGATAGCTCTCATTTGAGAAAAACGCACCAGAAAACTTACCAATAAGAAATGACCTGAAATTCTATTTATGTTAGATAGTCAACATGAAAAATTCAATGCCAGGGCCGGGATTTGAACTACGGATCTCCTGGTTTACCTGCAGTCACTTTTACCCATTGAGCTACCATGGCCAACTAGCCTATATACGGCCAGTGTGAAGAAATAATTAATTTCCATCAATTAACTAAAAAAACTCTATTGATGTGTTTAAGTTAATTGATGGAAATCAATCGCTCCTTCACACTAGCCCTGTATAGACTAAGTTTTGGATAGGTAGAGTCAAACTAAAAAATTCAATGTCATCTAAGGTTTTGGATAGATAGACTCAAACTAAAAAATTCAATGTCATCTAAGGTTTTGGATAGATAGAGTCAAACTATTAAATTCAATGTCATCTAAGATTTTGGATAGATAGAGTCAAACTAAAAAAATTAATGCCATCTAAGGTTTTGGATAGATAGAGTCAAACTAAAAAATTCAATGCCATCTAAGGTTTTGGATAGATAGAGTCAAACTAAAAAATTCAATGTCATCTAAGGTTTTGGATATATAGACTCAAACTAAAAAATTCAATGCCATCTAAGGTTTTTGGATAGATAGAGTCAAACTAAAAAATTCAATGTCATCTAAGGTTTTGGATATATAGACTCAAACTAAAAAATTCAATGCCATCTAAGGTTTTTGGATAGATAGAGTCAAACTAAAAAATTCAATGTCATCTAAGGTTTTGGATATATAGACTCAAACTAAAAAATTCAATGCCATCTAAGGTTTTGGATAGACGGAGTCAAACTAAAAAATTCAATGCCATCTAAGGTTTTGGATAGATGGAGTCAAACTAAAAAATTCAATGCCATCTAAGGTTTTGGATAGATGGAGTCAAACTAAGAAATTCAATGCCATCTAATGCTTTGGATAGATGGAGTCAAACTAAAAAATTCAATGCCATCTAAGGTTTTGGATAGATAGAGTCAAACTAAAAATTGAATGCCATCTAACGTTATGGATAGATAGAGTCAAACTAAAAAATTCAATGTCATCTAAGGTTTTGGATAGATAGAGTCAAACTATTAAATTCAATGTCATCTAAGGTTTTGGATAGATAGAGTCAAACTAAAAAATTCAATGTCATCTAAGGTTTTGGATAGATAGAGTGAAACTATTAAATTCAATGTCATCTAAGGTTTTGGATAGATAGAGTCAAACTAAAAAATTCAATGCCATCTAAGGTTTTGGATAGATAGAGTCAAACTAAAAAATTCAATGCCATCTAAGGTTTTGGATTGATGGAGTCAAACTAAAAAGTTCAATGTCATCTAAGGTTTTGGATAGATAGAGTCAAACTAAAAAATTCAATGCCATCTAAGGTTTTGGATTGATGGAGTCAAACTAAAAAGTTCAATGTCATCTAAGGTTTTGGATAGATAGAGTCAAACTAAAAAATTCAATGCCATCTATCCAAAACCTTAGCCTATATATGGCTAGTGTGAAGGAGCGATTAATTTCCATTAATGAACTAAAATAATAATAGTTAAATGATGAAGCCTGGGACATAAGTACTTACAACACTAAGTCTCCACAAAAGGTGTATCTCGAATACGAGGGCTCCTAGTGGTTTACCGAAAAAAATATATAAGTCAATTGGAGAATTTAATGTCTTGACAGCACGTTGGCCATGGTAGCTCGATGGGTAAGAGCGACTGGGCGGCAGCCAGGAGAACCGTGGTTCAAATGCCGGCCGTGGCTTTGAATTTTTTAATTTGACTCTATCTGTTTGTGTATGTTTATTAATTATGGTAAATTTTACTTAAAACATTTATTATAAGCGTATATATGTGTAGAACAATTTTTAAATTTGGAAAAAGCTTAGGAATTTTCTTTTTTAAAATCTGAGAAATATTAGAATAAGCCTGAATGCACAACACCCTCTGCTTAGGTTTAAATAAATCGTCACATTACTCCCTCATATTTAATCCGATAGCAAAAATATTTACGTGCCAGTACTTATTCTTAGATATCATACTAATAATAGTTTTAAAAGCCTTAAATGTGTTTTTTGTCTTTTTACCTAATCTTTACCCATCACTCCCCTTATTTTTTATAAATAATATGTGGCTGAACTAAGCGATAATTGACATTTGTTCAACCCAAAACTAATTACCATACTTGATTGAGCATCTAAATATATCCCATAAGATAGTCTTCTTTTAAATGAATTAAGAACCATTGGCTGCTACCAGTAACAGATAAAACACAAGAATACTTGAATATCTTAATCTGTCCTCGTGATTATTAACTCAAAATAACCGTCAGATATAATGGTTTACTGTTTAGTAACACCCCTATAGCGAGATCGCACTTTCTACCCGGGCGAGACACGCTTGTCTCCTCCCACGATTACACGAGAATCAAGGTGTACCCATCTACACTTCTATATGCTTTCAACTCCACTCTCTAGTCGACATGCATGAATTGCAACAGTGTGCTACAAGCCTTTGAGGCTCCTGTAGAATCATCTCTAAACGATACACAAAGCACGATTCACAGCGCATAGTCAACTCCAACCGTGCCGTGGTTTTCCAATGAAGTCGTTTGTGAACTCAACATACTACCTGCTTTAGTCATGTTTCACTTGCCACATAGGGTGTTGAACGGGCCAGAAATCGCCTCTGTAAACACTCATGAATTTCCCACCACCAACCAGCAGCCTAAGACAGTTTCGTAAAAGTATTTCTCCTCTCCCATATATTTACAGCAGGTTCGTTCTAATTTGGGACAGATTATAGTGCTTCTGGTGATCTATTAGTCAACCTTCCTAGCCGTAGTCGTTAGTGTGTATCTCTAGCGTCCGCCACATAGAGGATTGCGGTTTCGAGTCCCGCCTTGGGCATGGGTATTTACGTGTATAGTGTATATTTGTAAACAAAAAAAGTAAGGAAGGATAGAATAAAAACGACAAAAATAAAAAATGACGAAAAGTAATATGAATTCAAAAAGAAACTAAATTGGATATTGGACAAATCTTCAAAGGCATAAATTCACAAAGCATAAAAATGTAAAAATTTATGCCCCTGAATGTTATTGACATCCTTCAACTTATTTACTAATTTCTACCAAATAAAACATGCTCCTCTAGATTTGAGTCGGGTGAAATGCTAGCCAAAGATCATAATCAGTCATTATTCCCTTCCTAGCTTCCTGTTCATGGAGAGGTCGAGGCGCAGAATGAGCGAAAAACAAAAAGATAGTATATTGCTGTAGATCTCTGAGGAGAAAAAACTCTTTGGGGTGCTCTGCCCTCTGGAGGAGTAAGGAGGACTGTTTCACAGCTGTCAGAATATAAATGTAATCTAAGTCCCATGGTAAAGTTTGGATAAAAAAGGATATAGAAAGATGTAAAATGAATTGATGTGCTTGAAATATCATCGGTAATATTATTGGTAAGAAGCAATTTTCTATTGGAAACAATGATTAAAAATGGATTTCCTCAACTTTTAGTAGGAACAGTACAAAGTATGTATATAAATACAAAATTTAAATTGGATAAATCCATAGAAAAAGGTAACCTAGTAGAGATTAATTTAGGACTAAGACAGGGGTGTCCATTGTCACCTACCTTATTTAATATATATAATGACGCAGTTGCACGATGGCAAACTATGCTCAGAACACATTTTAAACTAAAGGGGAGAAATGTTGACACATTGCTGTTTGCTGATGACCAGATTTTAATAGCAGGAGACGGAAGATAACTTAAAAAAGAGCCATACATGAATTAAATAATATTACAAGTGAATATAATCCTCAAATTTCATATGAAAAAACAAAAATAGTGGCTTTTATAGGAACGAACCATTTGAGAGCAAAAATTTGCATAAATGATAAATCCATCCAACAACAAAGTTATTTTAATTATCTTGGCTATATTGTGTCGTATACCAGTAATAGAGATATACAAAACAAAATAAACAAATTCCAAACAATATGTGGCAGAAAAAAGGACTTTTAAAAATTGTAATCGTCAAACTTTGTTAAAACTGTATAAAATAATGGCGATCCCAACCCTGCTTTATGGGTGTGAAAACTGGGTCTTGAATATCTCACAACAGAGGAAAGTGGAGGCTGCTGAGAAGAAATGTCTGAGACAGGTGGCAGGTTATAGACTCATAGACAAGAAAAGAAACAAGGATATTAGAAGAGAATTGGAAATTCAGAATCTAAATGAAACAATCATTGCATGCAGGCAAAAATGGCAAGATCATGTGCAAAGAATGACCGAAGACCGTACACCACAAATAGTATACAAGTATAAACCTGTAGGTAGAAGATATGTTGGCAGGCCACGAATGAGATGGTCCGATCAATTTCCTTGAAGTCGGAACGGGCCACAAGGCTTATACCGTGATGATGATGATGATGATGATGATGATGATGATGATGATGATGATGATGATGATGATGATGATGATGATGATGATGATGATGATGATGATGATGATGATGATGATGATGATGATGATGATGATGATGATGATGATGATGATGATGATGATGATGATGATGATGATGATGATGATGATGATGATGATGATGATGATGATGATGATGATGATGATGAGAAACAATTAAAAAACTTTGCCAACATATATCTCACTTGTACAAGCAATAGGAAAATAATAACAAACTATCTAAATTTCAAACCTTATCGTTATTATAATGCATCGACAATAAAAAATCAATACAATTCGGAATCAATACAATTGATCAAGATTGATCAATCTCCTTGCAACACTGGATTGGATTGTTCGGAGGGGATTCGCCACCTCGACAGACTGGTCTGTTGTACCTATGCCCCAAGTGGGGCAACCCCGGGAGGGAAGATGAAGTAAGAGGAGAGAGAAGGCGGCCGACTCCAAGGAGTCACTACAGTACAGAGGGCGGGGTCCATACACTTTAATAGATAGAAACTCCAGGGCGGTCCGGGGCAATCGTAATCCCACCTACTTAGGCCCAGAAACAATCATAAACCGGAGATGGCCCCCCACCAGAGCAAGGAAGACTAAAGGGAGGCTTGCACAACTGGCATCCCACCAGCCACGTTCCTGAACCGGACACTAAGCCGATTGAGAGATCCCCCGCCGGAGGAGAAAGTGTTCACCCAGAGCATTCGCCTAGTGACCCCGTAAAAACCCATGGGACAAATAGGTCGGCCACGGGAATCGAACAAGGGCTTCCCGAATGCGGGCCACAGACGAAGTCTCTGAGCCATCCAGCTAGGTTCCTTGCAACATACTATAACTACGATATCTATTTTCCTGCTGCTGCCTATCTCGTATGTGCATAATGTTTGATTTGACTGGTTAGGTACAGTTTGATTTTGTGATGTAAACTTTCTGCCATATTACTCACTAAGGGGCGGGTTTCTATTACCTAAAATGGAAAAAAATGCATGCATTTATGAGCAAAAAATAGCTTAAATATGACCTTAAAAGACAAAAATATAATTTTTATAACTTAATGAATGGATTAATCATATTATATTAATTGGCAATTAAACTTTAAGTAACAATTAATAATTGTTCATGCATAAACATTCTAATCGTTTGTGCAGAAGAAAATGTCTCTACTTCTTAATTCAGTAGTTTATGGAATCTAAGTTTAAAGGGTCTTAAATTAGAGAAGAATAATTACTGTAGCATAAGAAAATAATAATTAAGAGGAATAAAATATTCATACCTGGGGGTTAGCTTCCATCAGCAACAAAATTACACTGAATGACAATGTGCATTTTTAGGTTGTCAAACTGGAAGCCTCCTCTGTCACCAGAGAGAATGTTCTTATATCTGGAAAAACTATGTACGTTCCAAATCACATGAGGCTATAGGAACATACTTAAAGTAAGTTAATTCATATGGGGAAAATTACGGCTCAGAATCTTCAAACTATCCTTCAGGCCCTTCTGTTCGAACGTTTGCTACTTGCCAAACCAACCTTTAAAAAAAATAAAAAAAAAAAAAAAAAAAAAAGTTTGCCGTGATGCGGCTGACTTTTATACAGACATAATGTAGGTGTATTTTATTTCTAATGTCTGCCTACACAATAATAATGCCCGAGGTATGACTTTAGCATAGAAATACGCATAAATATGACCAAAATCTGAAACAAATGAGAAATATGCCTTTAAAGACCCAATAAAAATGGCAAAATTTTTATCAGAAGACATGTATATATGTTTTAATTACTTGAAACTTAGATTATAGGCTTCATTAAAATATGACATGTCAAAGGAATCCGTCCCTTATTAATTACACTCCCACCTGCTGTGTTTGTGGCAGGTTGATATAGGAGTACCTGATGCGTCAAAATCGCACCGCAGTCGTAAGCCGATGTCCAATACCTTCTTGCATCATCGCCTGATTAAGATTTTGACAGCACGTAATCTCTACACTGCCGGATCATTTCTAACGTCTCATTTATGCATGCGATTTCATATGGTGCGTCAAGTGCAACGCGATCTGACAGTACATTGACTTAAGTGGAAGTGTTGAAACCATGCAGCACGACAGCTCAAAAACCCTTCGTATAGTCTTTCAGGTTAATATATCTATAACTGTAATATTCTTCAGCGTTTAACAAAGAAACAAAACCAAGTATAGTGGTACTAGAAATAGTAATAATAGTAGTAGTGGATTATTATTATTATTATTATTATTATTATTATTATTATTATTATTATTATTATTATTATTATTATTATTATTATTATTATTATTATTATTATTATTATTATTATTATTATTATTATTATTATTATTATTATTATTATTATTATTATTATTATTATTATTATTATTATTATTATTATTATTATTATTATTATTATTATTATTATTATTATTATTATTATTATTATTATTATTATTATTATTATTATTATTATTATTATTATTATTATTATTATTATTATTATTATTATTATTATTATTATTATTATTATTATTATTATTATTATTATTATTATTATTATTATTATTATTATTATTATTATTATTATTATTATTATTATTATTATTATTATTATTATTATTATTATTATTATTATTATTATTATTATTATTATTATTATTATTATTATTATTATTATTATTATTATTATTATTATTATTATTATTATTATTATTATTATTATTATTATTATTATTATTATTATTATTATTATTATTATTATTATTATCATTAATATTATTATCATTATCATTATCATTATCATTATCATTATCATCATTATCATTATCATTATCATTATCATTATCATCATTATCATTATCATTATCATTATTATTATTATTATTATTATTATTATTATTATTATTATTATTATTATTATTATTATTATTATTATTATTATTATTATTATTATTATTATTATCATTATTATTATTATTATTATTATTATTATTATTATTATTATCATTATCATTATCATTATCATCATCATTATCATTATCATTATCATTATCATTATCATTATCATTATCATTATCATTATCATTATTATCATTATTATTATTATTATTATTATTATTATTATTATTATTATTATTATTATTATTATTATTATTATTATTATTATTATTATTATTATTATTATTATTATTATTATTATTATTATTATTATTATTATTATTATTATTATTATTATTATTATTATTATTATTATTATTATTATTATTATTATTATTATTATTATTATTATTATTATTGTTATTGTTATTGTTATTGTTATTGTTATTGTTATTGTTATTGTTGTTATTGTTATTGTTATTGTTATTGTTATTATTGTTATTATTATTATTATTATTATTATTATTATTATTATTATTATTATTATTATTATTATTATTATTATTATTATTATTATTATTATTATTATTATTATTATTATTATTATTATTATTATTATTATTATTATTATTATTATTATTATAAATATTATTAGTAGTAGTAGTAGTAGTAGTAGTAGTAGTAGTATAAGTAGTAGTAGTAGTAGTAGTAGTAGTAGTAGTAGTAGTAGTAGTAGTAGTAGTAGTAGTAGTAGTAGTAGTAGTAGTAGTAGTAGTAGTAGTAGTAGTAGTAGTAGTAGTAGTAGTAGTAGTAGTAGTAGTAGTAGTATTTGTGGTGGACATCAAGGAGCTGGGGTGGTTTTTCTCCGGTTTCCCTCACCATCATTCCACCAATTGCTCCATAATCCATTCATCCCAAGCGTTGGGCCGACCCCCAAACCAGCCGGCCCTCGTAGCCATGGTCGTTAGAACGTATGTCTCTAGCGTCACACCGCGTAGAGGGTCGCCCTGGGCATGGGTGTTTATGTGTATAGTGTATGTATGTGAAACTATAGAAAACAAATAGGTAATTAAACGGAAACAATAAAAAACGGTTAAATAAGGAAAAGAAAAATGATCTCATCAATCAGGTCAACATGCTTCGGCTCCCTCGCTCTGAGGGAATCCAAGCGACTCCTAATACCAGCAATGGTGAGGAAGAGAGGAAATATATATATATATATATATATATATATATATATATATATATATATATATATATATAAGTACAGAGGACAAGGTCTCTACACTTTACCAAATAGAATCTGTCCGGTGGCGGGCTTAGGGAAATCGCCATCCCATCTACCTTGGTCCCGAAACAGTCACGAGGCCGGTTCGCAGACCGGAGGACGCCTCCCCGGAGCATGGTACTCCAGGCAGACTTGCACAACCGGCATCCCGCCTACCGCGTTGCTGATTTGGCCCACTAAACCGGCTCGGAGACCGAAGTTCCTCCCGCTTGAGCATATCATCCCACCATGCACCGCCGAGACTCCCGCCGACACTTCTACTACAGATGAGAGATGGCATGAAATGATAATGGAGACTAAATGGGATAGCAAATTCTAGGGTTGTAATTAACCTACCCAGCATTAGCCTAGCGACCCAGGAAATCCCCGAAAAAGTCCATGGGTTAGGTTGGACGGCCACGGGAATCGAATCCGGGCCTCCCGAATGCGGGTCACAGACGAAACCACCTGAGCCATCACGCTTGGTAAACCAAGTATACATATTAAGATTATCAAGTATTAGGATCCATAGTACACAGGAAAACAGGACAGGTATACGCCGCCATTGTCAATCCTCATTTGCAGCTTTTCCTGTATATTGGATATAGGCCTTAAACATGTCGGCAGTAACACACCTAATTCTGCCACATTTATAAGATATGGCCCTGTGGAACCTCCCGCATTGTCTTCTCGGCGCATCTCCCATTCCTAACCATAAACGCCTTAAGTTATCTGTGGGGATCAAATCAGGAGCATGTGATTTCTGGGTTTCTTATTCACCAGTTTTTGGTAAAATTGAAGGTGTGCACAACACTGTTGTATTTAAACGAATATTACTTATATTACCGGAAAGTAGCCCATAGAGTGATTTTTTTAACGTTGTCCTCCAACGTTAAGTTATATCGGACGATGAATGAATTGGGTGAAATGATGCTCAAATAAGTCCGGGGTCCATGGAGCTTAGAGTTACCTGACATTCGTCTCTCAGGATAAGAGAAAACCCCG
This sequence comes from Mantis religiosa, assembly GCA_030765055.1. Lineage (NCBI taxonomy): Eukaryota > Metazoa > Arthropoda > Insecta > Mantodea > Mantidae > Mantis > Mantis religiosa. The sequence goes on along the minus strand of CM060948.1, from coordinate 107,834,930 downwards.
GTAAAAGCCTTATCCAGGTAAGTCACCCTGGCTGAGATTCGAACTCGTGACCTCTTGAACGTGAGGCAGACACTCTACCATCTACGCTACCGAGGCGGGCGTAGAGTGTATATAGTCCCTCCGAGCTTAAAGTGGACACACACAATCTGTTTCTACCACTCCGCCAGTAAACACGTGTTCAAGTTCACTGCCATCAGCTGTCCTACTCTTATCCCAACCGTCATATTTTTCACTTCAGCAGTGTAGGGTTAGAGAAGCTCTCGGCTCATATTTGCTAAATAAACTAAATCAACTAATTGAAAAAACTGGTAAAGAAAGGTTATTCAATATAATTTTGTAAGTAAAAACTTACTAAAGCCATATCTTATCTACAGCAGGAGGCTCATTGTTTAAAAAGAAAATATATACTTAAAAGCAAATAGCACTTTTAAAAAAACCATCCACCTGCCCACACTAAATGGCCTTTCGCGTTTCTTTCTATTGGTTTTAAAGTTCCTGTTTGTTAAATGTCGGTTCACACACTTGAACCGGTGTTCACAGACACACCAATTGCTTCAGACTTCAGTTAAGTCCTTCACAGCCAGGGTAACGTTGAAAGGAAAAGCTAAACACATTTAATATAATAGACTTTTCACCACTTTTGAGAGGCTTTCTACTCTTATGTTTTTGTACACTACTCAGAGGAATTAAGCACTCCGCCATATTGACTTCACGCAAGAACACGCAATACTATTAGGACGAGTGGAAGAGCATCGCTTCACTGAGGGAATTGGAAAAGTACCAAGTACCACGTTAGCTCATTCGGTAATCATCTGAATCCTTCCTGATCTGGTGGTGCCTTCCACTTGATGTCGGTGTACCAATTTCTTGGCCGTCTTTACAGTTCAGCATAAGTTCTCTAAAGATCTGGGAAACACTCTAGCTGTGAAAGAAACCACCTGAGCTACTGCTCCTCTCTGCTGTTGTCAACCCTTGGAAACCAGGTGGATGAAGCATATTGCGTGGCATATTTGCAACGAATGTCTAAAAGTGACAGACAGAATAAGAGAATAATGGGGGTGAAGTGTCACGCATATATTTTTAACAGTTCATCATGATGAAAGGGAGAAAATATAAGCATTATGAATCATGTATGAATTCTAATCTGAATGTCATTATTTTTAAATGTCCTTTAAAGAGAGTGTGTGAGAAATATTATATCGTTTTAACTATTTCATCATCATTTGTTTGTTGCTAATAAACACAATTACAAGTACTTACTTATAGTCCATACTCACAAGTCTATATGTTTTTCCTTTCTGGATAACACACTTATTTTATCTCCAAAATATATGCAAACGAATATATAGAAAGAGAAGCAAAACTTTTCAATCGCGTTACGAACTTTCCGCTTTTAATGAAATTTGTTTTAAGTTAGCGACAAATATAACTTAATTTTGCATAAATATAGCGCGAATTACCCAGTTGAGAAATAGCCGTATTCATAGAATTCAAAAGCGCAAGTGTTGGTAGTTTCTTCCACGATTTCTGCAAGCTCAACTTCTGAAATGAAATATTAACATTTCTCTTTAATGCATCTAGATCGCTTTACCAGGAACAGAAAATAGATATGAAAACACTTCTATAAATTCAGTTAATACGGATATGGAAGAATTACATAGTGTTTGGAAATAAAATGACAACGCTGCAAGGTCCAAAAGGTTTCTTTACATTCAAGTAACCTTCAAATGCATTATGTTCTGTTCAAATATGATTAATTGCTTTATCTTGTAGCAATGCATTTTCGGACAATTAACACCGCTTTTATTAATAAATACTTTACTATTAAGTTCGTAGTTTTCTCTACGTTAAGTCAATATTTCACATAAAATGGTATTTATGTCGTATTACTGCATAAGAAAAATATAGCTTTTGTTCACCGATTTGCTATCTGAAAGGTGATATTAACTAATTTCGATGTGCTAAATTGAATGATGCTGTCCGTTTTTCTCTATCAAGTAAGATTTTGGCACATATCACAAAATAATTTAAAATAGTGCTTTTATGTAAAAATCGGTAGTAACAAAATGAATGCAAAAAAGAAATATTTCTGAGTAATAAATAATACCTGCATATCTTTAAAATAAAGTGTAAAGTTGGGATTAGTATTAGGATTACTACGGAGGGGATTTGTCACCGAAACCTGTGGATTATTGTACCTAAACCCCCAAATGGGACATCCCTGGGAGGAAGGTTGAAATGAGAGGAGAGAGAGGGTGGCCAACCCAAGGTGTCACAAAGTGCAGAGGGCAGGGTACATAATATTTACCAGTTGTAAACTCCCCGGCAGGCCAGCCAACCGACAGCTCACCCGAATGCGGTCCGGAAACGGCTCCACCACACCGGGCTTGGAGACCGGAGACCGTCGTGCCGAAGCAGGAGATGCTTACCAGGAGCATATCATCCTACCATGCAGTGCCAAGACACCCGCCGACACTTCTATTCTGAAAAAGACCACCAGATGATGTGAAATAATGATGGAGATGAAATGGAGGGACCGGAAATTCGGGGGATCTAATTAACCTACTCCGCATTCGCCTGGCAACCCGGGAAAACCCACGAAAAACCCCATGGCTCAGGTAGGTTGGCCACGGGAATCGAGCCCGGCCCTCCGGAATGAGGACCACAGACGAAACCGCCTGAGCCATCCCGCTCGGTAAGTGTGAAGTTACTTTTTGCTTGGCAGGAAGGTTGGTTGCCGTGATTTACGTTTTAGTCGTAATTAAGGAACTTCCCTATTCAAGCACCAACAGTAGCCCGCTGGCAATGTTCCATCGACCCTGATATGTCCTATTCAACACCTTGACTTCTTGATGAAATCATTCATTCGCCTTTTTCGTCTCTGAGGGATCCAAAATTATCAGCAAAATAGTTAAGATGAGAGCACAAGAAGTGAAACTTTAACTCATATTTCGCCCTGTAGCTCATAGCTTTTGTAGCATAATTCTCATGATATTTGTTGTTTCGCAGATCTTTTATATTTCCAAAAAACTTATTAACTTAAATTATTAACTTATTAACCACGATTACGGTTTTCTATCATCCATGATGTCCAAAAATGCACTATTTTCATTAGCTATCTTATCGAAGCCCATCAAATATACCCTCTTTTAACTTAGCTCCGGACAACCAAAAGCTTAATGCTCAGGTATTTGACCCATTCTTGTCCGTTGCATCCATAAGCTGTTTCATAATGCATAATTTTATATGCAAAAGAGGCACTAACATTTTCAACTGTATTGAAAATTTCTTTTGACGCAGAGAATGAACTCTCAGTATCCACTTGTTTAGTTGATATAATAGGAATAGGGACATCTACTTCGTGTGGCACATGTCTTTTATAACTGAAGCAAGGTCATCTGGATATGTCATTTTGTTTCGTTTGTCTTATTGTACCCGAATGCTTTAGACATGCAGAAGTAACAATCATCATAGTGATTCTTTTTTGTTTACGTCATATCATAGGAAACCCGAACGCCATTAATTTTTGTTTTAAATTGTACCACCACCTAAGCCCTTCATTACATGTTTTTGCTAATAGTATGCGGAGTCCATGTTTGACACCCATCTCCTAGTTTAACCTTCAAAATACACTTTCTTCAGAATCTATGTAATGTTAGTTTTCTGTCTCTGCAACAAGAAAGAATCACATATGTAACAGAAGTTGTTTGAATTATTCTTATATGTTTTCCTAGAAAAGGTGGAAGCTCTTGTGAACAGTACATCACTAAACTACACGTACTAAAACTACAAAATAACAATGATGCATATTTTTCAGTAACCCGCATTACTAATCACCTCGAGTGATAGAAAGCAACTTAAGTTCAGAGATATTAATACATAAGTCTCTAAAGGGTGAGTGTAAATGTCTGTTTATCGTGCAACAGTTGATAGTTTTACTGTCTTGCGTCAGTCATTAGTTCATTACTTAGGAAAAAGTATAGTGTTGGGAAGCACAGAGGGGTTTTTTTTGTTGTAATTTTATATCCACCAACGTTAAGTCATATCGGACGGTGAATGAAGTGGGTGAAATGATGCTCAAATTTGTCCAGTGTCCATGGAGCTTAGAGTTACCTGACATTCGTCTATCAGGATAAGGGAAAACCCCGGGAAAAAAGCCTTATCCAGGTAACTCACCCTGACCGAGATTCGAACTCGGGACCTCTTGAACGTGAGGCAGACATGCTACCATCTACGCTACCGAGGCGGGCACAGAGGGGATGACTTATTTGTATGTGTATATACAGCCTGAAGATGTAAAATACATTCCATTATTAGAAGGGGTGGTGATTTTTCGCAAATGCGATATAGTGTGATTAAGTGCGAAATTGACTCAAAATGCTATATAAATGCGAAATCGAATATTTACCCAAGTAATTACTTTATCCCAATGCTTTTTCTTGTGGAAACTTTAACTGAAGAGTCTGTAGAACCTTTGCATGTTTATAAAGTTCACTCTTCAGGAATGTGAAAAGCAACCCTTCCCGCTAAATTAGCTTATTGTTCCAACATTGCCCATATTAGATATGTTTGGTACCTCGAGCGAGTTCAGTTGTTTCACAAAAGAATCCCCTCTTACCACGCCTAAAGACTGTCATAAATCTATCTTCACATCGCAGTTAACGGAAAATTTCAATCCTTGTCTCTGAAAACCAATAGCAGCCCTAACCATTAACCATTTCGTGACAAAACTTAAAATGGCTTTCTTGCATTCAAGAAAAATGAATATTGCTTATATGAAATTTCTTGAAGAAAGTTGCCCAAATCTTCCAGCTTATAGTATTTCCTTTCCCCGTGCTCACAATTTGGAATTCATGGTTTAAATCTGTATAATACGTGAACAAGTATTTACATGCATTAAAATATTTTGATGAATCTTTGGATGAAAATGTTGTTGACTGTTAAGCTCAAATACTCAGTTTGCCCGAGCAGCTCTGCAATACATTTGAGGTCCTACCAACAGATGCTGAAATATATTTCAATAAATATAATTTGATTGTGAGTGACAGGAGGACTCAAACAACAGAACAGAATGTTGAAATGTGTTCAATGCTTTCATTCAACAGAGTTACTGAATCATAAACTTATGAAGTATAGTGCAGGCTAATTTTTTACATTTTCTTTTTGTGCTAGTATTGCATCACTATGGATTTATCTTTTTGTGTTATGCAGTATGTGCTAGTCTGTATCAGCTTATTCTATACTTCTGTGTATTATTTTAACCCATATTAATGTAAAATAATGACACTTTATGAAGTTTTAAGTCACTGTCATTAATAACCTTCCATAAATGTGTTTTTAATCTCATATGCATAAATAATGTTAATATTCATCATTTTAATTCAAATTAAACTTTTTTTCAAAATTCTATAACCTACTAAATTGCAAATGCATAAATGCTACAAAATTCTGAATGTAAAATTCAAAATGCTAAATTTCTGATTTCAAAATGCTAAATATCACTACCCCTAATTATTATTATGAATTTTTTGATGCAAAAATATACATATATAATGGCAATTATACCAGGTGAGTCACCTGCCTCTGTTTATTTCTGAATTTATGCAATGTGCTAAGCTACATATGCAACTTACGCCCTTCTTGAATACCTTGTAAAATATTATTTGCAGAACAGATTATAGAAGAGGAGCAGATAACTCAGTGCAAACGTGTTGTATGGGACAGAAAGTAGTCAATATGTATGTCTATTCCAAAAACATCATACCCGACTCAGAGAGTGGCAGTATCAATTTCAGACGAGTTTGCAAACTTTTATCCATTAACGTACATTCATACGCACACGCCTTTAAACACGCCGCTGAAGGAAGAGCCTATCATATGCATCAGTTGATAACATTGGAACACAAAATGGCTGACCTGTGGAGTGGGACCAGTTGGATTTATATCCTCAGCCAACACATGTTTTCGGTAAAGCCATGTCAAAAAGTGCTAAGAATTAGGTAGATTGTTTTCACTTCTGTCACAAATTACGGCAGCTTTCAGCTCAAAGAGTAATTGTAATGTGGGATGCAGTTTTTTATTTGTGTTAAAACTACCAAAATGAGCTCAAAACACTCTATGAAGTTGTGCGTGTAAAAATTCGAGGTAGGGGTGTGGGGTCTCCGGTTACTTATTCATATGGGAGCTTTACCTCACAAGGTACCTTGGCTAAATGATATTATACACGTTATTTCGCCACTCTGCCACTTCAAGTTGGGTTCACATCCTTCGTGTTCCGTTCAAAAATTTTATTATCCTTTGTTTTACCTCTTGGGATCTATAACAAATAACATTTTTCATAACATTGTAGGCGTTTACAAAATACAATAATCGCAGTGTTTTCCACACTCACTGCCAGTGAGTTTCAATCATTTCACAAATGAAAAGTGAAACATACGGTTTAAACATGAAGCAAAATCTATTAGATTTAATGTCGTCGACATGCTCCTAAAAATGAAAGCTAACTATGTAACATGGTTTACAACACCAGATACGGTGCAAATTATAAGGGTCACAAAGTTAAGCGTGATCGCTAGATATGATCCACTGATAGCCCATAGTTTCCCTTTGAAGGGCAAGGGCCTCTCCTACCTGCCGGTAGCGTGAGCTCGGTGCAACTTATATGGTGAACTAATCCCTGTAGATCCCTAATTATCGGATTGAAATTCTTGTGTATTTGGCTCACAAGAGAGCCAATAGCAACAATAAATAAATTAGTAACTAGAATACAGACAATAAAGATCAGGAGAAAAAAAAACAAGCAATGTGACGTCATTCCGAACGTAGCCTTTCCATCATCATCATCATCATCATCATCATCATCATCATCATCATCATCATCATCATCATCATCATCATCATCATCATCATCATATTCCCTACAGCTAACTCACTCGACCAGCTGTCACGGGTTCTATGTCACTTTTTAGGAAACCACTCGTTTATCACCTTGCTAGTATTATATGCATGAAAAAAAGGTCGTTTATTTAAGTTTTTCGCAGCTTCTTGGTCCTGATTCAGGACTGTAGGTATTAATGTTGGACGTATATTATAGTGCGATCCATATAGACCTGAACCATTTCAATAGGTCATAATTTCCCTTGAAAAGCCCATAGAATGTAGAAATTAGTTTTAATGATCTCAGTGGCTCTGGTAGAATTGACAACACTGACAATTGTTGACATATTTGGATACGACTGTAGCCACTGAAGTTTATATGGGTATCTTCAATACATTTGTGGAGTAGCTGGATGATATCGAATTGAGAGAAGGTTATTTCCAGCAAGATGGAGCAACATGCCATACATCTAATGACATCATGGAACTTGTAACCAAGTTTCTTTGATAATTGAATAATCTCAAAAGGTCTGTGGCCTCCCAGATCCCCTGACCTAATCTCGCCATATTTTTTTCTTGTGGGGGTATCTAAGAAATAGAGTGTACAAGAATAGGTCACGAACAATTGATGTTCTCAAGGAATCCATTCGAACCGAAATAAGTAACATTGGCGAGGATACTCTCCGTAAAACTTTAGAGAATATGGTGATACGAGTGCAAACATGCACAGATGCTGTTGGAGGACACTTCCAACATTTTCTCTCAAATTTAAATAATATAATGTAATCTCCCTACTGTGTATTATGTTATACCAAAGTTGCACGTGTGTCGTATTATTGGTTCAAATGGTTCAGGTTTATATGGATCGCACTGTAATACCAAACAGAAGGGTACCGCAGCAATAACGGCTTTTGTGCTAAAGGGGCCAATGTTTTCACATTAGCCTTATGCGGATTGTATAGATCAGAATAAATAGGGGCAGCAGACTGAGCTGGTATATATGGCCCAATATATCAAAATATTGAATTTCATAAAAACGGTACGTGTTATTTGGGTAAAGAAGGCAATCCTACTGAATTAACTCAATATTTCTCAAATAATTATTTTCGTTTGTTGTACCTGAAGCATTTTAGTTTCCTCCTTGTCGAAATCGTCCAAACTGAAGAAGCTATAATGGTTACTTCTATCTAATGTAAGCTAATGTAAATAATTTTTAACATAGTAATAATCTGAGAAATCTGTAAAGATATACCCGTGAAGTGGTTATTTAAAGGAAATTATAATCAACTTCTGGAGGAAGGAATGGCAGTTTGATAGCAATATGCCCTGTTTTATTTGCAGCCATCCCAATTATTATTTTATAAAACATTATATTGCATTGCACATTCGTAAGAGAGCAATGCGAAATATAAATAGTCTTGCAATTTTCCTCTTAAAGAAGAGATTAAATATTAGAAATATCATTACTTTATGTTTTATATATGTTACATAATTAATGTTCCCTTAATAAACCAAAAATCAAAACAAAAGCACGTGTCACTTGGGAATTCATCCCACATTGCATCACCACAGTTTATCAGCAGTAACACACTTCAAATAGTTCAGCTACCCAAATCACAGAAACCAGGTGTTCTTAATTAAGGTTACGTTTAGAAACAAAGCACACAACACTGGTATAGCTTTTATTTTGTTTAATGGTTTTTATTATTCAAAACACAATAACAAAATTATTTTCTACAGACTTGTGAAGTTAAATGTGCAATGTTTGCTCTTTGGTATACAATGCTTTTCGAAACTGCATGGTAAGCCGATTACTGCCATGCTCTTGCACAGTGAGGTAAACATATGAGAACTTTCATTTGAAACTATCTATGCAGGAACGCCTGAGAATTAGATGACTCTTCGTGTGGATCTCAATTAAGTTGGTTCTTTACTTTTGTGGAAAGCGAAAGTTAAGAAAGTCATATACAAAAAAAAAATGTGGTTTCACTTTATAAAAAGGTTTATATATTAAAGATTAGGATATACATTCCCTATACTCTCTGGTAGACCTGACATTAATTGTTTAGTAATTCTATTTTGCTTGAACTTCACACACACACACACACACACACACACACACACACACACACACACACACACACACACACACACACACACACACACACACACACACACACACACACACACACACACACACACACACACACACACACACACACACACACACACACACACACACACACACACACACACACACACAGCATTTTGTTATTGACAGAGAGTTACAGTGGTTTTCTCGTAAAAAACGTGCCATAACAGACAGGCCTTGGAATAAGCGGTTAGTGGTGAAGGAGCTTGATTCGGTCAGCCGTGATATGGCCAGTAGAAATAAATTGTTCACACGCCCTCTGAAGTGTTGATCATGTGATCCAATAAGCCGTACTACTGTGAAGTCTGAGCTTTATGAACTATACTCTCTTGCTGACACACACACAATGCATTCAGCTTAAGGCAAGGCTGCACTGAAAATATCAACTTCTATAATAATTAATCTATCATTATGAAAATTTAGCCACATAATTCGAGTATCAATTTAAACTTGCACGCAAATTTTCATGTAGCTACACCAAATACTTCATTGTAAAAATCACGTATTGTTCTACGTGTCAAAAAATTTGAGCTTTTAAGTTGAATTTTTGTTTTCGACTAGTACAGAGCAATTTAAAAAAAAAACACATTCTTATTTTTTGGAATGTTCTTGTAGCATTTGTTCTAAAATATTTTCCATGTATTCGCTCTAAAAATTTTGAAAATATTCACTTTTTTATTACTTAACACCATATAATTTTCAAAGCACGAACATTGACAAAAAAGGGGAAATGTGAAGTTTCGTATTTACATATTATGGACCTATTCTATAAGTTTCACCAAGTTAAATTAAAAACTTTGACGCGTGAGGCATTTTGTATACTGAAAAGTGTTAGAAAAGTGTTTCTCAGAAAATTAATTTAAAGTAATGGTTGTTACTTTTAACAATTGTTAAAGGTCTCTTTAAATTTTCTCGTGATGGCCTAAAACGGTGCAAATAATAAAAGTAGCATGTCATCTATTACTATACATCCTAAGCTACCAAAAATTACCAAAATTTTCTGCAAATTTTCAGTGTAGCCTTGCCTTTACAACAGTCAGTAAATAAAAGTTCCAGACCTAGCTGTGTATTTTAAGATTCAAACTTAAGAATTGGTTCTAACTTGCAGCAACATTCAAGATATGCATATATACACAATAGCTTGCACCATTAAAGTATACACTGTCCAGGAAATAAGAGAAATCTATTGTATGCAGCCTGTCATGCGGAACAAATCTTCACTCGCTGCAAATAAGTCCTATGGCTGAGAGGGTACAGTTTTAATCTCCAACGCTAAGCGCAAATAGAAAAGAAATGAAACTCGTGAATGATAGATGACATGGACAAACACAAGGGAAACGCGTTTTCTTGAATGCATAGCCCAATGTCTCAAAAACTACTGTCTTATTTGGCAAGCGTACAAATGATCTTACACGGGGCAAGATGATTCCGAGTTAAGTATGACTTGTATTCGGCAGGTTGCGGTCCAAACCTGCCAGGACAGTCCTCATTGACTGATGCGCTTTTATTCCCCAGGTTTACCTATATCCCCATAACTGGTAACCTTAAGCTTAGGTCTGGAAGGTATATTTTCTAAAAGTCATTTTCCTTTTACATATATCACAACTGCACACTGTCTACCAGAATCGTCTATGATATGTGTCAGGGATGATCTACAGAAACACTGAAAGCGTGTGATAGCAAAGAAGATGTATCAATAAAGCATTGCAGTATTTGGAATCGGCACACAAACAGTGTCTTTAGAAACGACTGCTCTGCAATATTCTAAATGGATGTGTTACACTAGTATGACTGACTACTCTTGAACAAACTATTGCTACAAACCGTTATTCTTTGAATAGGTAGAGTCAGAATGAAAAGTTCAATACCATAGCCGAGATTTGAACCACGGATCTCCCAGTCACCACCCGGTTTCTCTTAACCATTGAACTATCATGGCCAACTTGCCGGCATTATATTAAATTCTCCAACTGACTCGTATTTTCCTGGTAACTCTACCTATTCAAATTATCACTTACTCACTGCTAGTGAGGAAGGACGATTAATTTCCTGTTAATCCTTTGTTTATTTCAACTTAATCGGGATTACCATTTCCTTATTCCTAACTTTTTATAGGTGGAAGACGAATATGGGAATACAATGAGACGGTAGTCAAATATTTCAATAGTCATTAAGCGATTCCTTTGAAATTACATTCCCTTTAATGGTCAAAAAATAAATAAGAATAATGATTTCCCATTTGAGAAAAGTGTTAATATTGGAAGATTTAAACAAATAATAAGGAATACCTCCAAAACGGTTCCCCCCACAAAAACAAACGGTTTAGCGTAAGATTTGATTTTATTATGCAGGTGACACCATAATACTTAATTCTCTTTCTGCAAATGTCTTCAATTGGTCAAATACTTTGGATCAATCGTCTTATTGTTCTGTGGCAAATAGTTTTCATATTAACAAAGAAAAAACACAAACTTTTTATTTAGTTTTTAGATAAACAGTCTAATGCGCAGAGTTGCACTAATTGGAATATGGTTGGACAACAAGCTTTGCTGGAAATTCCACATGCCGGAAATATGCAAAACGTTGTCAAATGTTTTATTTCTTTTAAGAAGACTTAAAATGTGTGTTTCCACTAGTACTTTATTAAGTGTTTACTACAGTTTATTTCATTGTCATTTGAATTATGGTATTTTGCTATGGGGGTAGCAGTGGAGAAGCAAACCAAGTAGTTTTGCTCCGCAAAAAGGCTCTTCGAATAATAAAAAATTGTGACTTTTGCTAACGTTGTGGACCTATTTTTAAAGCAACTGGTACTTTAACAGTGGCATTTTTGTATGTACTTGCATGATAGAGCTTTATTCATCTTTAAAAGACATATGTGGTAGTTTTTTCTGATTTACATGCTTATAACTCCTAAATTTCACTTACAGAAATCTCTTGGTTCTCATCTGTATCTTGGATTGAAATTATACAATAAATTACCTTTAAATGTAAGACAAACTGTGAATGCGAATTATTTGAAAACTAGAGTTAACAGTATGATTAAACTGCTTTATTCTTACACCATACAAGAATACTTAGATGTAGATACATTTTAATGACTTGCTGACGAAACCTATTGTATTATATGCCAAATAAATTATTGTTATCATCATTATTATTATTATTATTATTATTATTATTATTATTATTATTATTATTATTATTATTATTATTATTATTATTATTATTATTATTATTATTATTATTATTATTATTATTATTATTATTATTATTATTATTATTATTATTATTATTATTATTATTATTATTATTATTATTATTATTATTATTATTATTATTATTATTATTATTATTATTATTATTATTATTATTATTATTAGTAGTAGTAGTAGTAGTAGTAGTAGTAGTAGTAGTAGTAGTAGTAGTAGTAGTATTAGTATTAGTATTAGTATTAGTATTATTATTACTATCATCATCATCATCACCCATGCGAAAATCATCCAGAATGAGGACTTCTGAGGATATTCCCAAAAAATCTCAAGATTTTAAATTTAATTTGTCATGAAAATGTTTTTAAAATGCGGTGTTTAATCAAAATAGAGCAATTTGTGTGAAAATCAAATCTTTAGAATTTCCTTCTATATAAAGAATGGTCTCGGGGAGGGATTTTCTTTAACATCTTCATGTCGCATCCTTGAATGATGTTCAGCTCAAGTACCTGACTTTTAGTTTTTGAATTATATTGTTCACAGGCACAGAGAGATATATCTACACGAATGTGCGTGTGGATACCAGGACCTCTTCCTAAAAATGCCCTTAGTGTATTAAGAGTCCACAAAACGAATATTTCCAATAAAAATTTGGTACGGAATGTTTAGTGGAATGTAATGCCTTTTCTACTTATACATGGCAGAGAAAATAAAAACGCTGGCAACAGAATTAACGGAGATAAAATTCTAATGTTTAATACACAGGGGGAAAACTTTCATATAGTCCTCTGGCATCTTTCAATTTATTAGCTTCATTTGTATTCAGAATAAGGCTACCTATTTCTTTATATCTTTATACCTGTACTAACCTTGTTTCAGATTCCTGTGGCCGAACTACCTAACCCATGAGTCTTGCAGGGGTTTTCCCGGGTCGTCAGGCAAATTCTGGGTAGGTTAATTACATCGCCCTGAATTTCCCGTCCTTCCATTTTGTCTCCATTAGCATTTCACAACAGCTCACCTCTGGTGGTCTGTTTCAAGGTAGAAGTGTTGGCGGATGTCTCGATGGTGTATGGCAGGATGATATGCTCTGACTAAAGCTTACTCTTCCGGTAAGACGGTCTCCCAGCTCGGTATGGTAATGCCATTTCCGGACCGCAGTCCGGTGAGTTAGCGGTGTGCTGGCCTGCCGGGAGTTTCCAAGTGCTAATGTTTAGGCACACTCTCCTCTACACTGTCATGACTCCTTGGGTAAGCCGCCCTCTGTCTTTTCTAACCTCATCCTTCCTCCCGGGAATGCCCCACTTGGGGCTTACATTAGATCAAGACTGGTGGCAGTGCCAAATCTCCTCCGTAGCCTAATCCAATCCAATACGCATGCCTTGATAAAATTACACTATTTACATATCTAAGAACAAAATCAGAATATGAAAACTTCGAATTAATTACTGGAAATTATTGCAGAACAGTTTCTTTTTACAGAAACTAGAAGTCGGCCTTGAAATACAAACTAGTTCAAGAAAAACAATAATTTATAAATGAGCCATTCTCCAAAATAGTGTCGCTGCAACAAAAAGGAATGTCTGACATACTTTACTTTCCAACTCTGTCATTAGTTTATTTCAAAGTCCTTTGTTATTGCACATTCATGATATTTTAATATTTATCATTGCATGTGTAATACTTATAATCTTTGCTTATCTTTTTTACTACTTGGCAGTGTCTTGTTATTACTTTCGAGACTACATTGATATTTAATTTCGTAACACATTCCAACAGCTTTATTTATATGTGTAGCTGTTTGACCTGGTTTTTCAAAATTTGAATACTCTAGTTCTTTCTATGGCCAAAATTTAATCCACTAATTTAATGATTATTAAATCAAGCAACTTGAAAGGTCTGCGGAAGGAGAATAAAACTGGGTAGTGCTCAACCTAAATTATAAACCCAAAGTTAATAAAAGTTTTGTGCATTATTCTAAAGTAACAATAAGTATTCTCCATTGCATATACTAATATATACAGGATGTTAAGGAACTACACCGAAATAATTTAAGCGATTGTAGACGTAACTAATATAGGCAATGCATCGTCTGCGGCTAAACTTACCGCAGTTAATTGTATTGAACCTAATTGGCATCAGATGCTTATAAATTTGTGTTTTTATAAAGGAGAGTGAAGTTATTGGATTAGAATGTCTTGAAAACTGCTTCCAGAGTACAGAAATATAGATTTTTAATAGCTCCTTATTGGCGTTCTCAAGATTTAATGCCTCAAAGATCTCACAAATCTCGAACTAAATACCTGCCAGTGCGACGCTGAAAAGCGATTAACTGCTTTCTTGTATTGCGGAGCCTACTTTGCTGCTTAATTGCTCTGGTGGCCCAATTCTTCGATCTGAAAAGTGGCGTTCCAAAGGTTATTAGTTGGGTTCCTATCTTGTGGTTAATTTTCTTATCTTTATGTTTTAACAAGTAAATTCTAATAGGAAGAAATGACATGATTCGTAACTAACTACCCGAATAATAGTAGCATGTGAAATTATTGCACACACATAAGGAATTTTGGACAGACTACAACAGTCATTCCATCGCAGCTGTCAAATGTGTATTGAAAACGCAGGTCGCCATTTGCAGTAGTTCCTATAAACCTGACGTATAAAGTTGCATTTCCTTTTTACTTTATATAAGTTCGTCTTTAAATCCACCCCCCATTTAGACGTAGAGCATATTAAAATATTAAGCAGGATTTAAACTTTGTTAGAAAGCATTGTAATTAATTTCACTACAAAGTGAAATTAAAATGTAAAATATATACATTTGTGCAAGAATTAAAAGTTTAGACAAAATATTAAAACAGCAACCAAACGAACAAACAAACCAACAAAAGGCGAAGAACACACGAACTCGTTTACCTTTCACTTGGAAGCTGTCATAACCACTGCGCCAGAGGGATTGTCCGATACACCTCTTCATGGAAATTAATTGTTCTTTCACACTAGCCGTATGTAGGGCGCACTATGAAAGGTAGAGTCAGACTGAAAAATTCAATGCCATAGCCGGATTTGAACAACGATCTTCGGTCTCCATCCAGCTGCTCTTAACCACTGGGCTACTATGGCCAACGTGCTAACATGACATTAAATTCCCTAACTGACTCGTATTTTCCCCGGTAAACCACTAGGAGTTCTCATAAACACATGAGAAAACTACCTTAATGGCGACTTACAACATGTAAGTACTTTAAGGCCCGGACTGTATAGTTCGGACCACTATTAGGTACAATTAATTGAAATTAATTGTTCTTTCACACTAGTCGTGTGTAGAATGCACTATGAAAGGGTAGAGTCACCTCTTTATTTTCGTGTCCTGTGCGCTCAAGTGGCATCATCATTAGCAGTGGCGTATTGGCACTTTAGAAACTTAAAACCGTAACTTCCACATTTGAACGAACAGGAGTCTCCTGTGTCAAATTATTTGTTTAAGATATCTCCACTTGCTCTAAAAATATTTTGGTGTAGTTCATTAATATTCTGTGTAGATATGTGGAAGACACATGCAGGATATGTATCTAATGTTTTATCTGGAAACCATAATACACCTTTAAGTTTAGAATGTAAATGTTTCGGTCTGTTGCTATTGAGACTTTTCAGATGGAAACAAATGAGAGCAGTTATGACTTCGCTAAACAGAACTAGGAATGCCGATATTGTGCAGCCGCTTATCTCCTGATTTCTTATTTTAAGGAGTGCTTACCACCACCTCAAGGGATTCATTCTGAGATTTTCTAACTGGAGCAGAGAGGAAATACGGTGTTTCACCCAAAAGTTCGATATGGAACTTTTCACCGAAAATACACGTTTTGAGTTTCTCTGTATTCCATAAAAACATTTTTAGATAAAGGTCTGTCTATGTGTTTATGAACACACTGGTTAAGTTCCAAACTTAGTATTTAAGTACAGCATCTTCCATAGATGTGACATAAAAAAGTAAAAAATAAAAAGTGCCCACACAAATACTTTCAAGAAATTCTCTTCAACCATACTACCCATTCCAAGAACATTTTTATAAACTTCTAGTTTATCAAAAATGATTTAATATTACACAAATAAAAATATTTGTAACAGATTCTCCACTTAACTTAAGAAGTTTATAATTCCTTCTTCTTAAGAAAAGATCAATTTCGAAGAAATAACCTAGAATTTACGCCCTTCCTAAAATTCATAAGCCCGGTAATAAAATAAGACCTATTGTTAATTTTATAAACTCATCAACTTACAATTTAGCAAAATGGTTAAATAAAAATTTAGTAATTTTGATAAATTTGAAAGTTTAAGTATTGAAAACTCTTTTGAACTAATAAAAAAGACTGATAGTGTTGTATGAGCTAAAACTGATAAACTTATTTCTTTTGATGTAACTGCCTTATTTCCTAGTATTCCTAGAGAAAATCTTTTAATTTATTTAAAAAATTGGTTGAACTCAATAAATTTACATGAGAACTTAATAGTTGATTTTGTTAAACTTACCGATTTTTTAGATCAATTTTTTTTCACTTTTAATGGTGAATTTTTTCAACAAAGTTCTGGCTTAGCAATGGGTAATTTTCTTTCATCTTTTCTTGCTGATCTTTTTATGAGTTTTCAAGTCACTAAAGCCTTTCATTTGATTTTTAAAACATGGTATAGATATGTTGATGATATTTTTGCTATTGTTCCTGAAAAACAAATTAATGATGTTTTAAAATATATAATTTACAAGATAAAGCTATAAAATTCACATCAGAAACTGAAATTAATGGATTTCTTCCTTTTCTAGATTTGAAAATAATAAAAAATGATAACAAATTAGATTTTGGTATTTATAGGAAATCTACTCATATTGATAATTACATAAAAATAAAAGTTTTAACCCTTTTTACATAAATTTGCTGTTTTTAATAGTTTGATTTATAGATTAATAAATATACCCCTGAATAAAGAAGAATTTAATAAAGAATATAAACATATTATTAATACTGCTTTAATTAATGGTTTAATAAATATTTTATACAAAAGAAGATTGAAAAGTTGAAATATCAAAAAACTATTAATGATATTTCTACTCTTAAAAACCTAAAAGATGATTATAATTTTAAAAAATTTACTTACCATCTTTGGTTTAATAAATATTTTCAATTTTTTAAAGAAGTTGGTATAACTTTAGTTTTTTAAAATAAATATAGTATTAAAAATTTAGTACAATTTTCTAAAAAAGATAAAATTCCTAATAATAAAAAATCTGGTATTTATCAATTTAATTGTTTGAATTGTGATCAGGTTTATACTGAAAAGACAAAACGTAGTTTGGAAACCAGAAAGAAAGAATATTTGTGTAATATTAAATATAAACAAATTGATAAATCGGCCGTAGCAGATCAGTTTTGGTCATTTAATCATGAAATAAATCCCGAAGTTAAATTATTAAAACAATTAAATGGTCCCATAGAGTTAATATGTAGGAGAAAACATTTATTTTAAAAAATAAACATCGCGTAATGAATTCTGACATACCGGCAATTGATTCTGTTTTTAGGTTTGTTTCGTATTCAGATGTTGGTAATGTTGGAAACGTGACATAATAAAAGAAAATAGCATGATAACCGAGATTTCCTGAACAACGGAGAGTAAACTGAAGACGAAGGTGATGTGCCTTCGAAATCGATCTCTTCTAAACAACAAGGAATTATCAACTTCTTAAGTTAAGTGGAGACTCTGTTACAAATATTTTCATTTGTGTAATATTTGTTGCTTCACTGTGACTAGCTTCATTTTCTGTGTGATGATTTAATATGTTGATCAAAATACCATAATGCCCTCACAAATCCCTTTTATTTTGTATGAATTTTGATAATTGGTAAACCGCAAGAGAATAACAAGATATTGCCGTACAAAACATGTAGATCTTTTGAATATATCACCTTTACCAAATACGCTTTTTGTTTGGTGAACAATTTTTGATATATTTCTTGTTAGTTTTATGCATTATACAAGATCTAGTATTGGTAGTGAATGTTAGTAAAACCAATTATATGAAGATGGGAGGTGATGGGGATGCAAGAAGAAGAGAACCTAAAGTTAAATTACATGAGAAAGAATACCAAAGGGTGTAAAAATTTAAATACCTGGGATCTATAATAACAGTAGATAATAAAACATCAGTGGAAATTCAAGAAAGAATAGCAAGTGGTAACAGATGTTTCTATGTCTTACAGAATATGTTTAAATCAAGGAACATCAGTAGGAATATTAAAATTAAAATATATACAACTGTACTGAGACCAATAGTAATGTATGGTTCAGAAAGCTGGCTGTTGACAACCAGAGAAGAACAGTGGTTATTACGGTGGGAAAGGAAGATCCTGAGAAATATATTTCGAGTGATAAGGGACTTGGACGGATGAAGAATGCGGACTAACTTGGAGCTACAGTGTCTATTTGGACAACCAAATATAGTAGTGAAAATTAAACAAGGAAGAATAAGGTGGATTGGCCATGTGGAGAATGCCGGAAACCAGTGTAGTTAAGAAGATATTCATAGGAAATCTGGATGCCAGAAGGAGAAGAGGAAGACCCGGGAGAAGATGGGTAGATGCTGTAGAAGACGACTTGAGAAAGTTGGGGGTTAAATGCTGGAGAAGAAAAGCAGAGGACCGAGTAGAATGGAAGAGGGTGGTTAGGGAGGCCAGGGATCTACATGGCCTGTAGCGCCAACTATCGTCATCATCATTGCGTTTCTCAAATAGGAATTTCATATTCGTTTTTATGTCCTGGATATGCAAAGAGAATGGAATTTGAAGGCCATCATTCAGAAACCAATTCTTAGTGGGTTTTACTTTCCTTTAAGGCTACCGTATTCTCTTACTTTTATTTTACCCATCAGGAGATATCTAATACAACCATGAGCACAAATGTCTATCTCGATGTAAATGAAGTAGATAAATGAGTATGCATTTTTAAGAACATGTGCACAACAGAGTATAGAAAGGCCGGAAAGTGCACACATTGGGCTATTTGTCATAAGAATGAGTAGGAACACATTTTTTGATTGCTTAACATACATTGTATTCTGTGAATGCCTTTGACCATTCATGTAAATAATATTTCCATAGTTTAAAGCAGTTCTAGAGTTCTAGTGTGTTCTCTATAAAATTAGAATGTTTCATCTGTTGATGTTAGCAAACATTTGATATATTAACACTGTACGCGTAATTTCATATTCTACATGGAATGAATAAAGCAAACATTTGCTCATTGTGCTTTTGGGAAAGTGTGGTGACCCAACATCTGTGGAGATATTGTTGTGGCATCTTCAGCAATGCCTAAGACTAATGATGAACCACATAGGAAACCTGGAATGTGTAAAGTTAGTCAATGTGCAGAGGCGTACCGAGAGCATAGAATTCGAACAAAGCCCCGGCTCTTTATTAACTTGCTGCCATGCACATGTGCTATGTGACCGCAAACGTCTGACACGTTTGACATTCAGTTTCGAAGCGGAGCAGCTTCATCTCCGTTACATGGGGCAACCAATTGTTTTAAGGGTTGGAAAACCAATGTGGACGACAAACATTTGAGGCTTGTTGTTGCTTCTCCCTGTTCAAATCCAATCTCATTGACCATTGAAATTCCATTCAGGTGTGCTTTCTCTTTGTGCATTAGTAGTTTGAAACGTGGGTGGTATTTTTCATGATCCGCCCTTTATTTAGCAGGTGTGTCAAGCGAAAAAACGACAACAATTTATTTCCCCATTCAGTTTAACACCGTTTCTCTAAGTTTCCATGTCAAATGCAGTATGCTTTTGTGGAGTAGAAGCTCCCGAAACTCAATTTGATCTTCTTCAAGTAGTGTTTATTGCCAGTTCATAGAACACCACAGGCAGTAGACATGATCATACATGAAATTAAATAATTAGGAAAGGATATTTGGAATGGAAACCATCCAGGCCTATGCTGAAAATACTTCCCCGGAATTTGCTAGTGATGAAGATAGTGAAATCCTGGTGTAGGGGTTGGGTAGAACTTTGGCCAGGTAGAACCGTTATGGCTAGTTTTGAACTACAAAACTATGCTTCACGAGTTTATGGCTTATCTCCTCGGCCACTCGCATTGTTAATTTCTACTGACAAACCTTAGAATATGAAAATCTGGAATGTTATGGAACCTTGGAAGTGTGATATCGAAATTAGGCTCAATTAAATAATTTATAATTTTGACATGAATGAATAACTAAATAAACAATTATAACTGTGATTAGTAAACAATAAAGGACTAATATGTAAGCAAAGCAATCAGAATCACTCTAAATATTAATTCTCGAGCGTTTGTACCCCTCTGTATAGTATCAAGAGGTAATTAGTAAAATCGCTTGTTCATGTTAAATGCTTGCTATCAGTTGAAACTCATTGGGGACAGGTATTAATTAGCAACGACCGCATTCCTGGCATGCCAATTCATAGAATGTGCTCGGATCGTTTATGGTGGGTAATTAAGCAGAGTTGTCATATTAGCAGCAGTACACTACACTTAGGTTTCTGGAATATTAGGTTGGTTCTTTGAGAAATTTACAAACGAGATTGGAAATAATAAAAAATATAATGAAGTTTCTAGAAAAGAAGCGCAACATAGCATCAGAAGCTAGTAATGGGGAACTCAGAATCATGAGTTTTTCGGAACAGACTTCGCCTCTCTCTGCCGAAATGGCAGTACTGCGGGTATGGAGCCTGGTACTATAATCGTTGTCTTGGCTTCAAGTGTCGCCAGGAACAGTCTTACCTTATACATATATTACTAATTTACAGAAATAAATTACCGTCAGCACAGTAACTTTCATTTGCTACATTTGGCTGAGTAATCGGTGTTTAAACAATACGTTCAAAATTCTTATCTCTAAAACAAGAGTTATACTTTCACGAAACTCTAGGCACACTCAGAGACATGTAACTCATAGCTGAAGCTGACAGGCATCAGAGAACTTCGAAAAAACGCGAAGTTGTTATCTTCATGGACACTCAAAGCTTCGAGATTGGGAAGAAATAAATTTATAGCTTAATACCTTCAGTAATTAAATATTACCTTAAATAATACCTTTGTGGATGGATAGTGGTTGTCAAAATTGGCGCCCAATGTCAAACCGCTACAAGGTTTGTACGTATATTGCCACTCTGTCTCAAACTAGAAGGATCCTCTTAAAAACATGTCAGAAGCAAGAAAGAGATACAGATGTGCAGGATGCGGCACGTAAAACCTGCCCGTAAATTCGAACGCATAAAATGAACATAAAATGTAATGTAATGTAATCTACTGTATATGACTATTTACCTTCAAAGTAAGTACTGGAAATGTAAATCAGATGTGCAGACAGACGCTTCTGGGAGCATTTTGAACAGATCATGTAGGCCGCCATTTTGCAATCAATTTCTGTATGGTGCATTTTGTTGGCATATTTCTCGTGAAACAAATTTTTTGTTTTTAGAAAAGATCCAGCGTGAATGAACCCCTCAACAATGGCAGTACGTTTGGATATCAAACTCATACACTGCTTAACTCAATGATGCGTTTTTCTCAACTGCTTTCGATAAGTTTAACTGACTACCCCTGCAGGTAACATACACGTGGCGGCCACGTGCGGCGATCCCCCGATCTGACACGTTATTTCTTGGTAGGAGGGTAGATAATTTAATTGTTGCGAAAACACAATATAATAATGTAACGCTGTAACAATTGTAAATAGCGGAATATATCATAATATTATGATGGGCCGGTTTTACGTACGCTAATAAAACGCTCATAAGCTGCTAACTGGTGAAGGAAAATTCATGGTTGCTTACAGAAGTGGTTCCCGATGGGAACCAATAGTTTAAAAGCGCTTCATTAATATATCTATGTCTCTATTTGTCGCCTCCAATATATTTAGAGCATAACCATCCTAGTTTGAGACAGATTATAGTTAAATTATATTAACAATTTTATTTCTCAAATAGTTGAGTTAACAAGAGCAAACACCAACCAAGTGTAAATTTCCCTGGTTAAATAGTCGGCAATTTGCTTACAAAATTCCTCCTCAACTTTATACTGGAATCTTTCTAATTAATATTAAGCTATATATAGGTAAATATGAACGGAGATAAGCCCTGGGTGTTTACCACTCATATCAATATTGACGGTGCAACTAGTGTAATTGTGGTCTGTATTTTGTTATTTAATTCTTTTGTCCACATGTTCTCTTCTTACTGCTTTTATAAATAATATCAGTTACATCAATATTCCTATCTTAAACCATTTATTTATTCACTTTTCAGTTCTTTTGAATTTAAATATTCCCTATTCAAAATATTCATTTCACCACATATAGGCTGCTGCGGAATACCTTTCCTTAGGTCTTTCAGTTTACGAATCCCTGTTCCTATTCTGTTATAACTTTTCGGTCTTCTCTGTATATCTCCTATATTTTGCATTTCATTGGTTTGTAGAACATACAGTCTCTTAGTGGCTACCTCACTAAACACTATTTTTATTTCTATAGTCTCAAATCTATTTCTTACCGTTTTCCATAACTTATATTGTCTCTCTTTCTCCATATCTCTCTTAACCCATTGGTTTCCAAAATTTTCCCGAGACATTTTACCGTGATGGAACTAAGCGACAGCGTGCTGCAGGCTCTACATCCTCAATGAAACCAAAATGGCCCCATGAGTAGAGCATGCATTTTTAAGCGGGGCTGCCGCAAAGTATCGCGTTCTTAAAGGCGATGTTATTTTTCCGCCTCGATTAAAAAAGTAATTGGTTAATTAATACTACATTATCAAGCTATCCCTGAGCCACTACATAGAGTTCAATTTTGGCACACTACTATTCATTGACGATTATAATTGGATAACACGTTTATTTTAGCACAGCTTTTTCTGTATACGAAATTAAATTTTGTTTGTTAACATGCGGTTAATTGTCAAGATAATAACAGTGCCGTTGTACCGGAATTTCGTGCCATAAAAGTTGTTTTACATGGCAGTAAATATATCTACATGTTCTTGATGCTTTTAACACACAAACTATCAGTCTGGTCCAGAATTGAACCCGTGACCCTGGGATTAGCAGGTAAGCGTCTAGCCAGCTGAGCCACCCAAACTGATACTGTAGCAGACAAAACTAAGATGTGAACTTGATGCGTAATTCTTTATCTGGATGCTCTAGAATATCGAAGTAGCCCTAATACTTTGAGATAATGTTTCTATTAATTTTAAATTCTGCATTTATGAAAGTTATTGCGTTGAAACTTATGCTCGATAAGGAATGAAAGGAGCGAATACTCCAGGTTGTTCCCTGGCACGTGACCCAAAAGAGTTGCTAGGTTATACTTTTTGAGAAACCTTGGCTTCATTGCCTGTAAATGGATGAATGAATGAACGAACGATAGAGTCAACGAACGATAGAATGAATGAACGAACGGATGAACGAGTGAATGAGTGAGTGAGTGAGTTAGTGAGTGAGTGAGTGAGTGAGTGAGTGAGTGAGTGAGTGAGTGAGTGAGTGAGTGAGTGAGTGAGTGAGTGAGTGAGTGAGTGAGTGAGTGAGTGAGTGAGTGAGTGAGTGTATGACTGAATGAACAAAGAACGAACGAACGAACGAACGAATGAATACAACATTCCATGGAATTTTGTGTCTAAATGAAGACATTCGAAACAATGGGGAAAAAGAAGAGGTGTTTAATCACGTTTCAGCAATAGCCTCGGCGATTACATTTTCCTACTCCGATGACCAAAATGTGTTAATAGAGCAGAAGCCAATCAGAAACTATGTGAGATAACACAGCGCATGGAAATATTTGTGCTTTCTTATATTTAGTAGTTTGTGTTTGGCAACTCAAGCTTGGGTCACTATCGTACCTTGCAGCTATACCGTGCAGCTAGTTTCCTCCATAAACATTTGGTTTTACCATTATGTTTATAACAATGATATTGAAAAAAACAGGAGTTGAGTGTGGAGCTACACATATTTTGAAGTAGACAGTGAAAATAGTAACAGAGCAGTGTGTAAAATAGGCAGACAAACATTTTCGCAAGGTGGAAGGTCACACATAGCAACAAATTTAAATAACAATGTTGCATGTATAAACGAAAGAAGCTTGCGGAACCTCTATTAAAAAGCAACGCACGAGATTCTCATCTCTGTCAGAACATGATAGCGCGACATATGAAAATGGTGAGAAAGAAACAAAATAGTTTATATGCCAATTACTAAGATGCCCATGCTTTACATAGGTAGGGTTAGGATTTCATTACGGAGAGGATTCGGTACGTAGTCCACCATGCTGGGCCCATTGTGCATATGCCCCCAAGTAGGGCACCCCCGGGAAGAAGGATTGGGCGAAGGAGACACAGGGCGGCCGACCCAAGGAACCGTGACAGTACAGAGGGCAGGGCCCCTACAGTTTACTTGATTAGACTTCCCCCGACAGACCAGGACAAAGGACATGCTCCCCTGCTGCGGGACAGCAACGAGCCCAGCAGCCGAGCCGCAGAGGTCCCATACAGGCGGTCCCGAAATGGTCCCAGCAGAGGAGCGGAGATGGCAACCGACCTACCCGAGGGGGAAGATGTTTTCCTCAGAGCATATCGTCCTGCCATGCACCGTCAAGACACCCGCCAACACCCTGAAAAAGACCACCAGATGAGAGATGATATGAAATGATAATGGAGATGAAATGGAAGGACAGGAAATTCGGGGAATGTAATTAACCTACCCAGCATTGGCCTAGCGACCCAGGAAAACCACGGAAAAACCCATGGGTCAGGTAGGTTGGCCACGGGAATCGAACCCGGGCCTCCCGAATGTGGGCCATTGGATGTCTATTAGGCTAAACCCGAGATACAAATATTCCACGCTGTTTTAAAATGTTATTTTACTTTCCGTACTAAGTATAGTAAACAAGGGAAACATTGCATTACTCCCAAAATTTGATATGCAGATTTCATTGGAAAGACACGTTTTGGGACTCCCTAATTCTAAAATAAAAACATTGTTAGAAAAATGATCCATGTGTTTATGTTTGTGCGTGTAGAGCTCAGTAACGAAAATTTGATTAACATTGTATATACCAAATTGGGTATTTAAATTCACCATCGTTTAAGGAAAATGTTCAAGAAAATTTCTCCACTCCAGAATATCCTTTGCATGGACTAGAAGTCCTCTTCTTCTGTAACATTTATATGACTGGTAAACCGTAAGATATAGACGAAGTCATTTTTACTGCATAAGAAATAGAGTTCTGTTTAAAATGCAATTTATATCAAATACTTTTCATTTTGGAGTAAACCACATTCGAGGTAGACCTTGTTATTTGTTTGAAATGTACTGTATTTATATTTATCTCAAATAGGAAGTCGTTATTCGTTTTTACTTATATCCTGGACTTGTAAAGGGAATGGAATTTCAAAGTCGTGACATAGAACCAGCTTTCTGAAGATTTAACTATCATTTTGGCCCTAATTTCCACTTTCTCATTATAATTACAAGGAAATATGTAATAAAACTGTTTCTGCAAATGTTAATGTCGATTGGCATGGAGTAACAGAATAAGATTTTGTAAGAAGGGTTTGTTCAAGACGAATAATGTCACGTGAGTGCAACACATTTTTCAAATGTGCAAACTTATTATGACATTTTGAAGCAGTAATGTCTGCCTCCAGATACTCTTCCAAATCGTAGCCGTATGGTTCTGGCTGAATGATATTGCACCAATTTGAAGCCTTATACGAGGGCTGCTCAACAAAGACTGAGACTGATGCTTTTTCACAGATGTTTAGTATTGCAATTCAATGTTTACATTATCTTTTTCAAATTAGTTCCCTCCTAGTTCAATGCACTTTTTATAGTGTCTCTGCCAGTCCTTGAACACGTGCTGCAGACCATTCTTTGTCAGTTCCTTGAGAATCGCCTAACTTTTCTTGAGTACTGCTTCAGAATCGAATAACCCTAAGCTTCGATTATCACCGGTGATGAGCCATGGCTGCATCATTATGATCTTGAAGGATAACAAGCCAGCATAGTGTGGAAATTGCCAGGATCTCCAACACTAAAAAAGGCAAAAGTTGACCCATCTGCAGGAAAAGTAATAGTGATCACATTTTTTTACTGTAATGGAATTATTTACCTGCATGCAGTTCCCCCTCACACTACTGTTACAGCAGCATACTACTCGTCAGTATTGGCTACACTGAGGAAGCACATTGCAAAGAAAGGGCCAGAGCTTTCTTGGACTGGATGGCGACTTCATCATGACAATGCACGGCCTCACGTCGCAAATCAAGTCATGCAGTTTCTGGCTCGATTCAACGTTACCTGTGTACCACATCCACCTTATAGCCCCGATCTTGCACCCTGTGACTATTTTTATTCACTTCACTAAGGCAAAGCTTAGGGTATTCGATTTGAGAACTCTGAAGCAGTGCTCAAGAAAGGTGAGACAATTCTCAAGGACCTGACAAAGAATGATCGGTAGCACGTGTTCAAGAACTGGCGGAGATGCTATTAAAACTGCATTAAAGTAGGAGGGGACTACTTTGAAAATGATCATGTAAAGTATGAATTGCAGTAATAAACATCTGTGAAAAAAAGTCAGTCTCATTCTTTGTTGATCAACCCTTGGACTTCTGCTTCACTCTTGAGCAGAAACCTATCTCAGGATGAGTGGGTGTGTGTTCAAAGTAAATGATGGCACCCGAATCTGACTTTGGAACGTCTTAATAAACAGTATTCACTATAAATGAGAAGCTACCGACCAATGGAAATGAATATATAATTATCCGGAGTTAATGTATTTGAGTCCTATATTACGTGGTTCTATACCTCAGGCAAGAATGACGATATATCTTGTTCCATCGGTGATCTGAGCAGAAGTCTCCAAGATAATATCCAGAATGTCCTACTAAGTTTAAATTATCTCCTGACCCCCACCGTATCTTCTAATGCAATGCTGCCAGTTCATTTCTACATTACTGAAATTTTCTACTTTTCAGCCTTAAGTCTCTATAAATTTCTAAGCAATACTCTCACATATATCAATAATTTCAAGGTAGCCTGCCATACCTAATCTGGCAACTTTGGATAGTGACGTTACCCTCTCGCTATCGTAACCGATTGGACCACCTCTACGAATTTGTCTGGGAACTAACCTTTACTAATTACCATACTTAATGTCATCTTACCCCAAATCACACTGTACTCATAATGTATTGCCAAACATACAGCTTCTTAACATTTAACATAAATACAAAAATATTCATATTTAATTTTATTGTAAGTATTGATTTATTCAACTGATCCATGATTTCTGTATCAATTTCCATTAAGTATTTTAGACTGGTTGCTCAGACAGCTCTTAGTAAATTATTCAAGAAAAAAATGTTTACTTGTAAATATGATGGTCTGCAAAAAGTTTTAATTTAAGTATCTTATGTTTTCATCCAATGCATGGTTTCTTTCAATTATATGGCACAGTTTCCTGTTCATATGTTTGCTACTGTGTGTTCATGTTACACAAAATATATTTTTTTTTTTTTACTTTGCCACATTTGCGAATTTTGCATGTTCTTGCTAATGGCTGTTTGTATTATGAAAAATACTTCATCTACTTTTTGTAATAAAAACTTTAACCGGTTACTATATTATTTTAAAATACATCTTCTGTCAACATATTTACCCACACTTTGGATATTGTATACTACCAGTCAAGAAAGCCAACGTTCCACCTGGGGCTGCGTGATGCTGGCCACATCTCCTCCACGTATCGGTTGGATGATCGTCTGTCTTGCGTATATGGGCGTGAGGTCGGCAGTCGAGTTGGCCGGCTCTGGCTCGCTTGTAGGCTGTTACGCCGTGGATATTGTATACTATAAAGAACTTACTGTATATATTCACAAATGCACCGTGGCATGAAAGTGTTATAAGTATACGAGTAATAAAAATGCAAAATGAAGTCAAAAAGTGTTACATATGTTATCAAATTGTACAGGAACAAGACCTAAAGGTTAGCTAGCACATATTGATACCTTACAACTTAGGTTACAGCAAATTTTGCATGTACTGATATCTGGCTACACTATGTCATATAATTTAAATTATATTCACAAATAATTAAGTTTTATATAGAAATATAAATGTCTTCTTCTATACTACAGTTGATGTATTGCCCAAAAGTGTTTAATTGGAAATTATATTAATATCTTTTAAAAGCTCTGGTGAATGCATTTCTTAAGTTAGTTAAAGGTAAAAAATTTGTGTACACATGCGATTGTTTAACCTTGCACGTTATTTATGGAAAATAACTTCAATAATTGTCCTATTTAATATCATTTAACTAGCTTTCAACAGTTTTTAAATTCACAGTTCGTGAAGTATCATAGAATCTACAAGCTAATTAATTATAAAGCGTGGCCCAAGCAAATTTTGAATTAAAAATGTATCCTACAAAGAAGCAACTGAAAAAAGAGTTTACTATAATATTATATGTATATAAGCTTGCAATTACAATGCAAATAGAGTAAATTAAGCTCAAATGGAAAATTAATTACTTTGATCCAAAGCACATAGATATTCAGTTAAACATGAATGGCTAAGGTGGTTTCGTCTTTGGTCCTCGTCTGGGAGGCCCGGGTTCCGTTCCCTTGGCCGACCTACCTGGCATACGTGTTTTTCACGGGGAGTTTCCTGGGTCGCCAGGCGAATACTGCATAGGTTAATTAAATCCGCCGAACTTGCTGTCCGTCAATTTCATCTCCACTATCATTTCACATCATCTCTCCTCTAGTGGTCTCTCTTAGGGTAGAAGTGTCGGCGGTGCTTGGCAGGTATATATGCTCTGAGCAAAATTTCCTCCTCCTGTAGTACGGTCTCCAGTCTCCGAATCCGGTCTGGTGGGGCCGTTTCCGCACCGCATTCGGGTGAGCTGCCGGTTATGTTGGCCTGCTGGGGAGTTTTCAACTGGTAAACTGCAGGGACCATGCCCTCTGTACTGTCGTGGCTCCTTGGAACGACCAACCTCTCTCTTCTCTCGCCTCATTCTTTCTCCAGGGTATGCCGCACTTTGAGCATAGGAACAATAGATCAAGACTGAATTCGCGGTGCCGAATCCCCTCCTTACCGTATCCAATCCAGTCCAAACATAAATGATCTAACATGTAAAAAACTGAAGCTAATAACAGTGAATAAATGCAAATATTACAATAAAATATAATAATTTGATAACTTTTTATGTTTTTAAAAATGGTTGAGATTTGCATGAGAACTCAATAATTGATTTTTTAACCAACTTTTGTTTGGATCAAAATTTTTAGTGGTCAATTTTCAACCAAAAAAAACTAAAGGTTTAGCAATGGGTAATCTACTTTCACATTTTCTTGCTGATCTTTTTATAAGCTATTTTGAAATTCAAGTCACTAAAACATTCCCTTTAATTTTTAAAACTTGATATAAATACGTAATGTCATTTTCGCTATTGTTCTTGATTAACCCATAAATGATGCTTCAAAGCTTATAAATTCACGAGATAAAGCTATAATTAGAAATTGAAAATAATGATTGCCTTCGTTTTCTAGGTCTAAAGATAATAATGAATAACAATAAACTGAACTTTGGCATGTACATGAAACTAACTCATATTGATAATTGCATAAAATATAAATGTTTAACCCCTTTACACATAAATATGTTTTAATATATTAAGCTGCAGGTTAAAAATATACCCTTAAATTTAGCAGAATTTAATAGAGAATAGAAAAAATTATTAATATTGCTTTAATTAATTGTTTTAATAAAGATTTTATACATAAAAAGATTGAAAAGTTTCAATATAAAAAATGTAAATGAGGTTTCTACACTTAAAAAATAAAAAATGATTATAATTTTACAAAATTACTTACCATATTTGGGCTAATAAAGATTTTCAAGATTTATTTTTAAAATTTGGTATAATTTGTGCTCCTCAAAATAAATATAATATACAAAATTTACTAAATTTTACTGATAACGATAAAGTTTCCGGTTATAAAAACGTTGACATTTATCAATCTGTTAGAGTGCGACCGGGTTTCCATTGGAAGGACCAAACGTAATTTCGAAACCAGAATGAAGGTACATTTTAGAAATATTAGGTATAAACAGATTGATAAAGCAGCCATGGCAGTTCATTTTTGTTCATTTAACCATAAAATAAATCCAGATGTTAAATGGATTTTTAGCAATTAAATGGATCGATAAGTTTAATGGTTTGGGAGAAAATATGTATCCTAAAAATAGAAATCGCATACTGAATTTTGAAATAACGTGAATTGATTCCTCCTATATGTTTGTTTTATTTTCAGAGTTTGGTAATAAGTACAAAAATAATCCGTTACATAGCGGCTGTAACGATAACAACAGGAATCAACAAATTGACTGAACATTGAATATCTCCTGAGCTCTGTGAAGAATTTACCAAGTTCTTAAAAAGATAAGTGAAGTTGTTATATTTTATTGCAATATATGAATGGTCTATTTAAAAGATATTAAAGGATTGGAGTTCCGATAATGAGCTCAAAAATCATCTTAACCATGACTGTGACAATGGTATGATTTCTAATCTCTCTTCTCATGTCACAGGTTCCTCTGTACTGTAAGCCAGAGCTGGGTTGTTCTTAGATGCCGCATCATAGTTCTAACTGGCATTAGACTATGTGCATGTTTCAATTTGTGAAGAGATGCAAGTACGTATGAGTTCGTTTAGCGCGCACTGGCTCCACCACGAGCTCCACGACCGTATATCTACTGATTTTCCAAACTGTAATCTCAAAAGACCTGAATACGTGATACTTGGAGTGATAAAAAGAATTTTAATACATAATTCTGATGGAGTTATTGCATGTGAGTTACAGTGTGAGTTAAACCCCGTGCATGTAGATAATGTTTTATAATGTAACTAGAAACCTGTAGAACATTCATGGCAGTCTGAAGTTTTGTTGATGTTTTTATTCGAAATTTTGAAGAAGTTTCCACTTGGTCATTATTCTTAGCTCCAAATATGCTCCAGGAAGAAATACGGCTCTTCTGCTTTATATCTCAAAGAAAAGAACATAAATCGGGCTTTCTTCCCTATAATTTACTGAGATCTTCTTATTTTCGAGGTAAATAACAAGCTGGAACATGAGAGAGCCGTTTCCTTATCAATAAAAGTTGAATGCTTGGTTGCGTCACCTGATATCGGTGAGCAATTTTCTCGAAAGCTTTATACCTTTGATGTTCTTAGGAAGCCTGCTATTTAGAACTGCATCTTGCCTTATGTATATCAGAAAGACGAGGAGGATTTCAGCACATTAGCACATACCACCTTGAGGAAGAAAGTGAACATTACAGAAGATGATCAGATTTTGGTAGGCCGATTCCAAAACATGCGTTACCTCTAACTCCCCCAAATATTAAACCCTGATGTCGGAAAGAATACCGACAGGACTACGTCTTTCCATGGAGAGATCTCTCTGAGAGAGCGTCATACGCCGAAAACCAGGATAAACATTTCCACAAAGCAAACTCCACACGCCTTGCCCATCGTCCATTTGCCTTAACTCTGAAATATAATTAAATGAAATAGCAGAAATTGAGAGACAGGCCTTATACAATAAACTTCCACATTAGCCTGACAGGAACCATAAAATATTCCAAGGCTAGCTCAGCGGTACCTAGCTCAACGAAAATCGAAGTTGGGACCTACCAAATACGAATCTCAAGCGTCAGGACTAGGATTGGGATTACTGCTAAGAGGATTCGGAACTGCGACTAGTCTTGATCTATTGTACCTATGCCCCCAAGAGAGGCATCCCCGAGAGGAAGGATGCGGAGAGGGCAGAAAGAGGGCGACCATCCCAGGGAGCCATAAAAGTGCAGGGGGTAGAGTCTGTACATTTTACTTAGATGGAGACCTCCCACGGTAGGCCAGGACAACAGACATTCCCCCCTACTGTGGTTCGACAGCGGTCCCAGGAGCCGGTTCGGAGACTGGCAACCGACCTATCGGAGGAGGAAGTGGTTCACTCAGAGCATATCATCCTGCCATGCACCGCGGACCCACTCGCCGACACTTCTACCCTGAAAGAGACCACCAGATGAGAGATAATATGAAATGATAATGGAGAAGAAATGAAGAGACAGGAAATTCGGGGGATGTGATTAACTTACCCAGTATTCGCCTGGTGACCCGGAAAACCCCCTAAATAACCATGAGTCAGGTAGGTCGGCCACGGGAATCGAACCCTCACCTCCTGTATGCGGGCCACAGACGAAACCGCTTGAGCTATCCCGCTCGGTAGCTTCACACGTTACCCCTGAGACTTCTTGCTCAGTGGACCATTCTACGTTGCTTTTGTATCTGAATGGCTGCTCCTTGGGAGGGAAGTGCAAACTTTGTGGAGAAGCTTCAATCTTGAAATGACAATGACATGTTTCCTGATTTTTCCAGGAAAAGTGATCACTGTTTTAATTTAGCGACTAGTTTAATAGTGTCAGTCCATTGTGAGACTCAGTGTGTATATTCAGCAAAAGTGATTATAGTTTGCAGAATCCTTAAAATTCCACCCACATCTGACGTGATGTGCTAACAAAATAAATAGTAAATAGTTTATTTACGAAGCTCCTTATGTTCCCTGCACATAAGAGAATTGTATAATCGGATTTTAAATTGTACACTTGGGCGAAAACTGTAGACGCATTATGCAATCATCTCTGCCTTAAAGCTCCTGATTTGTGTGATTTGGGTCACAGATTACCTCTAGACATCTGGCGATGTTTATATAATGGAGCTAAATCTCCTAAGAAGCTTTCATAATTCCCAAACCACGATCCTTTTGTATGAATACCCCATTGTTTCAGAAACGTCTGTTGGTAACCTGATATTCCTTTGAGCCTCTTTCTTTACCGTAAGTCCTCTAAAATAATATAAATTAAAGTGTGGTTTACTGATAGCTGAAAAACTGTCTAAGCAATACATTTTTCTTCTAAAAAAAATTGTAATTCTTACAATAAACAAATTTATAAAACTCTGTGCTAATGTGTCACAACTGGAAAATAAAATTATGCAAGATTGTTTGAAATTGTGTTTCACATTTTCATTAGTTATAAATTATGCCCAATTATATATAGTTTACATTTAATCTCTGAAGATTTAAAGAATATGAACAAAAATTACACCTATAGCTGTATGATTCTCAGCTGCCTTTGGAATTTGAAAGTTTCAAAGTGTGCCACAAACACTGATTTACGAGAAATGTGGCAGAAGCCTTCCCTTTAATCAGAAGAAAAAAAAATTATAGCAAAGGATCCTGGCTGATTATTTAACGAAATAGACTGCTATACTGTTAGGGCTGAATGCATGACACTCTGTGCAAGTAATATTATATTTAAAAATAGACTAAAATATTGTGTGCAATAATGTTTACAATGGCCTGATGCTTCAAACATTTAGGGTTATTTAAGGCTGAAGTTTAGAGAGCTTTTGAAGAAAAAACGCTATTTAGATGTTTCGTAGACAAAATTTTTCAAGCATTGATCGCTCAGGTTTTAATTGAGGTTTTTGTTGTTCTGGTCATTTAAATGTCCACGCGATCCTTTGGTTTGTGCAAATGGTTTATTAAATTTGAAAAATTAAATTGATCATAATGATTTTCCACGTTAAAATATTTCCCATTAAGCAATGTTGGTTATCTCTCATACTCTCAAAATAGATTCTCTGAAGCTTAAATAAGAGATCATAACGTTTTATAAATACAGTACAATTTTGGCATTAGGGTTTTATAAATTTAATATTTCAACTTGAAATTTATGATAGTGCTTTTACAATCAAGATACAAGATTGTTTAGATTACGCTATTCCCAAAGGCTCAGGCTTATATGTTAGTGTTGTCAAGCCGTCAGTTAACTAAAATTTTGTGCGATGCTTAAGCATAGTGAATGCCTCTTTCCAGTGAATAAAATATTTAACCCATCTTTGATTGCAAATATAAATGAAACAAATATAAGTCATGGGCCTGTTGTAGATATTATCGTTGAGAGAGCTTTAGGAAGTACACTGCAGTGTTCGTCTTCCTTTATTGCAGCACCTGTTCCGCAGTGCGTATATCTTGTTTAACAATACATGCGTAGCCCTGATATCGATTTCTTCTTGCATATCACTCCCAACCATACACGCTATTTCTGCACACTCGAATTACCGATTTGTCGAACAATACATGCTAAACATCCTCTTTCTTACTTATGCAGCAAGTATAGTAAATATCCACTTAAAATCTAGTATTTCATTCTACTTTACCCTCGATTGATATTCTTTTGGCAGCACTGAGGTCCTTGTCGAGCACGTTCTAGAAATTTGGAAGGAATCGGAAATACTCAAGGACTATGGTTGAGAGAACTAGAAATGGTAGAATTTTTCCAGATAGTATGCAACTTATTACTTTTGGCACTTCGATGGAATACCTATTATTTTCTTTCAGTCTTAAAGAAGCCTTTCCTCCAACTTTAAATTTAATGTTTAGTGGTATGGTACATTTTAGGAAAACAATTCAGGAAATAACGACCAACTGCGCAGTTCAATTGCGCAATTGTACAGAATGTCCCAAAATTAGACCAACAAACTTTGGTAGCTGATAGATAATATTATTTTAAAAATTTTTGTTGAATAAGGTTTTTACTGCGGTGCTTCGTTTAAGTGCTAGAAAGCAAATTTTGGAACACACACCCATAGCATTTAACACAAAAAGTGCATCAGCGTGCCATATGCTGTCATAATCTCACAAAGACGCCAGCTATTTCTTCTTGGATAGACGAGCAGCCAAGGACAGTCACGTTCTATACGTACTCCTGAGGACCAGGAAGATGTGTTGCAGTGAATTCAGCACAGTCCTGCAGCTGGTACTCGCAACATCGCTCAAGAATTGCACCTAAGTCGTAGCACTGTGGGAAAAATTCTGCAGGAAATGTTGTTGCACACTTCATACCTTGAAAAGGTCTATGCAATGAGGTATGAAGGACTCTTCTTCAATTTTGTCAGTGGTGTCTGTACAAAATTGAAAACGATGTACTGTTTGCATCCCATGCCATGTTCACTGATGAAGCAATTTTCACACGTGAGCAGTTCTTTAACTGTCGGAATTCACATGTTAGGGCCTTCGAAAATTGCTACATGTCAGAGGTCATATCAACTGAGGTTTAGAGTTAATGTGTGGACTGGTGTTTGTGGATAACTTCTTAATAGGACCACACATTTTGCCGGCCCAACTTAATGCTTGAAATTACTTATTATTTCTGCAACAATTTTTGCCTGATCTAATGGAAACAGTTCCCCTTCATATCAGACATGATATGTAGTTTTAACATGATGGGTCACTAGTTCACTTCTGTACTGAGAGTAAGGCAGAAAATGGCACACCGATGCACACTTTGTGTTATTTGCACTGCGCGTTCCAACATTTGCTTTGACACTACCTCGTCTAGCACTTGAACGAAGCACCGTAGCAAAAAAAAAAAAAAAAAAAAAAAAAAAAAAAAAAAAAAAAAAAAAAAAAAAAAGAGGAGAGAGAGAAACAAAAAAATTTTCCTTAACAAAAATTGTTTAAAATAATGTTATGAGCTATGAAAGTTTGTTCTAATTTTGGAACATGCTGTATACTGTTTTTGTTTTTCAAGATCAATAAAATGGAGTGTCAATTCGACAACAAAGATCATTTTGACCCCCACTTAAACAACCTATGTGTCAAACCTCGATCAAACGTAAAAGGGTATCAAAAAGGTTCTTTGTTGTCAACTTGAGCTCCAGTGTATAAGCTTACAGAAACTAAACACATATGTTTAGAGAGCGCATAATTCTCTATCAAAAACACAAAATGCATTCTCAAAATGTTTTATTTTAAACTTTATTCACATAAAATACTCCAGAACTTATGGGCCAACAGAGTAGATGTTTTAAATTTCTGATTTTCGACAGCGAAAACAGTTGTGCTCAAAAATATTCAAGTTTGCTAATTTCAGGTACTTAAGAGTTCCAGGACGTAAAACATATATTCTGTCAATTCTTGTTCTTCTGCTAGAAGCCAAATACAAAAGTGCCATATATAAGCTGGGCAGAAGGTCTGTAAGAAAAGCAAATACACAAACAATATTAAATAGTATTTAATTAAGTTTTCACTAACATGCCTCCAAAATGGTATTCACGTGCCACCTAAGTATAAGTTTGTCAATCCTAATCCATACCCTAAGCTTACAACAAGGCAACTAGGACAAATATCTCCAGGGATGTGACAAGTATAGCTTATGATGCAATTCTAAGATTCAATTCTTTTTCCATTTTACGTGATATACAGTAATGATGATTAACAACTGAAAACCTCCTTTTAATATTTTTTAAATTATTTACCATAAAAGTAATAGTATTATGTTCCATATACATTGAGTAATTTAATAATTTATGTATATCTTATTTAATTTTTAAGTAATTGTTTCAGAACTTTTAAATTTATGCTTTTGTTTAAAACATTTCAAGTCATCAAATTTTAAATGTTTTTTTTTAAATATGTATACGATTTATTTGCAGTTATGAAATATAGTTCTTATATTAATTTTATTTCATGAAACAATAATGTTTAAACAA
This sequence comes from Mantis religiosa, assembly GCA_030765055.1. Lineage (NCBI taxonomy): Eukaryota > Metazoa > Arthropoda > Insecta > Mantodea > Mantidae > Mantis > Mantis religiosa. The sequence goes on along the minus strand of CM060948.1, from coordinate 107,797,991 downwards.
CTGTTATTTTTTATGTTTATGCTGTTTCAAGTTGCTATTGCATTAGACAGCTGTAATTCTTAAAAGCTTTTTTATATTGCAAAATAAAAAGCCCATAGCACCGTTTGGTTTACTGGAAATTTTAAAACTGTGTTTCCTGGATACATTTACTGCATATGTTAAAGGAGTAAAGGTAGCAAAGAAGAGTTTTCTAAACTTAACTAACTTCTGTTGTGGTTTGATATATTGTTGTATATCAAGGCACAAATGAAAATTCATAACAGTAACGAAAACGTATTTTTGTTACGGAATTTATTTATATATTACTTTACTTACTAATTATGCTGCAGAGCTTAATGTCATTTGACTTTCTGTTCTATTCAAACACATAATAATTTTGAATACGACATTCTTAACAAAATGAAATAATGTCACTTTGAGCATAATTAGAGATTAAAGTTAAGTAAAATGGTATAGAAGCTAAGCTGAACGTACCAAAGGTATTAAATATATATGAAATGAAATGTGTAGTGTTTAACGCCCGCTTTTACTACATGTAGCACCGCAGGCGGCGACACTGATGATACATGAGAAGAAGATGGAGCACCGGTGGAATGAGATGACGGGGGAAACCGGAGATCCCAGAGAAAACCCGCCCCAGCACCGTGTTATCCACCACAAGTCTCACTTCGCGATGGCGAGGGATTGAGCCAACTATTAGTTGCAATCTACGAAGAAACACATTTAAGTCTAATAGCTCCTGACAAAATGTGCCATCGAATTCCAGAGCTTGGCAAAGCATAGAGATATTCGGTGAAGTGATTTTGATATTACCTATATGACGATTTTCCCAGTGCGTTGTGAGTTAACACAACTTTGTGAGAGAAGAAGAAGAAGAAGAAGAAGAAGAAGAAGAAGAAGAAGAAGAAGAAGAAGAAGAAGAAGAAGAAGAAGAAGAAGAAGAAGAAGAAGAAGAAGAGAAGAAGAAGAAGAAGAAGAAGAAGAAGAAGAAGAAGAAGAAGAAAAGAAGAAGAAAAGAAGAAGAAGAAGAAGAAGAAGAAGAAGAAGAAGAAGAAAGAAGAAGAAGAAGAAGAAGAAGAAGAAGAAGAAGAAGAAGAAGAAGAAGAAGAAGAAGAAGAAGAAGAAGAAGAAGAAGAAGAAGAAGAAGAGAAGAAGAAGAGAAGAAGAAGAGAAGAAGAGAAGAAGAAGAAGAAGAAGAAGAGAAGAAGAAGAAGAAGAAGAAGAAGAAGAAGAAGAAGAAGAAGAAGAAGAAGAAGAAGAAGAAGAAGAAGAAGAAGTAAGAAGAAGAAGAAGAAGAAGAAGAAGAAGAAGAAGAAGAAGAAGAAGAAGAAGAAGAAGAAGAAGAAGAAGAAGAAGAAGAGAAGAAGAAGAGAAGAAGAAGAAGAAGAAGAAGAAGAAGAAGAAGAGAAGAAGAAGAAGAAGAAGAAGAAGAAGAAGAAGAAGAAGAAAGAAGAAGAAAGAAGAAGAAGAAGAAGAAGAAGAAGAAGAAGAAGAAGAAGAAGAAGAAGAAGAAGAAGAAGAAGAGAAGAAGAAGAAGAAGAAGAGAGAAGAAGAAGAAGAAGAAGAAGAAGAAGAAGAAGAAGAAGAAGAGAAGAAGAGAAGAGAAGAAGAAGAAGAGAAGAAGAGAAAGAAGAAGAAGAAGAAGAAGATGAAGAAGAAGAAGAAGAAGAAGAAGAAGAAGAAGAAGAAGAAGAGAAGAAGAAGAAGAAGAAGAAGAAGAAGAAGAAGAGAAGAAGAAGAGAAGAAGAAGAAGAAGAAGAAGAAGAAGAAGAAGAAGAAGAAGAAGAAGAAGAAGAAGAAGAAGAAGAAGAAGAAGAAGAAGAAGAAGAAGAAGAAGAAGAAGAAGAAGAAGAAGAAGAAGAAGAAGAAGAAGAAGAAGAAGAAGAAGAAGAAGAAGAGAAGAAGAAGAAGAAAAGAGAAGAAGAAGAAGAAGTGGGAAACCTAAAGGAACTTAAAGAACATTCATTAATTTATTTTCTGTGGCCAAATTGACGGGTCCAGGGCTCGTTGGTTATGCACTGGCGTACTACTCTCAGGTTCAAGCCCAGCCCGCACTGATAGATTTTTAGTGTGCTTAAAAGCGACAGTTTCAATCCAGTAGATTTACTGGTAAGTGAAAGAAATCCTGCGCGAGGAAACTGCGGCAGTAATTAACAAAAAATTATTGTATTTCCTTATGACGCATGTTATGGGTCAGCTTCATACTGTATGACTTCAAGTCTTAAATACGTGAGAGGAAATCGCAATAATCGAAGAGAGGCATCGCCGTTGTTTTTAAAGTATTAAGTATTGGTATATTTAAAACGCTTGAAAACCTTGATTAAAATTGCTTCTCAAAATCCCAGTTACATGACTGTTGCAACTGAGGTTACCAACAACACCAATATCTAAATGTTTTGTTAATTAAATTCCTTTCTTTTCTCCGCCCTTTGTTCCTTTCTTTTCCCGACATGCGAGTCAGACTTTGAGTGATGCACTTTCTTAAGCCTTAAATTTGCTTAAAAATCACTGGGACAAATATGCAAGAATTTCTTTAAAAAGTATTCTGTTTCTTCTATTCCCCACCTGACTGTCTGGATATGGCTCATTAGGGCTCTTCTAAGGTACTACAATTATGTATAATTCTCTTTCATTGAAGTACCTAAGCAACGTATACTACAACTACTCTTTCGTTAGTGCGGTCGTAGAGTTGATCCGGGCACCACCAGTCTCAGTATTAATTTCGTATGATAAAATGGCCGTAGCGCGGTGAATCTGCTAAATCCAGTCAGCAGATACACCTAGGACCATCACGCACATAGAGCTGCAGCAGCATGATGTGAGTGAACAGTAATTTTACTTTGTTTCATTTTTGTTCCATACTTAAAGCTACAAATTTTGAGCAGTGCTAATTAGGCTGTGAGTGTTATTAGTGTGCAGTTTGATTTGTTTCTGTTCATATTAATTTATGCGCCTTGCCTTAAGTGACAATTATAGGCAATTGCGCAATTTTCCATAGTGCCTTGAAAGGATTACACATTACCAGAAATAATTTTTCGTGTGTTGCAGTAAATCCTTGTAAGAAAGCTATGAGGCAATTTTAAACAATTTAGCAATTCCAACGGAAAAACCGTGCGAATACTGCTTCTTCTTCTTTAACTGCCCTCTTACACCACTACGTGGTGTCATGGTATTCTTGATCCTCTTAGCCCTTATGACTGTAGGCGGTGGGTTGATAAATGAAATCTCTGGATCGCTGAGAGAGAGAATCCAGAGTGAGTAATCAGCCCCATGCCAGGTATGAGAGTGAGGGAAGTGGATGACAAAATGAGGGCGAAATGAAATTATAGAAAAGATGATGATGGAGTAATTGGTGAAATACTGGTGGTGGAAACCGGAAGACCCGGAAAAAAACTCGCCCCAGCGCCATGTTTTCCACCAGAAATATCACTTTGCGGTCGCCTAGGATCGAACCAGGGCCGTATTGGTGAGAGTCAAGTGGTCTAACCACTCAACCACTGCGTGGCCATGTAAACATTTAGCTGAACGCGATATATTTTGGATAGAAAGCGAAGAGTAAATCAAACTAGTTCTCTCTGAAGAGAAACTGTGTGAAATTGAACAACGTTAAGTACATTTTCCTCGAAAACCCTCAAGGCGGCTTAAACAGAGAACATATATTTAATGAGCTTAGCATGTGAGATATCAGACTCTTCAAACTGAAATCACTCAGAATCATTGTGGTCTAGAAACCGCTGCAACGTGATAATCAGATTGCCGTAAATCTCTGTAGTTGGATTTTGTGAAATATGAATGATGGAGTACTTGACACACGCTTGATATTGTTCTCTGATGAAATACGAATCCATTTTATATTGTTACGTTTCCTCGCAGACAAAATATAATGGAGCTCAGAGAAAACCATTTTTTTTTTTTTTTATAATCGCGGTCTCTTGCATGATGCGAAGGAAGTGTGTAGCGTGCAGTAAATATGTACACCAAAATAGTCCCAGATTTTTTAACAAACGATAAACAATAAATTCAAACACAGCATATTTTGAACAGCTGACAGGCTTGAATGTCTGTCTGTACTTTTTAAAGGCTGTGCCACCATGTATACTGCTGCAGAACTGTTAAAATTGTTTCAGAATGTTTTTGAGTATAGGGTAGTGAGTAAAGGATTGTGATCCTCACAATTCTCTGATTTAGCTATGGGCAAATTTTAACTTTAGGGAACTTGAAATGCAGAACAAACGTGACAAATTCTCATACATTGAAAGAACCAGAAGAAAACTTCAGGAGCAAGATTTACTCAATGTTGGATATTAAATTGTAGAATCTTAATGCAAATTTCCTGAAAAATTCCAAAAAACGCGAGAATACAGGACAACTTTTTCAACATACATTATTATAATATATGTGATAATAGTTATAATTGTAATAGTAACTATGAGAACGGGAAGCGATTGTGGATCTATTTCGGCGGTAGACCGAGCCGATAAGGCCGGTACCCGAGCTACCGACTGGTAGCCGAAATGTGAGGGATAAAGAACTTACAAGTTCTATGGGTAGATTATAAATGTATTTTAATTGCTAATCACATTTACTACGCAAAGCTGTTTCATTTACATATTCATGTTTTTATGGGACTCGTATTTGGTTCGAAAAATGTTCAGACTGTTAAGGAAATTGTTCAGTAAGACTTCCTTAGACTTTAAAATTGCGTATAGAAATACGATTCTTAGATTAGTAAATAAATTAAGTTGCATGGGAGGTGTTGAAGCTAAAAAGCTTAGAACGTAATGTAATGCCTTCTCAGAAGAAACTCCGAGTTACATTGGACATTGTTTAGAATTATTCATCCTACGCATCCCCCAAAAATTCGCCCAAATCTATTTAAATGGTAATTCCCCATAACTGCATAACATATTTAGATAAGATAATAAAAAATTACTAGGTTTCAAGAACTCAGTTTGGCACTTCCTGCCTCTAAATTAGTTCATTTTTCTTCCTGAATTTTGAATAGGGAGTGTAGACTATAATTTAGCCCTAATATCAATTTACAAAGCCGATAAGCCGTAATTACTTTTAAATTGTAAGTTAAAATCTAGAACAAGAAATCTGAAGGCGTTACAATATAAACTGTTCCATGATGAACACCCTTGTGACCAAAGAAAATTAATATGGCACGTTATTAGCAGTGAAAATTAAATAAATCCTTGTTTTTCCACTTTCTTATGAAACAGTTCATAGAGACAGGTATGTGACCTTAATGGTAGGCCTCTCTTCTCCAGTTAACTGAGGGGAAAATGCAGTTCATGACTTTGCTACAAAATATTCTTTACGGAATATTTGCGAAAGGTTAGTGATAGTCGTCACAAGTAACAACTGCTTTTCTGGGTTCCGTCATTTAACTTCCTGTGGCTATTATCACCTAGAGACAAAGTGTACAGGAATAGTCAAGCACCTGAAATGAATCACAGCGAATCTGTGAGGAATTTTCCAGCATTTAGCGGGAGAAGCTGTGTAGGTTAATGATAAATTTGGTAAGTAGATACCAGAGATGATGTTAACCGGAGACAGGCCTCTCCAGCTTCTTCCTGAGTGAAATAGGTGAGAGAAATTATAATTACTTTTATACTTTCAGTTTTATTAGTACCTAGTTGTCGTATCCGGTGAGCACGGTTAGCTTTTTAAACTCAAATGACGAACTAATTTAATTTACCTAACCCATTATTTTTATAAAATTATTGTAGAAGGATCCAGAGAATTTTATTCCTCCCCTTAGCCCCTCATTAATGGGTGTAACATTTGACTTTCTTAACGCTTAACTGATATTTGTGAAATGGTGTCTACATACAACCATTCTTTTAGGGCCTATAATGGCAATTGCTTTAGGATACTTTGTCATTCGTTTTTTATTTAAAAGACTTTTTAAGAAATATTTTAATATATCTTATTACAACTCACAATACTAAATTTTCTTTACGAATAAATGGCTTAGTATATGAAAATTAAAGATAAAAAACTGGCCACTTCCAGGAAATACTCTGAGCACTTCTAGGAAAAGTTCTGTATCATCAATTATAAGTATAAGCATAACGTGATCCCATTGAAATGTCTAAATATTAATTTTAAGACAGAATGGTCTTTAGAATGTTTACTAAAGATACAAGGAACTCAAACTTTGCAAACATTGGAAAATTTGCATTGTGCATAAGTTTTCTAATTGATATGTATTGAAATAACACTTTACATTTATCTTTTCAACTCTTTATAAATATTGGATAGAATTTAAAGTTAATTTACTCCTCATACATTACCTAAGTCCCTTCAATGCCACGTGATAGGGAACTATTTACCTTGCTACCCTCTCTTCAGTTTTCTGTCTCTCTTCATCTGTCATTCTTTATCACTAGAAAGATAGAAGTCAACATCATCAGTATGACGGATCTAGATGGACTAGCATCGCCAGCCACTGTTCGAATTCAAAGAACCTAAAAATATAACTTTTTTAAATTATAAATTGATTGGCATAAGGGTTATATGGCACCTACCTGTGGAAGTCATCACGAAAGCATTCCCGCAGCTCTTTTATATGCCAGCAAATATACCGACATGAGGCTGTCGCTTTTTAGCACACTTAAAAACGATCTGTCTGAGTTGGATTCAAACCCATACCGTGGAATCACTAGGCCAGCCTAACATATTATTGAGAATATGCTGGGCTTCAGAAGCGGTATTTTAGAAAAAACATATTACAGCAGACAATTATTGGCGAGAAATTACCTTGTGTATGCAGGGCCAACAATAATATCCGCGAGAAATAGTAGACAGTAATATAACGTTTAGAATGGTTAAATCCTTACATAACATTGTCCTGCGATATTTTCCCGGTTTTGATGAAAATAGGATACTTATAAGGAAGCAAATGCGCTGATTTCGTAAATAATAACAGTTTTCACGTAGCACCTAGCATTTTGATGAAATTTGATACTTGTTATGTATTGGACGCTATGTAATTGCAGTATTTTCAAAATTTATTTTGTTATTTGTGATAAAACCCTACGTGATAGAACAAAACTGGAAAGCACCATTTAATTTAGCATATCCGAGCTAGTAAACTCTCAGATCGCAAATTTTGCATTCTGTCTTTATTTTATACGTAGTGCTCGTGTTTTACACTATTAAGAGTATTTTAAAAATTCATTTTGTTATTTGTGAGAAAACTTTATATAATGGAAAAATAGAAAATACCATTAAATTTAGCACATCCGATATAGTTTGACTTCTCAGATCTCAAATTTTGCATTATGAATTTTTTTTTAACGTAATGCATGAGATTTTACACCAAAAATAGTATTTTCAAAATTTATTTTGTGATCTGTGAGAAAACCTTGCATTATAGAAAAAGTTATTCAATTCAGCACATCCAAGGTAATTAATATTATCTTTCAGATTGCAAATTTTGCATTATGTATTTATTTTATACGTAATGCACGTGTTTTACACCAAAAACAATATTTTTACAATTTATTTTGTGATTCGTGAGAAAAACCTTACGTAACAGAAAAAATGGAAAGTACCATTGAATTCATCACATCCATGTTAGTTAATATTACCTTTCACACTGCAAATTTTGCATTACGTATTTATTTTATAAGTAATGCACGTTTTTACACCAAAAACAGTATTTTAAAATTATATTTTGTAATTCCTGAGAAAAACCTTGCGTAACAGAAAAAATGGAAAGTGTCATTCAATTTAGCATATCCAAGCTAATAAGTATGACCTCTCAGACCACACATTTTGCATTCTGTATTTATTTTATAGTTAGTGCACGTGTTCGTACACCAGAAACAGTATTTTAAAATTTTATTTTGTGTTTTGTGAGAAAACCTTACTTTATAGAAGAAAATGGAAGGCACCATGACCTTCCGGATAGAAAATTTTGCATTATGCATTTATTTTGTACATAATGCACGCGTTTTACATAAAAACAATATTTTCAAAATTTATGTTGTGATTCTTGAGGTAACCTTAAGTGATAGGGAAAGATGGAAAGCACCATTCAATTTAGAACAACAAAGTTAGTCATTATCACTTTTCTACGTATAACACTACCGAACATTTCGCTAAATGTGCTTGCAAAGAGAATGAAATCAGTATTTTCATATGAGAACACGCATATGCTTCCACTGGACACATATAGTAATTGCAGCGCCTGTAACATAATCCATCCTTACTATACCTCCCTATTCGATTTTAGTACTCACAATCTCCCAGAAGATCTCGTAGCAGCGAGTAGTAGTGGCAAGTCGGAATTTCCTCTCTCTACTTCTATATCGTGTATTAAGCGATCTTATTGCTCGTGTTACTTGATGCCATTCTTATGTGATTCGCCTACCCCTTAAGTAGGCATACTGAAGTATTGCTATAAGCAAGTTAGCGTTGAGCTAACGTTGTGACAATGTCTCTTGTAATCTCAAAGTTAAAGGAAAGAATCGTCATAGTCAAACTTGTGAGTCGATTGCTAATGCTGACGAATACATGAAGAAGAGACAAATACATGTGCATGATAGAGCTACTGCAAGCATTGATATCTAACACACTTCTGTTCGCAGAATTTGCAAGGAAAGCAAAATCATGAAGAGGATGGAGCACATTTTGGATCTCCTGGAAGAAGCAAAACATTCGGAAAAGAGTAACAGAAATTGCCAACTTGGACATGTGTGTAAATAGACGCAACAATAGATAAATTCTACGCCCAAGTGAAGACTACACCAACAATTAGAAGACTTCATTTGAAACTGTGCAATATAATACATTTTCAAGGTGAATGTACAAGTCTGTCATATCACAATAAAGAGAATTGACATTAAATGAAAAAAGAAGCAACAGGCATGTGCTAATTACAAGACAAATATTTGTTCTCTGGGTGATTATTGCGTTATTAGTTTTGGAAAATATAGAGCCCAAGAACGCCCTAAAGTTTTCGAAAAGAGACCTACATCCATAGCAGCCATACAGTTGCTAACATTTGGCTCGATGACAGCAGCTCAGGTTTAATGGCACCGAAATAAAAAACGGAGTGAATTATAATTTGATTGTCAATTCAGTTGAAAGGTGTGAATTCTTACCCATTTCCTTCCTTATTTATAAATCATAGCAGATAACTGGAGATTTGCGTGAAGCAACGAACACTGAGAATTTCACCAAATGGCTTCGCAAAATGTTAATCCTAAATTTGCCTTCTAATAAGATTCTAGAAATAGACCATGCGTATTATCATAATACACAGAAAGACGGATCTACAATTCTTTAAGATAATGCAAGGTTTCTTGATTGCAAACTCACAATATTCCCTTTGAGGAAAGTAGATCCAAAAATTTTGTGATTTAATTCTAGCCAACAAGCCCACTCAAAAAATCCTTTTGATCGACTAAATACTATCTGAGCATAACAATAAAACGTTCTCCCCACCATCTTCATCTGAATTCCATTGAATTAATACGTGAAGTCGTCACAAAGGGTTGTACCAGAAACTTTGAAATGTAGTACCGCTAAATATTTGAGAGAATTGGTCAAATGAAATGAGAAAAGGTGTGTCATTATGTGGATCATATTGAATAGGGGTACTGGGAGTAAGATGATCTAATGGGAGAAAGAACCATAAGAATAGTAACTAAAGACAATTGGATTTAAAGTAGTGACGAGGATAATAACTGTGATAGTGACTTCACAGAAGGCGAGGATATCAATATGTCAGGAGTAAAAGAATTAGAATGCGATTTAAGACAAAACTATTAATTTTCCGAGTGCGAAACTGAAAAACTAGTGTACTATAATATTTAATTTGATGGTGACTGCACAGATGTAATCATGATGTTGTAAACATCTGTGAGATAAATAGTCCAGTGATACTTGAGAGGATGATAACGTCACGATGAGATATCGCTTCTAATGAAACCAGGTAAGTGCCTTGCATTAAAGCATTAATTTAAATATTTCAGTGTTCAAAAGCGAACTATAGTGATTGGCCAGCAACTTGACGAGCCCTTATCAGCTGTTAACACACCGCACAGGTGGTAGACACAAGGTAATTTCTTACGGTTTCCATCCTTTAAAGATGACTTCAGACATTAAAGTAAATGTTTAAGTCAGAAAAGGCATAGTATTTAGTACAAAATTACAACATAGGTTACAGTCATTCTTTTTGCGATCGATTTTTACCATTTTCATGGAAAAACTTTGCATATGAATATTGTTTCTAAATGTTTCCATGATTACATGGCTTGCCTAAGTGTTCATTACAGCAGCTCTACTCAACATCTGCTAGGAATGAGATTTGAGGCCATGGTGTCAGATGATGGACTGCACAATGTGAATGGATATCACAGTTAAGCGAACAACATCTTCTCAAATAACTAAACAAACTTAGCGTTTTGTTAATTATACTGTACCATCTTTTTTATGGTTCTTAAATCTCTGAACAAGATTTTCAGCTTTAACTTCTTTCAATTCAGTTGTATATATCGTAGATCAGAAGACAATGTCTTTAGCAAACCTTAATGTCTAAGGTATTATTATTTTATGGCTCCCTTCCTCACCAATGCTGGTGTTAGAAGTCGTTTGGGTCCCCTCAGAGTGAGGGAGTTGAAGCATATTGACCTGATAGATTAGAGCAGTGTTGGGGTGTCGGCTCAACGCCTGGGATGAATGAATGAGGGAGCAATGGGTGGGATGATGGTGGGGGAAACCGTAGGAAACCCACCCCAGCGCCATGTTGTCCACCACGAATCTCACTTTGCGGTTGCCTGGGATTGAACCCGGGCCGCCTAGATGAGAGCCAAGCGGTCTAACCACTCAGCCATGGCGCGGCAAGTATGTATTATACAGTTATGAAAATTTACACGGCAGCTTATAATGATATTGCGATGACTCCCAACTTTTAAGACAATTTTGTATGTTGTGATCATTTCTGTGAGTCTTTTATAACAAATAATAACTGAAACGTTCTGGGTAAGGTTATTCACCTCCAACGTTTCGTCACTATGTACCTCCACTCTTAGTGGACAGTTTTGAGGACAATATCACATATTTATATACAATGCAATCAAAGATTCACTCGTTGAAGATCTATGAAAAAGACGATCGTATTTAATGATCACTGTGTTAACCTATATGTACACATTATGTTCAATAAATGTTATTAAAGTTAAATCACCATATGTTAGAAATATTATTTTTTTAGCCGAGCTTAGGCGATTTTGTCTGTGGCCCTCATTCGGGAGGTCCGGGTTCGCTGCCCGTGGCCGGCCTACCTGACCGATGAGTATTTCGGGTGTTTGCCCGCATCGCCAGGCGAATGCATTACATCCCCCGAATTTCCTGCCCCCCTATTTCACTTTCATTATCTCCATTATCATTTCACATCTCTCTCTTCTGGTGGTCTCTTTCAGGGTAGAAGTGTCGGCGGGAGTCTCGGCTCTTGGAAAACACCTTCGTCCGCCGGCAGGTTATACTACAGTGCCGGTAGTTTCCAAACTGGTAAATGGTGGGGACCCTGCCCTCTGCTCTGTCGTGGCTTTATGAGTTCGGCCGCCATTTTTCTCCTCTCACCTCATCCTTCCCCTCTGGGGTGCCCCACTTGGGGGTATAGGTACAAAAGACCGGTCTGGTTGAAGTGCTCAGTCACCTCCATGAATTCCTTTATCCTGTATTACATTTTTATGAATTTCCGCGCAAGAGATCGTCACTGCTCCTTTCCATATTATTTCAACAAATTTGTGAATTTCAGTACAAAAATAACGAATAAAACTTACCATTCAGCTGAAAACAAATTATACTGAATGGTTGTATAAACATTCACTTTATGAATTTGCATGTATCGTTCTGGACCAGAGTGTGCCCTAACTTTGTAAAATATGACTTCTGGGAAACGATGTTGAAATTGATTATAAAAGGTATTTTAAGCGGTGCTCTAGCAATATGTTTACAGAATTCAGAAGGCAAGTCTCACGCTAGATACTTCTGTCTGCAACATCATCAAAACGTGCCGTACAGCGGTTCACTTAACCTGGGACCACTCCATCCATATTCATTAGCAAGAGAGCGCCGGTTAGCTCCACACTAAAGCCAATAGCTTATTTTCATTCAACAAATAGGCTAACTTACCTACGGCGGAGAGCCGTTCGAACAGTAACAAGCGATTTGAGCTTTCCCTCATATAATATATGGTGCCTGGAATTTCGAGTTATTAATGAATTGAAAATTTTATGCTCTCTTGAAACATATGCTTTAATGAAACATGTACTTGATTTGCGTAAAGTAGATATCGATGTCATACATTTGTTCAAATGAATGAGACAGAGCGAAACTAAAATGAAATACGTAACTCTGCCAATTGTGATCATTTTTTCTAAGGCATTAAATTTATATTTTATTTTCCTAGTTTAATATTACACCATCCAAGTTTACATTAAGTCTTTGTTCGTAAATATTTCATGCTAAATAGTTCTAACAATGTTTTGAAATCAAGAACAATACTTTTCGTTGAATTTTAGCTTCCATGTGTAGAAATATAACCATTGAATAACTAATGTCGTTTATAGACCATTAAATAATTTACAGGTTTTCCTGAAGTGATTTTTCATTTTAGTTTGAAGCTTAATACAGTGCTTTACTGTGGCGTGTTTATAAAGAACTGAGCGTCTGAAAACTTTCCTAAATAGTTGTGCTCATTTGAAGCACCATGTTTATTTTTCATTTTTTTAATCATTTTTTGTAGCATCTACTGATATGATACACATATGTTTCGGTGGAAACTTGGCTAGTTTAGTGAGCTCGGGGAATGGAACATCATCACTGAGTAGTATGACACACTAAAACTTAACTTCAAATGCATACACCTTAAAACGAAGGAGTTGGCTCCACAGTAGTGTATTAGGCTGGCATTCTGGATGACGCGTGTTCAATTTCCTTTGACTGCCCATTCTGACCTTAGGAGTATTTCATGGTTTTTCCTGGTCAGTAGGTACATATTGATAATACTGTTCTTTTACAACATTTTGTTTTCTATAATTTTCCTTTCATTCTGTATCCTTCTCATGTTTCAGATGTGCTAAAGCGGCTATGCCCAATTTCGCCAACAGATGTTAAAAATTAACATTTCTGTCAGTCTATTTAGCAATAATTATAACAAAATTATACCAACATGTGTTAGCTTAACACTCGTGTTAAACGTCTTGTTAAACTAACAAGTCATATTTCTGTTGTTAAGTCAATAATTGTAGAATGGTCAAGATGGCAAGCGTGAACGCAGCTTATGATGTCGATTTCCTAGATTTAGATCGTCTAAATGGCATTCCTATGAGGAGAAATGGTTTTGAGGAGCTACAGAAGAAGATTTTCCACAGTCTTCAAGGTCGTCTCGTTCCAATGTCACACGTAAAGAAACAAAAGACTTATCTGCGTTACAGTTCTAACGCACGATTACAATACGCTGCACATAATCGCTCAACTCAGCTCAACTAGCAACTGACTCCACTCTAACACTTTGCGGGGTTGTTATACCTCCGGTCATTGTTCCAGATGCGGTAGATTTATCGATAACAATCGTGACGCAGCGAGAGAAAGACGGAACTATCCAGACATCTCTGCCTCTTTCTCTTCTGCCCGCGCGCCACTGTCTGTCTCTTTCTTTCCTATGCACGCGCCCGGCACTGGCGTGTCGCGGTTCCAACACAAAAAATGCGATCGGTGACAACATTGACGAAGTTGCTTCGCCCTTCTGGTTGTGACATTTGTATTGGAATTAAACTCGTTTCTAATTTTTTCCCATGTAACGTCTTTCTCTTTCACATTTACCGCATCCTTCCTCTTATTTTTCACAAAATCCTTATATTTATTTACTAATTCAACTAAAGATTCTTTCTCAATTGATGAGAAATTTGTCCCACGGCTTCTCTTCTGATTTTTTTCACCCGCCATTTTTCAGCTTCGTGTAAACGAAAATAAAAACAAAAAAATCGCAGTACGTTCAGAATATAAAACGATTCATTCACAGCCTTCAATATCTGTAATATTTACAAGTCTTTCAGCGTTAATACGTGATTGTTCACACTTTTACAAAACAAGATCGTGAAATGCAAGAATTTTAAGTTTTGTTAACTCTGTGACAATTGTTAAGTTACATTTGTTAATGTCCATTTTACCATCTGTTGGTGAAATCGGGCACTAGTGACGTGGAGCGGTGCCAGAGAGATGGTGCAAGGAAAGCATATTCCTCAATATACCAGAGGCCTTGTCTGGTTACAAGGGTCTTTCATTGCACACTCTGAGAAACTCAAGTAGTGATTAGGTTTTTCGATCTAGGAGATGCTAGGAAATTTGGTCGGTCTCACTGTGATCTGTAGCCTTCTGTGGTTACTTCACTTCACCCATTTCTCCTATTGGAATGATAACCTCACTAGATCTTTGAAAATCTTAGTAGGCAGTGTTGCATACGTTGTTTAAAATTTTACCTACAGTGCCCAATATATCCAGAAACTTCGAGAATGCATAGATAATGGTTTCATGATAAACCTTCTTTTGTGTTAGTTGGATTACATGATCTACATCATTATTTCCTTAACTTTTATTTTTATTCTTGCTCCTTTTTCCTCAAATCTTGTTTATTTATTTACTTATTTATTATCCAATTTTTATTCCTATTTTACCCAAAAGGTATATTAGGAATATAGTTTACAAATTTATGACTGTAATACAATTTACAAACACATAACAAATGCAATATCAAGCTGACAAGCAGTAAACATCAAGATGGATTATTTAGCTTAAGAAATATTTTGTTTAAGAAAGCCATGAAATACTGATAAGTTTTGTAATTCAAAGTGGTTTTGAGAAAGTTTAACCCAAGGATTGAAGCAATAATTCAAGTTCGTATCTTTCAAAACAGAAAAACGGGCAATCAAATAAAATGTGAGAGACATCTTGAAGATGATTTCCACAAATATAATGAGATGTGGATTTAATTTTCAATCGAAATAAGTAAGCTGAAATTTTTCCATGTCCAGTTAAGAATTGAGTGAGAACATAGTTAGGATTAACGAATTTACATTTATTTCTGTCAGAAACTGTTGGTAAATATAAATCCTTAGTCAAATCACCACAATCACTTTTTAACTTGTTGCTTGCAAATATTAAAGTATCCAAATTAAATCGTGCAATTTTTCTATCTTTTCTCTCTGTATTAACATGTTCTTTTCCTGGATCATCAGATTCATATCATTTAGAAAGATGTAAACAGGTAAGATTTTTTTTTTCGAAATACAAAAATGGGGTTCATGCTCAATGTACCTGAACTTTCAGTTTCATTTCTTGTCCTTTATCAATACCACATTCATATAGAGTAAAGTATCTTTTAAAAAGAAACCTTTTAGTACTGTCAGTTATTTATTTGTTGCCCAGATATTCATATAGACCAGGATATCGAGGTCTGTTATTCGAAGCCACGATTCGTTTCAGCTCAAAGTAGGATGACAAAAGACAACCAGAGGCTCTCCAGTGCAAGATTTTTACTGCTGATTAACTTCTGCTAGCGGCTTCTCAGCTCAGTCAGAATGCCTCCTATAAGACTGCGTAAGCCAAAGCATTATGAAACAGTTTAACAAAAATGTAAAAAGCAGTTTTTGGTCAAAATTTAGGTACCTGTGATATTGTGTCTCATATGGCATGATGCACCAGAAAAACTAAAGTTGAAAAATTAAATTTCTAAGAAGTAGAAATTAATTGTTCCTTCACACTAGCCGTGTGTAGAACGCACTATGAAACGGTAGACTCAGACTGAAAAATTCAATGCCATAGCCGGGATTTGAACCACGGATCTTCTGGTTGCCGTCCAGAATTTTTCAGTTTGGCTCTACCGTTTCATAGTGCGTCCTACAAACGGCTAGTGTGAAGGAACAATTAATTTCAATTAATGGTACCTAATAGTGGTCCGAACTATAAAGCCTGGGTCTTAAAGTACTTTCAGCATGGTAAGTCTCCATTAAGGTAGCTGTCTCATGTTTATGAGAACTCCTAGTGGTTTACCCGGAAAAATACAATTCAGTTGGAGAATTTAATGTCATGTTGGCACGTTGGCCATAGTAGCTCAAGGGTTAGAGCGGCTAGACGGCAACCAGAAGATCCGTGGTTCATATCCCAGCTATGACATTGAATTTTTCAATCTGGCTCTACCATTTTATAAGAAGTATTATGTTTTCCAATATAATTTGTATGGCGTATGTTAATATATATTCTGTCAAGAAAGTACCGGAAGGTGACCATATATAAATCTCATATAAGAGGAGATCCAAAATTATTTCTGTCGCTAAGTTGAAACACCTTTCCTCTATACCCACGCGGAGTTTGATTGTCATTTGTCATCTAGTTTGTTTATAGAATACCATTTTGTTATTGCATCTGAAAGGCGTGTTACGATTTTACAATGAATAAAAATATTCAACAAAGAATCTGTCTTATATTTTGCATTGAAAATGACATTTCGTGTGCCGAATCGCTGATTATGTTACAGAGGGCTTATATCAAAACCACGTTTGCATGAGTGGTACAGTGAATTCAAAATTGGTCGAGATGTGGTGGAAGATTTGCCTCGCTCTGGTCGGCCATCAATAGTTTCAATTGAACTGAACATCACTAAAGTGAAAGAAATTGTCTCTGAAAATCTTAATTTAGGTCTGAGAGAGATTGCCGCTGAACTTTCTGTGTCTCAATAATTTATACGTACCATTTTAAACGATTGTTTGGGCATAACACCTGTTGCCGCTCAATTAGTTCCACTTTCTGCAAAAACTCAATCGCATAAGGATCGCTGAAGAAATTCTAGAAGGAGCCAACTCCGACGCCACATTCATGAAACGCATTGTAACTGGTGATGAGACGTGGGTTTACGAGTTTGGCACCCCAACCAGTCGACATGCTTCCGAGTGGCGCTTTCCAGCTGAACCAAAACCCAAAATGGCGCGTCAAACTCAATCAAATCTGAAATTCTAGTTGAGTTTCTTTTTTTTCGCTTATCATGATATCGTGCACTCGGAATTGTTGCCAGGACAGACGGTAAATGAAGACTATTATCCGAGAGTTATTCACGTTTAATAGATCAAATACGGCAAAAAGACTAGATGTGTGGAAAGACAGCTCATGAATTCTGCACCACGATAACGCTGCAGCTCACAAGGCTATCATTGTGAACGAATTTTTGAGCAAAAACTAAAAAATCTCATCGAAGAACACCTGATTTGGTTCCGGCCGACTTCTTTCTATTTCCGAAACTCAAGTTTCCACTAAGAGGCGCCCGTTTTCAGTCGATGCAAGACATGAAGGAGAATTCATTGTAAAATCGCAAAACACCTTTAAGGTGCACTAACAAAATGGCAGCCTGTAAATAAACTAGATGACAGATGACAATCAAGTTTCGCGTGGGTATAGAGGAAAGATGTACCAACTTAGCATCAATAATTTAGAATCCCTTCTTATGCGAGATTTTTATATGACCAATTCCCGGTAATTTCTTGACACAGTAGCATAATAATAGATTATGAAATAAATATCCTCTGTGTGTATATGATTAATTTTTGTCTCCACAAAAATTTTATAATTTTTCCATCTCTTTGTTTCCATGTAGAAGCTCTTTAATTTGTAATACATTCAGCCACAGATGTTTGTGACATGATAACCGACAGAAATATGTATACAGAATACAATATTTCCACAAACCTCAATGTGTTCAAAATGCAACCGTAGTAACATTGAACACGCAACTTGGAACAAACGACTAACCTTATCAACTGTACTGCAGAACATGCCATGCCAGCTACCAGCTTTTATTATTTACAGCACTGACCTTTACATCCCTGATTTAGACAATACCTAGAACATTCTTAGAATTAAATTGACAGAGCTGATCGATACTTTTTGATACACATCTGGAGAGATAGAAAGAGAGAGAGAGAGAGAGAGAGAGAGAGAGAGAGAGAGAGAGAGAGAGAGAGAGAGAGAGAGACAGAGAGAAGTAAAGAGTGAGAAATAGAGGCACGCAACAGTCCGTAGCGCCGAAACGAGAGACAAATCCGGTACTGCTGGCTGAGATTAATTGAGCAGCATCGTATCTAAGTCCTTTAGGATGATTTTTTCTTTCTTTAGCTTACTTTTATGAAGTAATTTATACAGTATTTATAATATTATTTAATATTAAATTATTCATCACCATCATCATCGGCCCACCTCGGTAGCGTGCCTGTCCCACGTTCAAGAGGTCTCGAGTTCGAATCTCTGTCAAGGTCAGTTAGCAGGTTTTTTCGGGGTTTTCCCTTATTCTTAAAGGCAAATATCGGGTAACTCTAAGCCCTATGGACCCCTGAATCATTTAAGCATCATTTCAACCATTTCATTCATCGTCCGATATGACAACGTTGGAGGACGTAAATTGTAAAAAAAACATTATTATTATTATTATTATTATTATTATTATTATTATTATTATTATTATTATTATTATTATTATTATTATTATTATCATCATCATCATCATCATCATCATCATCATCATCATCATCATCATCATCATCATCATCATCATCATCATCATCATCATCATCATCATCATCATCATCATCATCATCATCATCATCATCATCATCATCATCATCATCATCATCATCATTATTATTATTATTATTATTATTATTATTATTATTATTATTATTATTATTATTAAATTAAATTAAATTAAAAGGAAAGCTCTTCAGTGGTATGCGTAGAAAAGTGGAAGGAAGAACATTCCAAAGCGTGCAAGAAGGTTAAATTAAGAGGATGAAAGAAAGAGAGCGTCGCGCTAACACATGTACACAAAATGTACGTATCTTTCAAGAAAGTAAATGTACACCTTCCGCGGGTCAGTATCGTTCAGGCATTCCGTTAATAGAAGGTATGAAAACTAAATCGGCCATGTTCGTAGATGTACAATGTCGTGGTTGCCATTTTAACCTGTTAGTTACTTCGATGATTTCTAAGCCTATAGTAACCGAAAATAACAAAAGACTGACTAAATATGAGAAAGTAAATAGCAATTCTCTCGCATCTGAGCTATGAACTACATGGCGTTGGAACCTAAGCAAGAAACGGAAAACTCTTGGAATTATGATTTTAACGGAAGCAATGTCTATGTTGTTTACAAGGCAAGTGTTTTTTTGTTTTTTTTTTTCCAACGGCTCTCGTGGGTAAGTGGTAAAACGCATGCTGTATCAACGGGACGGAGAATTCACGGTTCGAACCCCAGTGTGTAGTGGAAACTTTTATTCCAACATTTTCAGTTTGTTACACGCAGTAACGAACCAATTTACAAATGTTCTCTTACCGCTTGATTCGTTACCGCGTATAAAAATGTTGGAATAAAAAGCATGATCGTGTGCTAGTTTCGAACTTTAAAAGCTCTGTCTCCATGCAGTTTACTACTAAACTATTAGAACATAGATCGTCTTTCTTGTTTTTTCCGTTCATGCATTTTTTTAATGCCATGTGGTAATAACTTAGCGTTAGAGAACATTTGTAAATTGGTTCATCACTTAGTACAACAAACTAAAAATGTTGAGATAAAAATGTTGTTGTAGATTGGGGTTCGAAGAGCGAACTCACGGTCTAGGTGACAGAGTGTGTGTTTCACCACTGAGCTACGAGAGCCGTTATTTGGGTGCCGCCTATATACAAATGTAATGTTGGTTCTATTAAAATCGCACTTCCAAGTGCTTTCCATTTTCTTTGATATTCTGCAGTGCCATCGTAGTAATAGCTTAGCCGGAAGAGAAAGTTGTAAATTAATTCGCTACAGCGTCTAACAAAGTAAAGAATTTGGAGATATAAAGTGAACCTTCGTGCCGCATGTTACAGACTACGCTTTGCCAGTGGGCTGTGAGAGTAGTTACAAAGTGCCTTTTACACATCATAGATATTGGTTCTGTCAAAATCATAATTCCACGGCTTTCCGTTTTCTTGTATGGTCTCCAACGTCATACCTATAGTTGATAGCTGGGCTGGAAAAGAATTGTTACTTGTTTTGTGATATTTAGTCAATCTTTCTTCATATTGGGTTAATATAGTCTTAGATATCTTTGAAGTGACTAACAGGTTAAAATGGCGACCACGATGAATATTGTCGATTTAGTTTCTTACCCTCTACTAACGGAACGCCTGAATGATCCTGACCCACGGAAAGTGTAATCTACTATCTTGAAAAATAGCATACATGTCTATGGAAAGATTTGGTGCAGTAGAAAGAACACATACAAATAGAAGTAAATGCTTTAGCATTATATAAAAATAGAGGGGCGAAATGAAAATCTAAGGTTGTGCTAAACCCACTTTATTTGTCACTCAAGCTGTTAGCACAGCGATAACTTACACTTATTTTCACTTTATTAACGCTCAAAGCAAACACAACTGGTCCGCAGAAATTACCATAGCGTTAATGTTCACTTATGCCTCTATTGCACCAACTTACCCTACTTCATAACTTCTCGATTCTTACATGACTATCTCAGCTGCCGGCTTTAGCACTCCATTATATGGTCTGCTGGTCAAGGCAGATTGGTTATAGAAGCACCTCGAAGTGCATCTTACTACAAATGGTAAAACATAAAGATCTCGAGGCTTGAGGGGGCCCAAATGACCTTGTTGTCGACGGGCCCTTAAACACCACACACTCACTCACTCACTCACTCGAGGCTTGACTGGTGGTGGAACAGAACGACAACACATTTCCCCAGGTTTTAACTGCAGGCAGTAGCGAAAATGGTGACCGCGGCAGTGGCCAGGTAATCTGCATTCACCCCTTTTCCTCGTCGTCGGTCCGGATTTGTGGCCGACAGACAATGATGACGAGTTTTAAACAATAATATTCGTATATGATTAACAAACGTAGGCTTTCACGGCCGGCGTATTGTTCAGTAGAAGATTCCAGGCTGTAGCGCCGTGGTCCACTGAAGTCGCAAGCGAAACGTCTGGGAGAGAGATGAAGAAACTCAGTGGACCACGGCACTACAGCCCGGAATCTTCTACTGAACGCTTGTATCTAACTTTTTAGATTTCAATTTACATGAGAAATTTCCATTTTGATATTGCCTCTCTGCTACTGAATCTCCGTAGTTAGGAAACTCTCTAAATGAAAAACTATTAGTGTGATTCTTATTTTTATAATTGTTAATTACAATTTAGGTCTTTATTTTAATATTTATACAGGATAGCAGTTTTGCCCAGCAACTTCCTTTCGCTGTTGGAAAACAACCAAAAGGATTGGAAAAAGTGCACAAAAGAGACTATATATTCTTTACACCTACTAGATACTGCTGTGATATAATTTACAGACATCTGCTGCAATTTTCCACATATCCATCGTTGCACTCCGTGCAGATAAGCCGCAATAAGCGTGAGGGAGGGGGTCATCCAAAATGAGCTCCGGTTTTGAAACACTTGGTAAACTTTTGTATATAAGCCACAAAATAAGGAAACACACACACACACACACACACACACACACACACACACACACACACACACAACACACGCACACACAAACACAAACACACACGCACACACACGCACACACACACACACACACACACACATATATATTGTGGCTAACCACCATAGAGGAGTTTACTGCTGCGCAGTTTATTTATTGTGAAACCGTTTTATAAGAACGAAGAAGGTTATGCAACAACTGCCAGGCGACTTCACGGGATTGTAGAGCGTAAATCTATAGTTGGCTATGAAAAAGCTCAATAGGCGTTTTCATAGAAATTCTGGACATCTTCATTCTGGCCGATCTGAGGAAAGTATTGCAGTGGCACTGTGGTTGTTACTCCAATAAAATCGGTTCTTCGCCATTACCAAAAATTCCGGATATGATATCCTTCTGTACCAAAAATTCTCCTGTTTGGCCTTCGTGACCAACCTAACAAAATTCAGCTAACGCATGAACAGTGGCCATCCACCAGAAGAGGCGTAATACTGTTAACTGCTTTCTGAGAAGATGACAAGTGGACGTCGCATTTACGAGCAAATCATCTTCAGCGATGAGGCGCGAACAAACGGAACTAACAAACGGGACTGAATGAAGGCAAATGCATCCACTAGGAGTAACAGTTTGCTGCGGCTTTTCGGCAAGCGGCTTCGTCAGTTCTTATCTTTTTTGAAGATGAGGCAGGGCATACTGTGATAGTTAATAGCAATCATACCATGCGATGATAAGAGAGTGACGGTTAATGGAAATCATACCGGACGTTGATAAGAGAGGTTCTGTGGCCTCACTTTAATACGATAGAATGGACATTCAAGAGTTATTTCTGCAGGATGATGACACCCGTCACGCTGCTCCATGAGAGGTTCCCGGATGGCCTCATTTCGCGTAATGCTGACCATAAATGGCCACCCAGGTCGTGTGACATCTCTTTATGACATTTTTCTTTGAGATACTCTAAAACCAGCCGTGTCTTAAAGGAGGAAATTCGATGAGTTGTCGGCGAAATCCAGGTGGACACTTGTAGGGCAGTTATAGCGAATTTCATGGATAGGGTTCTTGCATTCCAGCGCAGTGCAGACGTCATCCTCCGTACCTGAAAAGGGAAGGTGTGATGAACATATTTATGAATTTTCTTAATATATTCTTAAAAATTAAATTCAGAATTTTACTATATCAAATCCGGCTTGCTCTTTGTAGGATTATATACATATATGCACTCTGTAAATCATAAAAGCATGACTAAGGGGAGATTATAGGTCCTATCCTACCAATGTTAAAATTGCTAACTTAAGGTGCGCTTTTCTCTGGAACTACTACAATACCAATGCGAAATTTTTACAGCTGTTTTAGGTAGTACTTACATGGGCATTGACCATCTTATCAGTACCAATCACAAAATTTCATATTTTAGCTCAATTTATTCAACGTTATGATTTTTTTCAGAAGTGATGAGAATATGGGTCCAATGCAGCAAAATTTTCAAAGCTGTATTAAAATATTTGGAATATCTTACTAACACTAAACTATATATATCAAAATTTGTAGAAAATATCAAATACTAATATAACACTAAAACCAGAAAATGCCACCTTTGACCTTTTAATCTCCCGTTAACATCGTAGTACAAATTCCTAAACATTAATACAAAAACTGAGTAAATACAAAATATGCACTGTTTAATCAGGTGTAAGTTTTTCCTGAAACAAAGATGTACAATAACCTGCAGAAATTTTAACGTGGAATCCCCTTCTTTGTCTCCACTTACCCCTTACTCTTTGAATATAGGTTGATAATATGTTGGAATTATTTTCAGTTCATGTTACCAGTTTCCAAAATAAAAAAATAATTCTTTATTATTATTCTTATAACCTGTACTTTCATGCTACATAATTGTATTTAACATAAACAATTTAAAGCCACACAACAATTTACAGCCATTACTGGCTATTTAATCGGCTCTTTACCATTTAGATAGAGCACTGTGCTGAACTTTAATCTAGAGTTTTCACAATTCTTCCTTTTTAGCATTTTGCACTGCTCAAATTCTTTGAATATTAGCCGATTCGTCGTAGCTTGTGCACTGTAATGAAAAATAATTTATTTAATTCTAGATAGAGTAACCTTATTTTGATAGTACACATAGCGGTATATATATATATATTCAATTTACGTATATGTATTACTCTTCTAACATTTGTGTTATTTCTGTTTTGCATTACTATGAATACGACTTGCATGTGCCATTACATTTAGGATGTTGTACTCAGGATTTTCCTATGTGATTGAGGGTAAGAGAAGGTCAAGTGACCTTATCTTTTTTAAAATAAGTAAACAAATATTAATACTGAACCATAAAGTTCGGAATTATTGGTACTAAAAGCCATATTTACATTCATATTCAATGTCTCTAATTTCCTGATAAAGAAAATCATATTCTATATATGCATGTGTCTTTAACTTTAAGCCAGCTATTAAAAGTCATAAAACACAGATAATCCTGGAAGTTAAAGAACGTAATTATACGTTAAGAGCATTTCAATAAGCAAGCATAGGAATTCTTAAGCTGATGGCTTCAAGTTATCTCCACTCAAATCTCAGCACTGCAAAGAAAGCAAACGAAGTGAGAATAGAGTCCCTTTGGGTTAAGTTGTTAGAAAGAGAGAGCAATAGTGGAGGTATGGCCTGAGCTACAACGCTTCTTGGGAAAAGGGATGTTTCTTCCGGTCAAAACCTTTCCTTGTCGCCAATTTTCTTCCACCACCGTTTCCTCAAGTGTGCAGATTTCTAGAGTAAACCCCTTCCACTTTCTTCCTGAAAGGTTCGTCACAACATTGTGTGCCAGCGAGAGGATGAGTACAGCCTTCTCTTTCTAGAAATCGGTGACTTCTTATCCCACAGAGACTCTAAGAGTCCATCAGAGAGACCAGTCTGAATGCTGTCTGGAACCGCCACAATAATGAGGAAAGAATGTGGAGATTTACTAACTCCGATACCCGTACCTACACCCCAGTGATAATGAAATCTTATTTCGTTCCATCCTGGTTTTTCTTAGAAATTCTTCTGCTAGTTCATAAGTAATTAGAGAAAACAGTTTAAAAATTGCATTTTTTTTTTTTTTTTTTGCATTTCTATATATATTTTAAAACAGTGGCGGATAAACAAATACAGTCAAAGTCCTGTCATTTATTAAAAATAGGCGTTAAGTCGTCTAAGCCCGAAACTTTGTGAAATCAGATACAGTTTGAAATTTAGGCAATAGGTGCTCCTAGGTGTTATAGAAATGTGTAATTACGAAATTTTAAGGTAATACACTCTGAAAATGGATCAAAATCATAATAAACCAAAATGTTTTGCTTTTTGCAAAAAAGAAAAAAGAACATTCCTTGATTTGGTCTCTTTGATATAATTATATCTGCAATATTTATGTCTCTATGAATCCTTTGAGACACTCCGAACACAGTACACTAACATTCCGATTTCAAATGCTGTTTTTCTCAAAACTTGTCTGCAATTTTATTAATTATAATACTCCACGATAGAAAATGTTTGGACATTAACTTCTAATTTGACGCAGTATTTTACGAATCATTAGGTATATAGACATGGTCATTCTTAAAAATTTATAGTTAATTTATATTTTATTAAATATTTTCATAATCTGATATTAATGTAATTGAAAAATGCCTGAGTGTAAATTCTTATACTGATTTCTATCATAGCTCACTTAATTTTTTTTTTTTTTGAAAACTCCAACTTTTAACAAAACTTTTAAAAATTAAATATTTAGTGGGGTATAAAATACCGTCTTGATACATAGGTACGTTTAACACAATTAAATTAATTAACCCCAGAACAAAAACATCGATATTTCTTAAATGAATGTAAATATCTGTTTGAAATATAGTTATATTGCATTACCACGTTATGATAGAAATTTCACATCGATCAAATGGAAACTGAATTTTTAAGGTTTCCAAGGGAATATTTCCTTAAAAACGGCCTAGGTTTCCTCAACCCTTTAAATCGAAAAAATGTGGAAGCCTTTAGCTGGCTTTATTAATGAGAATGATGACTTATAAAGCACTGTATATTTACTATAAAAGGTTTGACCAGATTGGGGCTAGATACTGAAAGCTAAGGTCGTCCATTACTGGAAAGCAGGTTATATAAAATGCAGCCTGTACATGTATTTTGGCAATTTTAAATGACTTATGCAAATTTAAATAATATACAGGGCGTTTCAAAACGATACCGAACGAATATATAGAAGTACTTGCTCAGCTTCTGTGCGACACATATAGATAGTTCTTACCGCCAATAGAACTGCATATAAATGCTCCAGAATGAGTGTGGATTAGGCAGGGACAGGAACAAGGACGCGTGCCTCACGCTGTCGAAGTTCGCAGGTATAGGTCACATGCCGTGCTAGCTGCTGTAGCTGTTCGTAAACATACCGGCATACTCCGCAGTAGCTTGCTACTTTTAAGAATTTCTCTGGCTTATGAAACCGCAGTAATGAAGCTATTGCTTAATTATTGCTTATGAGTGCTTAACGTGGTCCAAAATTCCGTTATAGCAGTCCATGATGGTAAATAAGCTGGTGGACATAAGCAACCTATACCTCTTAGAGGGAAGTAAATGTCAGTGAGGTTGAAGATGGAAGCATTAAATGATAAACAGAACAGAAAACAACATCAAAGAATTGTAGACATATTAACTAAAACTAAGTGGCTTATACAATGAACTATTTTTACAATTCATATTTTTAATGAAACTAAATCAATCGTGCATTCGTTGAACTATATCCGTTATTTGGGCGTTCGTATAGCGCCTCATATTGCTTGGATTTGCTAAGTACGCGCAAAGTCTTCTCTGTTAGGACGGAATGTGTAGTTTTATCTTGCTACTGTCCGAGTTAATAATCGACTTTAGTACAAATAACTGCCCTTTGCCCCATTACCTGAAAGGTAGGCTAGAGTCATTGATAAAAAGCAAGCAGTAATGTTTTTGTTTTCATGACCGGTGCGTCCCAATAACAACTTTTGAGGTAAGCACAACAGTGGTTCCTGCGCTACCTAATCACAAAATCGTGTAAAATTTAATGCTGCATAAAATTATACATAACAGAACTTCGAAGCTGCGACACCGAAATTCGGACTAGTTAGGTTATAAACTACACAACGGCTATAATCGTTCGGTGTCGTTCTGAAACAACCTGTATACCTACATGTAATCAGCTGTATCCGAATTCCATGGGCTACCCCGTAAGCTATTACACTTTTTATTTCTTTTTTTTTAATTAAACTGGAAAGTTAGTTTGCAAAATAAAATGTTTTAGCATAGAGTACTGTATGATCTACAAAATAATATGTTTAATTGATGTATATCTATGTACTGTGTGCTTTTTTAAGGTCAATAAAACAGAATATCAAGTAGACAACAAAGAGCAGTTCGACGCCACTTTTTGCGTGTAATCGAGGTGCCAAAGCCACAGAAACTGCCTCTTATTTATGTCTTCAAACTCATTAACTTGAAAAGGACGCGCAGTGTATAAGCATATAAAACTATGCACAGAGCACATTAATTTCTACCGAATAACATAAAACGCTATGTAAAAACATTTTGTGTTGTACATAGAACTTGTATTTAAAGAAAAAGCCTGGGCTTATTGGCCGGCCCATTATTTATTTTATTTCGTTTTTATTTATTATACTCTTATTAAAAACCAATATATCTCTTTTTTCTGTCACTCCTGTTTTATATTTCATTGGAAATCTTTGCTATCTGTTCTTTATCATGTTTTATCACACACATACACACATCTGCACAGAATCGCCGCTGACCGAGACGGAACTGGAAAGTCCAGTCCCTGAGCTATGCAACATTAATCACCTTAGGTGGCGCAGTTGCTGAGCGCTGGCTTTCTCTCTCCAAGGTTGCGGTTTCGATCCCCACCTAATACGTTGACATAGCGTTAAGTGTGCTTAAAGGCGATAGTTTATATTGGTTAGGTGACTGTAATACAAAAGAACTGTTGGTCAAGGAAACCCGGCAAATTACACCAGTGGTGCCAACATAAGACTGGAAGTTGCCATTATTATTAAGAATTATTTTATTAATTTTTATTATTATTGCTTTTATTATTTAATTAGTTTTTATTAGTAATCAAACACTAGATTGCAAGCTATCATTTTAACCAGCATTTAAATCATTTCAATAAATTGTCACAGATGGTCTTATCCCATTGTACACTTACACAAAATCAAAAATAGTGGTCTATTAAAGCTTCAGAACTGTAAGGATGATGTACATAATTTTAACTGTTATATATTAACCAAATTTACAACAATTTTCCAATGAGACCGTCACTATGGATTTAATTAACTACCATTGACGCGAATCTAGATCAAGAAAAATAGAAGAATATGTTGGGTAAATCTTCAGAGAAAATCCTGGATTTTTTAGCGTAAGACAAAAACAATAGACGCATAATCTATGGATGGTTGTTTTCCTTGCCACATTATAATAAAAGATAGGTGCATGTAAAGAAATATAAAGCTCATCAGACATGGGAATCTGGCGAATTATGTCATTCCATAGAGGGAATAGAGTACTTCAAATGTTTCTTAAATAATGTTTGGTTCAAACGGTCAAACACCCAGACCGGACGATTATCGAAGCTTTAATGTACTAGATGCCATTTTGTAGTTTACATTTTTACATTTAATTGTAATTTATTCGGATATTTACTAATTTTGCAATGTTTCAAGCTTGAATAAAGACTACTTGTTCAGGAAAATAGAGTTAAAGCTGGGTTGCTTTCAGACCATAATTAATTTTGAATCGTTTCAAGTGCGTTCCTTCTCTTAAAAGTTAAATACTCGTGAACCAAAAAAGCAAACATAGTTAATGTAGAACTAAGTACGAACACTTACGCTTTCTTTACTATTCGGATATTAAGTATCAATAAATTAAAATGAGTAACTATTTGAGTTATAATAGTGCTGGTTATAGGCGATTCCTAAGGCGAGTTTAATTTTTAGGGGGTCAGCTTTATTTTGAATATTAATAAGATTTTGAAGTTTGGTACATTCTTGCTCTCATACTTCGGGACTCATATTCGCTTCTTTTGTTAATATGAAAATACCATTTTTATCTCTCAGAAAATGTTGAGTGATATTCATTATATGAGAATGATTTACTAACCACCATTATTGCTTTAGGCAAGATATCTGCTTCAGAATCATAATTGAATTACCCATTGGCACCGGCTGGAAACACAAAAAGAAGGAAAGGGCAATAGCAAGGAGTCTGTCGCCCTTCCAGATAAAATCACAAAAGAATAATTATAATTCCTTTAATTCCGTAATTGTTTAAGAGTACCAATGGATGAACATTGGAAAAAATTATTGAAACTTAAAATTTAGGTTCTTAAACTGCAATAACCTGTTATTTAAGAGCACTTGCCTGTGAATATTTTTGTTATTGCAGTATATATGAAAGAGTTAGGTTATGATTTACTTAATCCTGAACGAAGGTCATATATGTGCATCTGAGGTCCTTTCAAAAATCGTTGAAATTTACAATTTCGGCTTTAACACTTCTATGTACAGTTAATTAATAACGTTTCCGTGTGAATATTTTTGTTCTTTCAGTAAAAATGAGAGAATTAGAATATGATTTAACCGATCCTGAACTAAGCTTATCTTTGCACATTTGAGGCTTTTTTATTCTTCTCACATATTTTCTAAAATTTGTAAAGGCGTATCCTTTCTATACATATTTTGAAGACGTTCTGAGTTATAAGTTTTAAACAAAAGTGGACACAAGTTAATAAAAAGAGACCAACAGAATTCCGGGTCAAGTTTTATGAATAAATGTCTCTGTTTTTCTCGGTTGCAATACAACGTTGGACACTTTTCAGCATTTAAAATGCTTCTTACAATGCACTTTTAAGTTATCAGAGTGAAACCTGGGAAACAGCTTCCCCAGTATAAGCTAAGTCTTGCTATGTAGATATTAGCAAAAATTGAATGTGTTACTCCTACAAGTTCACCAAAACTGTATATGCGCATAGTATATATAATTATAATTCAATCAGGAAAGTAACTTGAAATTTGTTTTAAAAATTAAGAACATTGCATCGTAAGCAGCAGTGTTTTGTAAAACAAATTTACATTTATGCTCTAAAATACATAATCCAGAAAGGAATTAATAATATACATCAAACGTTTCAACTGAACTTCTATACACAGACAATAATTGTAGTAAAACGTTCAAAATACGACATCAAATATGTATTTCTCTATATAAACGACATCCAAAGCAATATGCCAACGATATGGTACAACTCACTGTCAGGGAATTGGGCACCAGGGATTTGTTTTTCTCCTTCGAAACTTTTTCAAATAAACACAGGTTCCTAACTGACTATCAATTAGTAATAGAAAATAAAGCACAATGATATATCCTGCACCGTGGCGTAGCGGGCTAAGGCAGCATGCCTTGGTCCCTGACCACGGAAAGAGGCACGGGTTTGATCCCACCCAAGTGGTGGGGATTTTATATCCCGGGTGTAGGACCGGTGCCCACTCAGCATCGTAAGGAAAGTGAAGGACTTACGCTAGGTAAGCGGCCCTGGTCACGGCTGGGGGATGACGAAATGAAATGTGTAGTGTTTAAAGCCCGCTTTTCCTACATACGGCACCACAGGCGGGGGATGCCGAGATGCTGACCACATCTCCCCCCGTATCGGTTGTATGATCGTCCACCTCTGCCGTGAGTAAGTGAGGGTGAGGCCGGCAGTCGGGTTGGTAGGCCTTGGCCCTCTAAGGGCTGTCGCGCCATGGGTTATTATATATATTACTGTTTTCGTTCAGTAAAACAGTAAAGAAGTCTTATGAATCAATAATAATAATAATAATAATAATAATAATAATAATAATAATAATAATAATAATAATAATAATAATAATAATAATAATAATAATAATAATAATAATAATAATAATAATAATAATAATAATAATAATAATAATAATAATAATAATAATAATAATAATAATAATAATAATAATAATAATAATAATAATAATAATAATAATAATAATAATAATAATAATTATAGTAATGATAATAATAAATTTGGTACGGCTGTTCTAACAGCAATGTCCCATCAACTTTACCGCTGTTCCACGCTCCCAATTACGGGGTAGATAGATACACGACGTGAACAGCACATCACGCTTTCAGCAGCGGTGAATGTTGCTTTTTATAATTTACAGACCACTACCTAACATAGCTGTCACCACAAAATATTTAGCCCTCATGACTCAAACCCATCAAGCCGGTGCAGTACTCCCGAAAAAATAAAAAATAAAAGGTTTCTCTTCTGTTAATCGCGTAAGCACAAAGTTCACCGCAAAAGTCGCTTGTTTTCCATTCAGAAATCGAGCGGTAGGCTACGGTGGTTTCGTCTGCAGCCCATATTCGGGAGAGCCGAGTTCGATTCCCTTGGCCGACCTAACTGACCCATCTGTTTTTCGGGGACCTTCCCGAGTCCTTAGACGAATGCTGGATAGGTACATTACATACCTCGAATTTTCTATCCCTGCATTTCACCTTCATTATCATTTCATATCATCTCTCATTTAGTGGTTTCTTTCAGGGTAGAAGTGTCGGTAGAAGTCTTGGCGGTGCATGGCAGGTTGATATGCTGCGAGTAAACAACTTCCTTCTCCGGCGGGACGCACTCCGTTGTCCGGGTCGACCTAGTGGGCCGATTCAGGTACGCCGCTGACGGGATGCCGGTTGTGCAAGCGTGCCTGGTGTCCCGTGCTGTAGGTGGGGGCGGCCTGCGATCTCCGTACCGGCCTTGTGACTGTTTCGGGGCCACGATATTTGGGAATACAATTGTCCTGGATCACCGCGGAGTTTCTATCTGGTAAAGTGTAGGGATTCCACCGTCTGTACTGTGGTGACTCCTTGGGGTCCGCCACCCTTTGTCTCCTGTCACCTCATCCTCCCTCCCGGAATCTCCCACTTGGGGCATAGGTACAAAATACCAGTCTGTTTGAGGTGTCGAATCCCCTCCGTACAATCCAATCCAGTCCATTCAGAATGTGGTAAAATTGGCAACACCGAAGAATTCACGCGTAGCTAGGAGAGCCACCTAATGTGTAAATATAACTGTTGACTTCCAAAATCAAATATAATTTATTTAAATTTGAGAGTGACTTTTTAATGTTTTGAAATTTGGTTGCCTTATAGCTTTTTCGATTTACTCCGGTATATGGTTATCATTTAATTTTCTCACGCAAAATGATGTATTTAACTTTATATGACACGTAAACAATGTGAAGATAAGTTTAAAATGAAATATTTGAAGACTAAGGCCATAATTTATAGTTGGTACAGGCAATTCGAAACAGATCGGCTTTTCCCATTGATGTATTCATCGGACGTTATTGGGCATTGGCATGAGTCTAATCCAAAATATTTTATTATACATCAACAGTTAGACGTGACAAAACTATCTTGCCGATAGATTCCACGTAACATACTACTGATAAAAACAACAACGTTGTTGATTAGTGCAGCAAGGCTCTGGAAAAATTCCAAGGCAGGTTATGAATCTTTAATTTAATATTATTCTAAAAATGACAATATCGGCTGAAACTAACAATTGAATATCTAGATGTCCTAAATACCAGCATGATGGACCCCTGCATATAACCCTAATCCAGCACCTGATAATTTATGTTTTGTTTTCAGGGAGTAAAGACAAAAAGGGCGTAATTGTATTTTGGTCATCGTATGAAGTAATGAAACATTATAAAAATCTAGTTTCTAAGTGTCTCGGGAAAGTGGCATCAATACTAAGGCCCGGTTTCATCGAATACAAAAATGTAATGATGTTAATGGGAAATATTTTGTGTAACAATAAGATCATCTAAATGTATAAAAGCAATCCATTTTTTTATTTTCTAAAGCCGTTCAAGGTCACATAGCATCTGGAAGAGTACGCCTCGTTATTTTTTTTTTTTTTTTAAATTTACATCCTCCAACATTTAGTCATATCGGACGATGAATATGATGCTAAATGCGTCCGGGGTTCATGGAGCTTAGAGTTACCCGACATTGGTCTTTCAGGATAAGGGAAAACCCCGGGAAAAACCTTATCCAGGTAACTCACTCTGACCAAAATTCGAACTCGGGATCTCTTGAACGTGAGCCCGCCTCTGTAGCGTAGATGGTAGCATGTCTGCCTCACGTACAAGAGGTCCAGAGTTCAAATCCCGGTTATGGTGAGTTACCTGGATAAGGTTTTTTCCGGGGTTTTCCATTATCCTGAAAGACGAATGTCGGGTAGCTCTGTGTGCTATTAACTGCGCCTGTGCTCTAGTGTCTATATAGTACTCTTTTATTCCAGAATCTTTTATAAATTACAAATAAATAAACGAATTGTCATATTACATAGTTTTTACTGTAGATCTTTCTAAACGGAACCCCCAGTATAAAGGTAGACTTCAGCCATATAAAGCAAGAGATATTCAGTTTTTGTAAGTATTGTTTTCTTTAGGTAGAGTCAGACTGAACAATTTAATGCCATAGGCGGAATTTGAAACATAGATCTCCCGGTCTCCGTCCGGTTGATCTTAACCATTGAGCTACCATGGCCAACACGCCAATATGACAAATTCTTCAACTCATTCGTATGTTTCCCGATAAATCACTAGAAGTTCTCATATACAATAAGATACGCATCGTTTGTGTCGACTTAATATTGCAACTAGTTAACACCCAGGCTTCAAAATTAAACCACTATTATTAGGTTAATTGATGGGAATAAATCATTGTTTCACACTAGCTATGGCATTGAATT
This sequence comes from Mantis religiosa, assembly GCA_030765055.1. Taxonomy (NCBI): domain Eukaryota; kingdom Metazoa; phylum Arthropoda; class Insecta; order Mantodea; family Mantidae; genus Mantis; species Mantis religiosa. Next base: position 107,764,548 of record CM060948.1, on the reverse strand, counting down.
TTTCAGCCTGACTCTACCTATAGAACCCTCAACCTGCACATGGCTAGTGTGGAAGAATGATTAATTTTCATCAACTGCTTTCTTTGTTTCTTTCTCCTTTATAAGGTAATATTAGTCCTATTTTTTGTGCATTTCAAGCTAGTTTGATGTACGTGCCCTCATTACACGGTGGATTCGCAAAAGAGCGTTAAAGAGACGGAGGGAGTTATGAGTGCAGCGGTCATATAACTACTGCTACGTTTTTTTTTTTTTTTCCTCTTTTTTTCTCTCTTTATGCTTTGAGGATTTACAAGACGGTTAAACGTTGTTCTGTATGGGACGCATGCGTCGAGAGGCGTGATCGATATAGAGACTGAGGTGCAAGGAGGGTTACGTTTAAACAACACGGTCTCTAGTGAAGTGGAAATGTTTGACCGATTTCCTGCCTTGCTCTAATTCTGCGTTTACGCGCTAACAATGTTATTGACCATGAGACTTTATTGCACGTTTCATTTTACCAATTGTTTTTCATTATGGATTGTTTGCTGCGGAGAATAAACTTGCTGAGACCAACAGAGAGATTGGGTACAATTTAGCTTAGTTGTCTATGTGTGTTCCGCTAATTAAACTGGTGATCTTCGGTCATAAGTACTATTGAGCACAGCGGCACAATTGGCTTAAGGGAAGATTGCGTAGCCAGTGGTGATATTATTAAATCCTTAGCACTGGGTTTACTTTAAAAAAAGGGGGGACACACAAAATATTACTTCGCAAATGTTTACGTTTACAGCAAACACATTCACTTGATTTTTATTTAATGTGAATTTCTTTTTATTATTACCCTGACAGGCAAGATAACTTATTCTAATTTTGAAAACTAAGTTATTCTTCACAGGGACAAGATACAACTAATTACTATGAAGTTTATTGCTCAGTTATATTTTATGCAAAGGAACCCTTTAAGTTATAGCTTTCCCAAATAAATGACCTATTTTTAGAGATGTGTACCGACATCTAAAAAGAAGCCAAAAGAAAATGCAGAGCGGAACTGATTAGAATAACTGGATTGGTTCTTAGGGAACTGTTCGCCCAAACCGTATTTCCTTTATTGGACCTATGTCCCCAATTGGGGCTCTCTGGGGATGAAGGATGAGGCGAGATGAGACATGCGCCGTCCCAAAGAGTCACGGTAGTGCAGAGGGCGGGTCCCTTGAAACGTACCCCGGTAGGCCAGGACAACGGACATCCCACCTACCGTGGTTTGGAAACAGTCCCACCACGAGATCGACAACCGTCCTACCAGAGGAGGAATTAGTTCACTCAGAGCATATCATCCTGCCGTGCAACGCCGAAGCTCCCGCTGATAGAGACCACCACATGAAATATGATAATGAAATGGAGGTAGAGGAAATTCGGAGGATGATGACCCGGGAAACGCCCGGAAAAAACCATCGGTCTGGTAGGTCGGCCACGGAAATCGAACCCAGGCCTCATGAATACGGACCGCAGACGAAACTCCCTGAGCTGTCCCGCTGAGATACTGATTGTGCCTTAATTTTATAAAGGTGGATTCACTCTGAAAGTTAATAAATATTAACTCTGAAGGTTAATATATATACAAAACCAAAGACATAGCATGTGTACCTTGCCAGTATGAATGTGGACAAGATTTATTTGGCCAAGTTTCCTCACATATAAATGAAAGTATAAACAGGCTTCATGGTCTATTTATATTGTTTACCACAGTTTCTTAGATGGAAAATTCCACACTTTTGTTGGGTTATTAGGAGCTCTTGTAACAAAAATTTATTTTACTTATGGAAGAAGCTCCAGAGGACACTGTGGTAACAAATAATCAGTAGTCGAAATTACTTTTAGGTTTAAAAATATATCGATTCTGAAGAATATTTTCCACTAATTTTAGCAGCATGACCCCGTCAATCAGTTCTCGCAGCTGCCGTTTCTGAAGGCTAGGTACGCATTTTCTACAAATGTAATTTTATCTCAAACATTCGAAAATACATTTTCTCTCTATCTGCGCTTTTATATGCTCTTCCTGCAAGTAAGTACATGAACTCAGAAGGGAAGTGGTTGAATTTACCGTCAACAATATGAGTAGCTTGCAATTTTGTTCACTCATATATAGCAATCTCCAAACATTAAAGCCAGCATGAAAGGAAATTAGGCTGGACATTTATCGGAACTGCACTCTGAGACGTCTAGATAAGAATCATCCGAATCCCTGGTATAGCACATTTTATAATTTGATTTAAATCGCAACTAAGATTTTCACAGCAAGAAGGTAGAAGCTGTTCCCATCTAGTGATTTACTCCACGTGGGAGAGATGTTCTGATGCCTCTGGTTAGATGTGAATCAATGAAGCCACCGCATCCCTCATTGGTTGCAGCAGAGCTCGTTGCAAGCCCGCTTCCATCCAGTAGGAATCGATTCATATCTAACTTTAGTCAATCAGAGACAACAGAACACCCTTGGCACGTGGATTAAATTATAGGCAGGAGCTGATTCTGCTTTACTGCAGTAAACACCTTACTGATATGTAAGTGTAATTTTGAAATGGGTCATACAGTCTACATGCATCGCGTTTTATCTGCCGTCAGTGTCTCATGTTTAGTCGAGTACGTTTAGTCGCGCGTAGCTAAACTGAAGCCAATTGCTTAAGAAGTTCTATACTAGTCCTATACTGGATACAGCCCCCAAATGAAAGGCGTATCACAATGGCCATTTATATTGTTTTAAAACTTAATTCCAACAAATAACTTTTACAATTTTTAGCACGAATATAAGAACAGTTAGAAAGATTTCATCAGGGATAGATAGAGTGAAACTGAAAAATTCAATGCCACGGCCGGGATTTGAACCATGAATCTCCTGGTTTCTGTCCAGGATACCCTTTAAGCTACCATGGCCAACGTGCCGTCATGACATTAAATTCTCCATTTGACTCATATATTTTCCCGGGCAAAATATTTCCCGGTTTAATGTCATGACGGCGCGTTGGCCATGGTAGCTCAATGGGAAAGTGCGATCGGCTGGAAACCGTGGTTCAAATATCGGCGCCGTGGCATTGAATTTTTCACTTTGACTCTATCTATTCAAAACGTTAGCCTATATACAGCTAGTGTGAAGGAATGATTGAAGGAACGGTGTATCTCGAATACGAGAGCCCCTAGTAGTTTACCGGAAAATATATGAGTCAATTGGACAATTTAATGTCATGACGGCACGTTGGCCATGGTAGCTCAATGGGTAAGAGCGACTGGACGGAAACCGGGAGATCCGTGTTTCAAATCCTGAACGTGGCACTGAATGTTTCAGTTTGACTCTGTCCATCCAAACCTTAGCCTATACACGGCTAGTGTAAAGGAATGATTATTTCCATCAATTAACTTAAATTACTCTGTATTATTTTACATAGATGAGGGAATACTTTCAACTAGAGCTTCTGAAATCTGCAACAGGAGTAGGGACTTAATCTGTAATGTAAAATAACGTTAATGTAGAAACTCTGTAATTATATTAATATACATATTATTATCTTGATTATATAAAATATAATTATATAAAACTTTATACCTACTTTACTTATATAGATGCACAAAATTATAGACTCCTGGTTTCATAAATTTAAGAAACTGTAATGTTATATATCGATGAACCCTTCACATGGGGCTTACTGAACATCTAACCATAAATAATATTTGCGTATAAAAATGTGTATGTACTTTCCCCTTAAAAGTTATACTTTCTTAACGTTTCACGACTGGACAAAAATTAGTCTGCAAACTGCTCTAGACAAGCAGGGACTCCTAACACGTATATGAAAGTTATTTCTTATTATCCCAACTAATCATTCAGAGCACATGTCACTCTGCTCTATACCGGATTAATCAGCCTACTAGTTATTCAAATCTGTAAAAGCTCACAGATTCCAAAAAAGGCAAAAATATCCACGAGTAAACTAATACATTCTTGAGTTGTTTCCTACACTGAGGGAATAAAATAATTTTATATCACATACTTTATGTCTTTATCCTGTCACCAATGGAGAGTTAGGAATTTCGAGTAAACCAGTTTACAATATACATATAAAGAAGTAGATAATGTAAAAATATGTTTTGTACTTAAGGATATTTGACATCGTGACGAAAGTCTATATTGCATCAACCGCCGAACTTCCTGTCCCTCCACTTCACCCCCATTATCATTTCATATTATCTCTCATCTGGTGGTTTCTTTCAGACCAGAAGAGTCGGTGGGAGTTTTGGCGATGCACGGCGAGATGACATGCTCTGAGGAAAACTCTTTCCCTCCGGCGGTATGAACTTCGGTCTCCTAGCCGGCCTAGTGGGCCGAATCAAAAACGCGGCTGGCGGGATGAAGGTTGTGCAAACCTGCCTGGAGAATCCTGCTCTGGGGAAGCGGCCTCCGATCTCCGAACCGGCTTCGTGATCGTTTCGGGGCCATGGCAGTTGGGATATGGGACGACGATTGTCCTTAACCCACTGCCATTTTACCTATCTGGTAAAATGTAGGGACCTCTATATTGTAGTGACTTCTTGGGATCGGCCGCCCTCTATCTCCTCTCACCTCGTCATCCCTCCCGGATTGCCCCACTAGGCGCATAGGTAAAAAATAACAGTCTGGTTGAGGTGTCGAATTTCCTCCGAACAATCCTATCCAATACTGCATCAGAAAACTCGCTATTACAAGAACTTGTACTTATTGGATTTCCAGAATGTACCCCTAGGTTAACAATACCCTAACTCCAAAGAAAGTCCATGTGTTTGTTTCCTTGCCTATGCAACATTATTATGCGTTGAATTAATTACAAAGCTATAGAAATAATCATTCAAATTATCTTTGTCATATAGACCTGAAAGAGGTCAATGCAAATTTTGCATTGCAGATAATATGAGTAAGGATTTCTGGCAATCAATACTTTACCCCAAAACTGCAAATTTTATACAGAGTTTGATGTTTAAGTAAACGAGTTCTTATATTTAACTTTAATTATTTCCAGTAAACTAGGGAATATTTTTATCATATATAAACTTCACATAATATGTGGTTGAGAATGTCAAATAATATGTACAAAGAAATAGAAAAAGTAGACAATTATGTAAACTTGGAGGCTACAATCCTACCCAGCTTTTGGAAGCCTTTTTACGTCGATAAAATGAACTTTTGCTAAGAAAGTTGCTGAAGTTTAAGCATAGTTAAGTTTGTTTTAAACATTTCGACATTTATTATTCGTACGATACTCTACTATATCCACTGTTTAACATTACCATAAATTAAGTGTAGTTACACGTTTACCTCTTTCATAATCCAGATGCTCTCAGTTGGGTGGTTCTATGATTTTTATTGTTTTTCACTGTGTATTAATGCATAGATTTACTTTACGATAGTATAGCAAACATTCATATTAGGGATTAGAAAACCATGACGTATTCCATCAAAGGGACCATGTTTTGGGACGATTAAATCCCCAGTTGCTCATGTCCCTTAAACTTCTTAAGGATAGGTAAAGGAGTTCGTAGTGGAGGACGTAAAGCATTATTCAAGAGGATTTTTTCTTCATAACACTGAATACGAGTAAATAGGAGTTTTCACATAAATGTGAAGACTGTTAATTAGTTAAGATATTTAATACAATTCTTTTTGAGAATGCTATTATATTGAATAGTTTATTTAAACTATAAACAGAGATTTTGGTAAGTAATATGCATAATTGTAATTAAATTAAACGTAATTATATATCAGGCTAGTTTAATCCTGCTGTAAACAACAAGAGCCCGCGCCGTGGCTCAGTGGTTAGACCGCTTGGCTCTCACCAAGGCGGCCCGGGTTCGATCCCAAGCGACTGCAAAGTGAGATGTGTGGTGGACAACACGGCGCTGGGGCGGGTTTTCTCCGGGACCTCCGGTTTCCCCCGCCATCTCATTCCACCGGTGCTCCATCTTCATCTCATGTATCATCAGTGTCACCGCCTGCGGTGCCGTATGTAGTAAAAGCGGGCGTTAAACATTACTCATTTCTTTTATTTGTAAACAACAAGGCGGGGCTGACTCAACTCGCCACTTGTTAGATACTACATGTACGCACATAAGTTTTGCAGCACTAGCAGTATATAAGCAGCGCTAACTTCTAGACAATAAATACATATATTTTAGTTACACATTAACTGTTTAAATCTATCAGTTGGTTCATTTCTGAAAAAATAATCCTGAACTTTACTGCGTATAGCGCTTTTCGTAAAATCGTCGTATTTCTCCACCCGTTGTTTGCATTTACACGATTTTCCCGATGTTCTTAGAGTTCCGTATGTTTGCTGTTCCATTCTAACACTACGTACACTACTTGATAAAACACCAAGGAGAGCATGAGTTTCTTTCTCAGTGTTTTTATAGACGATTCCGGGTTTCTTTCTTTAAGCACCGCGAAACAATGCGCGATCATTCGCCTCTCGCCACTTTTTACAGGTTTGTCTCGATTGTGTTTCATTTCGGCTGAAGCACCGGCTTGCTTCATGATGAAAAGCTTACTGATTTTAAATTGCATACACACAAGTTTTCTTGGACTTGGGTACACGAGATGTACAAGAAATACAGTGTCAAATATCAGAAGCAACTCCACACTATATACAATAACATCTTAATTAGCATTCAACTTGATACAGACCTCGTTGCGAGAGAGCTGTCTGGTATAGGAACGCAAAAATATTATATAATAGCAGTGGCCTTTAGTAATTGTTAAATAAAATGCAGCTTAATTTAACATAAGTTAATAGTGTGTATAATTTCACCTGTTTTCTGTCTTATCCGTATAGTATACAGAACACATCTATGTGGTATGTGAAACAGAAAGCTAAAATGTGGGGATATTACATTTATAAGGATCGAAGCATTTGCATAACTTTCTCTCTGAATTTAGCTCGCGCAGAGCAGTGATCAGAAAACTACTACTTACTGTAGACTCAAGACAAGAAGGCAAGCTAGAGGAATGTGTAGCGTAATCACTTTTGCTGTCCCAACGGTGTTCATGCTCATCTTCCCAGTATGACAAGGATGGAACGTTCGTTTAAAATACACAAGTGTTTTCACATAACTCACCCATACATAATACCTATCGCTGCATTGACTGCAACAAATATTAGATCTGGCGGCATGGGTGACTCATATGCACTCCCATGCACTCATTTCCTAGTAAACAAATCCGTTACCGGAGCAGCTAAACAGTTCAAGCTCCTTTACCCTTCATACCCATCTAGCCTCATTGTGGGCATACAGTACAGTACTGTACTTAAGGGAGGGGTTTATCCTACGCATGCAAATAAAAGAAAATGCCCATTAACTTCACTAAGCCAATCAACACCTTAACCGCTTTCTGTCCCAATATATCTGTCTCTATCTCTCTTTCCACCCAGGCGTTTACAGCAGGATTAAACTAGGTTGAGATAGATTATACAAAGGTTATTTGTGTATTTGCGCGTGTGTAACAGTAATGCATTGTATATCTACGTTTTATATACATAACTAACCCAAAGCACAACATCCCTATTCGGAATAAGGCCTACCATCCGGCCACGACGTCCTTTACCTTCTTCCAGCACATGCATCATGAGTGGGGCACAGTAGTAGAGGGCGGGACGTGGCCAGCACCCCGATCTCTCCTGGCCGGTATATGTGGTCTTTGCAACTAGCAGTCCTGGTCTTCAACCAAGTACTCCTCAATGGCCTCGCATGGGCCTAAGGAGGCTGGATGCACCCTAGACTTTGAATACCTACGTATATTCGTCCTGGTTTAAAACCAACTTTATTGCAATATTCACATTTTCTAATAAAATAGTATTTAGTGTCGAAATATCGCAGTCCATATCTATACGTTAAAATGGTGCCTAGGTAATGTTGATTTGGAAATAAATTACGATTAGCTGAGTAAGTCTGTCTAATTTATAATGAGCCCATTATAGGCAGTTATCAAATACAAACCTTAACCATATTAACGCGACGTACTTTGCTGTGAGGTTTAATGTCACAATAATTGGCGTTTCCAAATAAGATAAACATGCACATCAAGAGCTAAATCAAATGCACTTCTGTAATTTCTGTGGGATGCAGGACACTGCATTTGCGGTTAGTGGCTGATGCAACCGATTTCCTATAAACCACAATTGAATACTGCAAATCTCGGGGTCAGTACATAACCATACTCCACACATTAGTGGAACAGGGTAATTAAGGCTAAGGGTAATGAACAGGGTGTCCCAGTAAAACTGACCTTGCATGAACTATAAGGAACATCTAAGCTCGCAGTTAGATATGCCAATAGTTGCAAATTTTCCTTGTGACAGATATTCGGAATTGTTTTTATAACAATGAAAATGTTGGAATTTAGTCTTCCACTGCAAGTTTCATTTAAGAAACATATCAGCACAATTTCACAAAATAGCGTTCAGGTGATTAAAACTGCTGTACATTCTAGAATGATTATCCACGTATCGTTGTGCTCCTCAATAGCTATCGCCGTGGAGCTTTTTCCTTGGGGCCAATTGAGGAGTTATTTGACTGGAAAGTAGAGGCTCATATAAATAGCAGTGTTTACCACAAGCTACTTCAACAACACACCTTGTCCTTTTATCATGCATTACTTCTTCTTCTTCTTCTTCTTCTTCTTCTTCTTCTTCTTCTTCTTCATCATCATCATCATCATCATCATCATCATCATCATCATCAACTCGTCATGGTTTAGGAGAGTTCTCCTGTTCCGTCCTCCTACTTCTTCCCATCGTTTTAGTGGTCTTCCTGTTGTTCTATAACCCAAAGTTTTGTATTTGTTAGACTATAATGGAATACGAGAGTTATCCATTCTTTGTAGATGGCTTTTCCATTTTCTCTACTTTTTGTATTTTTTCTTGCAATGGGAATATGTCTAATTCTTTCCTTATGTCTTCATTTCTTATACGATCTTGTCTGGTGCATCATTTTACTGCTTGGAGATACTTCATTTCTGCCGCTTGTATTTGGCTCAAATCTATCTTTTTAAGTGTCCGTGACTCCGAACCACATAGTAAAACTGGAACAGCCATTGTCTTATAAAATTTTAGATTTGTATCCTTTTGGGATTTTCTTTTCAAGGTACGAACTATTACTCCACAAATGTTTTGAAACTTGCTTAATTTACTACTTATTTCTTAATTGTTCGTTTTATAGGTTAAATTACAGCCCAAATAATTAAATGTTCCCACCTGTTCTAACACTTTATTATTTAACACTATCCTAGATTTTCTTAATTGTTTTCCTATAAACGCCATAACCTTTGTTTTTTCTACGGATATACTTAAACCATAATCTTGGATCAAATTTTGTAGCTTGTACATACTTATGCTTATCCTCTCTGTCTTGTATTAACATCATATCATCCGCAAAGAGTAGCATACTTAATGTATTATTTTTATTTATTTTTATTCCTAATAGTATTTCATCTTTTAATTTTCTGAGAATATCGTCCATATAAGTATTAAACAATAGCGGAGGTAAACTCCTTGTCTTAAACCATTATTAATTACCATATCTTTTGATAATCGTCCATTTCCTAAAACTACATTTATTTTTGTTTCTTGATATATGTTCCTGAGTACATATATCAATTGTTTTGGGTATCCTTTCTTGTCTAATATTTGCCAGAGTCTAGTCCTACTCACCTATCAAAAGCTTTTTCCAAATCTTCGAAGGCTATATGTGTTTATAAATTATATTCTCTTCTCTTTTCAATAATTTGGTTAATAGAAAATATATTATCTATGCAAGATCTTGCTTTTCTAAGTCCCATTTGGTTTCCTAATAATAACAACGGTTCTGCAATTACACTTAGATGTTTGTTTATGATCTTTGTATACAACATATAGCCTGCATTCAGGAAACTTATACCTTCGTAATTATCACATATATTTCTTTTACCCTTTTAAAATATATTAATAATATGTGTAACGTACCAATTTTTTGGAATTCTATTCGTTTTTCAGCATTTGTTGATAAAATTGAGTAGTCTTACAATTAATTTTACTTCTCCGTACTTTATTAATTCTGAGCTTATTTCATCTGACCCTGAAGCCTTTCTATTTATCATGTTTTGCAAAGATAATTGTAATTCTTCTTTAGCGATTAAGTCTAGTTCTTCAGCCTTGAATAAGTAAAGTGTATACCTTTATTAACCCTTTCAATGTTAAACACTTTACGAAAACAAGGCCGTTTATACCTGTAGACAAGGGTAGTAGCTCAGCTGAAGAGTGGCATTACTTTTATTGAGTTTCTCTATATGAAGGAGGAACAATAGGAAAACATACTTTCAGGGGACTTTATATAAAACTAAAAATAAAACATTTCATTTTTAAGATAAAATTGTTATATTTAATCAAATTATTACAAAGCGAATAGAATGCGAATTACGCAATTCACTAGACTTGCTTTAGTTGTTATATGTCGAATCTGGTCTTTTAATTCACTATTTGTGTACCAGTAACACAGACTAGACATATTTTGCATTGCGATTGGAAGCTGATGGCAGAGCAATAAAGTTATTAAGTGTGAGTTCTTTAGAAATAAAAATATAAGTTAACCAAAGAAATTGATAGTTCAATATTTGATTCCCTTTTATGGTTCAATCGCTTAAGACGTTTTTGTTTCATTGTCTACGAATAAGCGCATTACAGCTGTGCTTCGGGTGGAAAAGGAGAGATAAGGAGCTATAAGTAGAGTTCAAAGAAACATAAGAGGACTTGAACTAACCCTTGAGGAAGCGCTTGTAAAAACCGTTCTCCAACATAATATAATATTTCTTTTACAGAAAAATTTGCCTCTAATTTGGCTTTCCTTCACCGATTAGCATACTAACCATTTATTCTTTAGTCTACTAATTATTTTTTTTAAAAAAAAACATACTTTTCATATTAATGCGAGCAGGTTTAACACCTTTTTTGAATCACTAAATTCTCCACTTTTGCTCTTCGTTAAATTAGTACAATCACCAAACCATAAAATATGGGAAGATTTATATCCTAATGTATCTATCTCACTGAAACAAATGTTAAATTTCTAAAAAATAAATGTTCCAATATGAAGTTACATACTATTACTTAAAATAATTACATTTTCAAAGAAGCTTCTCCTCTATCATTTAGAATGAATTACTAATTACCATAATACTGTAAATCATACACCTAACAAAACGAGAAATATAATTCTGCCTCGAAAGTTAAACCACGTTTTAGTCAAAACACCTAGATACCCTTCCGCGACGCGTCTCTGAACGTAAAAATATTGTAGATTATTCAATGATAGTCCAAAGGCAGACGCTCTTAAGCTCAGGACATTTTAACGCCTATTTATTGCCCTTAGTGGAACAAAAAGTGTGGAGCAACAATGAATTTACTGCCATCATAAAACTCATCTTGTGTGAAAGCAAAACTTGCATTTCGTAATGTGAAATTCGTGTTAGTATTTTACTGCTCATAATGTTTTATAAACCTAATAAAATTCTACTTTGTTTCCCTAGCCAACTCAGCATGTGTTGCATGTGTTCAGAGCTTCAAGCCACCTTCTAATAATATTCTGCTTTTTCTGACCCTACAAATGCAAAGCTGATATGCAACGCTATCTAAAACTATGACAAATTTACCCTCTCTTAACTATAGAAGCTAATTCTATGAGAAGGAGAAAAGAACAAATTATCATATATCGTCGGACATGTTTACATTCCAAAGGTAATTCTGAAAATTTTTAAATATTCAACAAAGAAATATTTTCTGTAGTTCCTCCAGGAAAAAAAGTTTGTCCATTGCGCTGCATAGTGTAGAAAAAGCTTATGTTGCGACGAAGTGAGGATTAAAGACAAGAAGCAATTTTGTAATGTGGATAGGAGAGGACTGTACAGCGGAAAATAAATAGTTGAAATAAACAGTTTAAAAGTTTTAGAAACTGCGAGAAAAGAAAAACAAAGATGAAACTGAAGAGAAGGTCAAAAATAAATTAACTGGAGCATTGGCATAGATTAAAATTATTGTTGGAAAATTTACTGTAAGAATTGATTGACTAAACAAGTTTCGGAGAAGGATAGCAGATTTGATACAAAACTAAGTAATGAATTATCCATTCAGACAACCTCTGCCACAGATTGGCACGGCAGAAAATAACTATCGTTATAAGTTATAATTATAACCTAACAGTTTATCAACTAAATGAGGCCAGCAGATTGGACATGAGCTTTCGAAATCATGCTGTTTGCATCATCTTTCCTGATATTTTCTATTCAATGTTAATATTAGGCGCTTCGTGCGATTTTTTGGTAAAGGACTTAAAGGTCGCCCTATGACGTTCAATTTTCACAGTGCATTTGAAAACTTGAGTAATTAAAGTTTTCAACTACATTACTGCGGCTTTCTTAGCATTGTTGCCCATTTCAAGGTGGCTAATATGTTGTTATTAAAAGTGATAAATTGCGGAAAATCGGATGCAATATCTCTGTTAGCAATTTAAGTACTCTATTTACAACTATACTTCTATAGAACTTACCCAAGCATTGTGTCACACAAGGTTACAATGTTCCACTAATGGTACATATTTCTGGCATACTTTTATAAAAATAAATTCAAACTCATCAGGTTACCTTCCGAAATGTATTCATATTCAGGCCTCATATTTGCTTTATTGTTTTATTATTGTTTTCCAAACTGATTTAGCATTCTCTCTTCAGTAAGCGACCTCCTTCTTAACTTTCAACGTTTAATGATAATTAGGCATGTGGTTCCAAATCTATTGATAGCTCTTCAGATAATTTCTTTTTGTGGGGGATATACTGTTTGAAATTATATACAATTCGCGTTTGAACATCAATATAGGAATTGTTTTCACATACTATCCTTACATAAATATTCATTATTGGAACTAATAGACATAAACGTCTCATTAGGATCATTAAAATATATGGTAACCCACTCTCAGGATCCCTCTGATGCGTAAAGGAACCGAGAGTTGACAGCAAAATGAAGCCGTCAGGGGCACATTGAACTCCTTACTCAACAAACAGGCTGAGCATCTCCCGTTTGTTTCATTTCTAGCACTTCAAACATTTATCGCACACCACAGTACAATTTTCAAAACATAGTGAGCCATGTCAGGTGTTGGTTAATAAATGTTAAGTTTCGGTTTCAGTGTCAGAAAATATACATTTTAGATTAATTCTAACCAGTGGGGGCGGAAGCTTGAATGCATCGTAGTGCTAGTACATCTTCGCTCCTTTTTATTTATTTTCGTATTTATCGTTTTAAAGTGAACGTCCTTTAAAAACGGGAGGCACATATCCGACAATAAATGAAAGAAATGGTTGAAATGATGCTCAGTTACATGATGTGATATGTATGTACACCAACCGACCGACCCACCGAAGTGCCGGCTGGCTGTATAAAGCCAGAAGTTTCTTGCTGCGTGCCCACCTGTTAAGGGTTTCACCGCAGGTAAGGTTTTTCTTTTCGGGATATTTTAGCATGGGTTGTGGGTTTTAAATTGACTTTTTTTTCAAGGTAACAAATTATCTGTACCTCAGGTTGAAGGAATGGATGCAAATCCTTGCACCCTGGTATTCTAATTCTTAAATTTTTTATAAGTGATAAATTTTGTTGCCAAACAGCTTAGCAGTAAGCTGTTAGGATTAACTCATGGGTTATCTCGGGTGCCCACAAGCCATGCGGGGCACCCGGAACAGCCTGAAACGGCGTCTACTGGGATCATAATCTCCCAATGATCTAACAAGGGCGCTTCTATGATTAGGTAAAGTTGCGTAAAATTTTGATGCCCGGCGCCTAATCTCATCCTCCGCGTAAGGAAGACCCGAGGCTTTGTGAAGCAACCTGGTAGGAATATGTATGTACAACACCGATAGTAGAAATTTTTTTAATGCACTTTGAGAACGCGGGACTAGTCCCATCCGCCAAACTTAGAAGTTTAGTGACTTTTCGTCAAGCAAACATCGAGGTAGTATAAAATTTACAAATAAATTGCCGAATAACATTTCTTAAGGTACTCACGTAGGAATATTAATACTTCCACGTGCGTGAACTAAATCCACCACTCTTATTTTTTTCCTTACTAGAGTTAATCGCCAGTAAAAGAAAGCGTGGAGAACAAAATAAAGCATTTTTCACTTCACATGCCCAAAATCATTTAGTTTTCGTATAAATGTTCATTTAACTATTAAGGCCGCGCCGTGGCTCAGTGGTTAGACCGCTTGGCTCTCACCAAGGCGGCCCGGGTTCGATCCCAGGCGACCGCAAAGTGAGACTTGTGGTGGACAACACGGCGCTGGGGCGGGTTTTCTCCGGAATCTCCGGTTTCCCCCGCCATCTCATTCCACCGGTGCTCCATCTTCATCTCATATATCATCAGTGTCATCGCCTGCGGTGCCGTATGTAGTAAAAGCGGGCGTTAAACACTACGCATTATCATTATTTAACTATTAAGCTGTTAACCGTCACTTTTTGTTGCATATTTATGTGCAGATCAAAGTAGGTCTTTCCATGTATTTCGTATTTTAATGTACCTTGTCTTCTAACGCTAATGAATAAAATGGGCTAAGTATAATAATTACCTTATTCGTACTAGATAGATAAATAAAATGTCACATCGCAGTGGAAACAATAGTTTAATTTTAATTATGAAAAAGGGGAAATGGCGAATGCGACATAAAAACCAGTTCTCCGCTAACGTTTACATTGCACAGTTTTACACTTATTCATAAGAGGTTTAGTAGGCTTATCTGTCAATTTACAATATAACGCATTAGTTTCGGTGTGAGTACCATTGGTACCACTGATTGGCATGCCCTGCCAACGATAGGCGTGCTACGAACTAACCGGCACGAATTTCTCCTATCCCTTCGCCGCACCACAGCCCGCCAAAATCCTGCCTCACTGTGGAGAAACACAATTTCGTGCCAGTTTCGAAATAGAACGAAGCCATAGAATAGTAGCATAATAGTGTTACAAACTGAGAAGTTGTAGTAATTTCCAACAACTTCTGTGGTTTTATTTTATATACTTACCGCAATAACAGTATACAAATAATTTTAAATTGTGTTTCCTCCTTTTTAAGGCATCGCCATAGCACTCTCCCCGGACCCTCACCTGGTTTTAATAGAAAATAAGCTAGACGGAATCAGTGTCAGTTTAGAATTATCTCAAAAATCCTGAACAAACTAGCTTGACAAATTAACATGAACAGAGTTGATACTGGGCTTCAGAAAATCTTGTGCCATTGCACGAAACGACCTGAAAAATAGAATATGGTGTCTGGTATGTGCTAGAAGAATAATAGGACTCATTTTGTTTTATGAAGCAGTGAGTGATATGGTGCCTATTTGTGAGGTATGGATTTTAGTGCACCTCTGTTGGCACCAGTTCATCACTGACTTTTAGTTCTTTAGCGCAGCAGATAGAGCCTGCGAATAGGTCACCATGAACTTTAATGATCCTATATTTGTGAGCATTAACAGCCGTTTAAATGAACTCACCATACGCTGCAATCACACTGAAGTGGTGCCAATGTCACATTTAGGTGCAAAGCCAGAGATGGTAAGAATGGAGATATGTTAATTTGTACATTAGGTTTGTGGTCTATAGAAGCACGAGTCATTATTGGAATTACGTAGCAAAATATGGAAATGACAAGGACGCTTATGACTAACATACTTCATCGAAATTTTCAAATCTTTTAGTAGTTCCCTTATTCTGGGTAATGTTATAAAGGATAAGTGGTCTTATCTAGGGAAAGTTTACTTGCATTACTTCATAGTAGGTCACATGATAACGTTTGATTTTCTCAGAAGACGATAATTTTATTTGCTCAAACATTCTGAACACTTCCAGCAGTGTTTCACAACGCAGGATAACTCTATTTTCTTAATAATTCCGAAAACGTATATGGGTATTTGGTCAATTGCAGTAATCACGATTTGTTCACAAGAGATTGCTTTCCGAAAAATTACGCAACTTAAACAATTGCTGCTGAATATATTCTATAATATTCGTTGGTAAAGAGCTCAAGCTTGTTTTAAATAGCTGAATATATTGCTTTAACATTTATAAACTTCCTGGATCAACTGAGTTTTAGATAACACAGCAGACGGTGAATTTAATACAAAACCGTTAGCTGTTCAGGATATTCAAGGAGGAGAACAATCAGACACATATATTTATATTTTATTTTTTATCTTTACTGGAGAAAAGCGCTGCAGTTTTATACACTTTGTAGATAATTTTATATATTTTAGTCCTTGAACCTTTATTTAAAAGTGAAAAATAATCTCAGCGCACTTTTGTGTTACAGTTCACATATAACCGAGTTTTGTTGAGAGATATAATAGACTAACGGATAATCCGCACTCTTACTTTTACTTTCTTATCAAATTATTGCGTAATAAGTTAAGATGAGCTGAAAAACTGACATCACACATGTTTAGATAGCAGCTTATGGCGTACTGTGGCTAACATTGTAGTTATTGTGGCTAACTTTTATTGGAAATTTAATTGCTGGACTCGTCAAAGAACTATAACTACACATCGTATTGTTTTGTTGCATTTCTTGGAATATTAAATGAGAACCCTTGTTTTGCTTTCATTTTTGTTGAAAGTTTAAATAACCACGTTTTATTATATGATAGTAATAAACTACTCATCATTTTTATACTTTAAGACATAAAGGTGAATATTTAGGTTAAGCTACTTTCGTTTGCTCTTTCAACGAAAACTGTTTATCAATCTTCATTTCAGTAAACATTAAATATTTCGTGTAATTGTAAGAAATAGCTGACTGGGAAATGAAATGTTAATAGTTAACATATCCAACGAGTTTTGACGGTTGACTACCCAGTCCGAACTTGTATTTCGCTGGTTTTCCCTGGTCGATTGGTGAATACTGGGATAGTTTCTCATCTGGCACAACTACTTTTGCCTCGTCTAGCTTTGACACTAAGGCCTGCCTAGGTGGACTGGTCCCGCATGCCTTCTGTACGTAGCTCCAGTATTGGGACATGTCTTAAAGCAAGGAACTCTTAGGTACTGCGTGCTTCTATATGACCTGTCTGCCAACGAACTGTAGCTATCTGGGGCTCTTTCGGCTCATCCCTTTTTCCTGTAAAACGCCAGCCACAAATGCTTGGCTATTTTGCAGATTTTCCTCTTTGTCATTCATTCACAACAGTGTTGTCATCACATTTGCAAGAACTTAGTAATTGAATTATTACTAGTAGTTAAATTGCGAAGAAAATAAATAGCAAAAGTTAGTTTCCCATCGTAGGCATGTAGAAAGGCGTAGTAAGAAACTGGTGGAAGTCATGTAACAAGGAAATAAGGAAATAATTGATGAGCTGTTTAGAGAAAACGGGCTTACTATTGTGGGTGAAATGGCTGCAAAATGTCTAGTTAGACATAGTGCAGTGTAAGAAATGATTGAAACCTTGGGTTTGTGCCTGTTGGGCCCCAAGTTTATTGATCAAGGACTACAAATTTCAGAGAACAACAATTGCATAAATCTCCTTCCGATATCTCTAAATTAAGGTTATGATTCCTTGGCAAGTATTATGATACGCAATGCAAGCTGGTTCCTTGCTACAAGGCTGAAAGAAAATGACACAGTGTAAAATGAATCGTGAATAAATCGTGAATGTGTTATTAAACTTCCAAAACAATGGGATCAATATGTGCAAACATATGGAAACTATGTTTAACATTAACTCTGTAGATCAAGCTGGTTGATTCATTTGCATAAAAAGTAAGGATTAACCTTTTTAAATGTTGTGGTTCGCATATTTCATTATGACCGCTTGGAAATTAGGCAACAATACTAACATTGTCACACAGGAAGAAGCATATCTTCAATCATTTAAAGCGAAGAAATAAACGGATTTTATATGAACCAGTTACCCTTTTATGAGCGACAATTTCCATCACGTTTATTATGTTCACTTTAGATTAATATTTGTCACACAGTGTCATTCAGCACTTTACTTTTTCATTACCTTGTCTTCTCGAAAAGGAAACGGCATTTGCGTGGAATGCGAATGTCGGGAATTGTCATTAAATTTTAATTTGTAAGCTATGTCTACTCGAATGTATGGAATGTGCCGATATGAAGGGCACTGATTTACGTTGTAGTACTTAATTCTCTCTGTCACTCCAAGCTCTCATCTCTTACCTGGCTTTAGTCTCCAATTAATTTTGGCTTTATTCTTCTTTTAACCTTCGTTGCTGAACTAAAACCTAATGGTGTTCATACCGAGCAGGATGGCTCAGGCGCATTCGTGAGGCAAGGGTTCGATTCCCATAATCGACCTACCAGAATTATGGGTTTTTCGTAGGTTTTCCCGGGTCGCTAGATAAATGCTGCGTATGCTAATTACATTCATTTGAATTTCTTGTCTCTCCATTTCACCTCATTATCATGTCATATCATCTCTCATCTGGTGGTTTCTTTCAGGGTAGAAGTGTTTTCGGGAGTCTCGGTGGTATATGGCGGGATGATATGCTCAGAGTAACTTTCTCCTACGGCGGGAAGGACTCCGGTCTCTGAGCCGGCCTAGTGGGTCGATTCAGGAACGCGGCTGTTGGATGCCGGTTGTGCAAGCCTGCCAGGAGTTTTCCTTGCTCTGGAAGGGAGACCTCCGTCTCCGAAGCGGCCTCGTGACTGTTTTGCGGCCACGGAAGGTGAGATGACTTGGACAGCCGCTTAGTTTCTGTTTAGTAAAGTGTCGGGACTTTACTGTAGTGACTCCTTGGAGTCGGCTGCCCTCTGTCTCCTCTCACCTCATCCTCCCTTCCTTGGGTGCCCCACTTGGAGCATAAGTACAAATAATAGTTCACCCTTAAAATGTATTCATAAAGCATTAAGGACCGTAACTATAAACCATTAGTTTTTGAAAACATAATTGCAGCGTATAGATACTTCTTAAAACAGTGAAAGTAGTATTTTTAAGTAATTAGGCGCACCATGGTTGACTGGTTAGACCGCTTGACTCTCACCTGAGTTCGACCCCAGGTGACCGCAAAGTGAAATCTGTAGTGGACAACATGGCGCTTGTGGACAACCAACGTGTCCCTAGCCATCATTCCACCATTTTTCCTATCATTCATTTCACCCTCATACTATATCCACTTCTCTTGCTATCTTCCCAGGCACTGGCCTGGCCGCTCAACCCTGGTTCCTCTATCGGGCTCAGTGCTTTGGCTTCCCTCACGCTAACTTTCCGGGCTAGTGGAATCCGCGTTCTCTAACACCGGCATCGGTGATGTAAGAGAGGAAAACGAATAGTAATAAATTAGTATTTGAGAAACTAATTTTAAAATGTGTGTATAAATCAAAATTTAAACCACGATCGGTAATAAAATTTCAAAGGTATCAAACTGAAATTGTGTAGTTTAGAAATTTTGCATATGGACATCCATATCAATGCCAAAACTCCGATGATAAATGTATCGCATTGACATCATGCAAGTAATGTCAACAGAGGAAGCAAGCTTTGAATTTTTCAGAGGTTATAAATAAAAGAAGCTTAGCCCCTTATAAAAGTCTTCTGTCTCATCAGCATTCTCTCTTCACATTTACCATATTATGTATCGTCACGTTCAGAAACACTAGACCTCTGGTATGTTCGTAGTGAGTATGGCCTTGATGTACTTGTGTAGTTAACGAAGCAGAGAAATGTTTTTATTTTGCATCTTGTACATGGGCCCTGAAATAAGATCCAACGAGACCGGTTTAATTGTTAAAAGAAAGTTTGTAGTAATATATCAATCACTCATGTGTATAATCAAACTGTAACTGAAATATTCCTGATAACTTTCAGTTTACGGTGAAAGATTCTTATTAATGTGGGAAGTTTGCGTCCCGAGACTTTCTAGTGACTAAATTTACCCCGTACACTAGTTTCCTTCCCATGTTGTGGACATCAGACTATTTTGCAACATAGATATATGTATAATGTAAAGTACATTGCTAAGATAACATCGAAATACAAAAGTAGATGAAATTATTTCATTTTAATAGATAAGTATATGTTATTGTATATACAAATAGATCTACTCGCCATAAGTGTTGCCATTGCGGTTCCAGATTGCCTGCAAAGATCGGCGCGCGGCCGTCGTGTTATCTGGACCTCAGCGCGGCTGATGATCCGTCTGCCGCAGAATAGCCACTGCGCACCATTTCTCAGCCTCAGATTTCTTCGGGCCTCATCTAACAGGTTTTCTTTCCAGAATGTTTGCTTTGTGGAAGCAGTCTGACAGTCTGAGTATTCCAGTTGGGTCCAGTTATGACCAGTCGGAATTGACAGTGGAGCTAATATGAGAGTGAACAGTTTACAATGACTATTTCACACATACCTCACTATCCTCGTATAGACCAATCAAGTACTAGGATTCGTCAATTGCCGACTAATCGCTGATCTCTAAATCGATAATTGTACACCTTACACAATTATCGCTCAGAAATAATGATTACATGTTCCTTTATTGTTGGGTTGCTTTAATATTTTCTTATAATCAATGAGCGCCACCTGACCGTCTTAAGACCAAAGTTGCTCTCACCAGTGTTAACTTGAGACGGCCTGTGAGAACTACTAGGGGCGAGTCGTGCAGTATCGGCCTGCATGCAGTACCAGCCACTATTGTCATTTCCCTTTTCGCCTCCATGTGGCAGAATTTCCAGTACGCAGTAGCAAGCTTGTGCATCCACGTGCGCTATAGTCGGATATCGTTTTCCTCTCTTCAGTACTTTGTCTGCTCTGAGTGCTTGATTTTCGCAGCTCTTAGCGCACGGAAGATATTCTGAGGCCTATAGCAGCGCTATATTTGCGATCTCTGTAAACCAGTGAGCTAAACATTTGTGAACTGAGCAGAAATAGTAAATTCCCATGGTTT
This sequence comes from Mantis religiosa, assembly GCA_030765055.1. Classification (NCBI taxonomy): domain Eukaryota; kingdom Metazoa; phylum Arthropoda; class Insecta; order Mantodea; family Mantidae; genus Mantis; species Mantis religiosa. Next base: position 107,743,585 of record CM060948.1, on the reverse strand, counting down.
TGTATTCTACTATTGTTGTATATGTGGCAGTGCAATGTGTCACTGACAATCTATATTGTAACAGAAAAGCCAGTGGCCGATACTACAAGACACTTTCTATAAACCTTATAATTCTAGCATTTTTTACTTTCGATGTAATAAAGTACTATAACTAAAAAATAAAAATCATTACATTATACCATCTATAGAAAATGTCTTTAGGTAAGAGAATAATATAGTAAGATTCCGATTAACCACCACAATTACAGAGTAAAGTCAAAAAACTTAACCCGGCCGATACGCACGACCTTCCCCTAATCTTGTATGCCGTGACTTGTGGAGTTAAGTTTTATTCATGTGCTAGTGTAGGCCTATGTCATTTAGTGAATCAAATAACTTGTTTTGTGGCTTCTAACAATTAATTTTATTTGTGAAATGATCTCTACAAATTCATCTCGTGGTTTTGATAGGGAAAAACAGTGTCGAATACAGTTCCGTTGTGAGTTGTGAATTAACATTTGAGTACTGATTCGATTCGACGGATCAGCTGTATCACTGTGCATGCAACAGTGTTGCAAGTGTAAATTTTAAACTACGGTAACCGCCTAAGTGATAAATAAGCTATGTGTAGCTGCAACTGGTGTCCTCATTTGTTACAGTGATAAAATATACAATTAGAAGCATTGGTATGTCAAGATATCCTGTTATAATTTTGCCTTACTGGATAAATTTTGAAATGTCTAGCAATATTTTACCATGTATAGATGGACGTCTCAGGCACATTATTACTAGCAGCGGATAACATTGCACATGACCAAAGCTCATGGTAAAGCAAAAAAATGATAAATTATAATAAGGTCTAACGTAAAAGAGGAATAACTTTCCTTAGAGGAGATTGAGTGCCCTATCCCGCCAATGCTAAATCTGGTAAATTAATGACTCATTATCTCGCATTAAAATAAAATGTTTAGAATGAATAGATGGATGCTTTCTAAGACACTCTACTAATTTTATACAACAGATTTTCTCATTAAGGAATATAGAATTCATTTCTTATTTATACCATTCTTTAAAATAATGTATCAGCAATTAGTTCTGCAAATAGCCCGCCATGATATTAAAGGATAATTAGATATAGAGCTCGCTTTTATCATCCTAATGTTTAGGATTACTGCGGAGGGGATTCGGCACCGAAACCTGTGGTTTATTGTACCTATGCCCCACGTGGGGCATTTCCCGAAGGAAGGATGAGGTGAGAGGAGACAGAGTGCGGCCGTCCCAAGGAGTCACGACAGCGCCGAGACACCCGCCGACACTTCTACCCTGAAAGAGACCACCAGATGAGAGATGATGTGAAATGATAATAGAGAAGAAATGGAGGGTCAGGATATTCGGGAGATATAATTAACTTACCCAGAATTCGCCTGGCGGTACGGGAAAACCCCCGAAAGAATCCATGGGTCAAGTAGGTCGGCCATGGTATCGAACCCGGGCCTCCCGAATGCGGGCCGCAGACGAAACTGCCTGGACCATCCCGCTTAGTAACCTAATTTTTAATTCTATCTTTAATAATTTACTTTAAAAAACTATATATCTACATAAGAAATTGTCATACACTGAAAGATGTTGGACGCATGATGCTTTTGTTTGTAAACAAAAACTAGTATGGATTGTGTACACAAAAATGTCCTATAAACGGAGTACAAACCAAGGCCAAAAATTATCTTCTTGCTCCAAAGTACGTAGGCGTTATAATTGCCTTTGTGTGAAAGGGTTTTGAATCCATTTTTTATGTAATTTACGTCCTCCAAAGTTGTCATATCGGACGATGATTGAATTGGGTGAAATTGTGCTCAAATGAGTCCAGGGTCCATGGAGCTTACAGTTACCCGACATTCGTCTTTAAGGATAAGGGAAAACCCCGGAAAAACCTTATTCAGGTAACTCACCCTGACCGAGATTCAAACTCGGAACCTCCTGAACGTGAGTCAGACATGCCACCATCTACGCTACCGAGGCGGGCCTAGAATCCATCGTACACACGGCAGCTTAAATGTTTTTTTTAAAACATATATTTAAAATGTAATTATTTTACTCAACATGATTATATATGACAATTTTCGGCACGAAATTCCTGTTTCATGAGTACTCCATAGCTGAAATGTCTTAATCTTGCACTTTTATCCAATGTATTTCAAAATTTTATCACGTAATGTTGTTCCACAATAACTATAAGTATGTTTTAAATGTCATACAGATACCTTTAACAGTTTTAAGGTGATATTTTACTTTTTTTACATTAATTAATCAGCTAATTTACACAAAGAACAAATTGTAATTTTCAAAAAAGGAATAAGAATGCTTCCACATTACTTAAATACTAGTATAAATTTGGAATATAGAAATTATTTTCACTTTTCGGTTGTATCAATACGTTTTCTAAACTTTAAATTCAATTTTGTCACAGTTTGTCCAGACTGATACAATTAATTATGTCATATCTTGAGTCATTTAAAAGTGCAGCTAAAGCATACGCCGGGTTTTAAGTTCACTCTTGGAGCTTCTGCTGAGGTTTTGAAAAGGACTGGTTACAAAGTACATCATGTGGAATATTTTAAATGTGGAAAGCTTCACGAAAAATCAAAAGGTATTACAAATAAATATGGGACATTATACCGTGTGCTGTTGAGCATTTAAATGGTCACGTAGTTGCATCATTCCTTGGCTAGATTAGAGTGCCCTGCTAATCCACTTCCATCCGGAAGATATCGATTCATGTGTAACTTAGCGAATCGAGGTATCAGAATCTTTCCCGCGTGGTGTAAATCACGTGATAGAAGTTAGTTCCGATTTACTTCCGGGAACACCTTAGATGCAATGTGAGTCTAATTATAAATTGAACCATGCGCAAAGCAAGAGGGGAGTAATCCAACAAACATTTCCCTCAAGGAAACAGAGTGCGCTAGATATCAGATTTTCTGCGAGACCGTTCTTATCACTGCTCCAGGAGAGAGAATACGATCTATCTCTATCCTTTTTGTGGCGTTATACTAACATTACATTAAATTTGAGTTGAGCTAAGGCAGTGAACAGTGTGCTCGGGCTCCAGTTTTCTTTGACAGTAATCAGAGCTTGCAACCGTCTAAAAGGACTGATTGTTTTTGTTTTATCTATCCATCCTTTCAATGCACACAAGTGGAAATGGTAGACATCAAAGTCTGTGCAACTGAATCTTACTTTACGAAGCAAATAAACCACATAACGCGAAAAAGAACCACGGTGCTGTTCGCGGTTTTAAGTCATCGTTACGAACTTCGCATCGTATGTCATTTATATCGTGTATATTTGTGTATTCAGTTTGATTAATCGAGGCCGTTGTCACTTCCGAAGTAATATATTTTAATTATGTACAAAATGTCCAAAAATTGGTACATTAAAACTCCAGAAGAACTTACCCTACCAGGAAAAAAGCGCACTTTTTAACACAATACATTCGATAGCAGTTGTTAATAATACTCGTGTGGGCTGGCTCGGCTACCTGACTGCAGTATTCGTTAACGACAATATGGGACTGTACTGAGAGCAATGAGAGGGCAAAGTTGACCTTTAACCAAGTAAATGGAACAGCCTACATAGATATTATCAGAAGCTGGTTGCCAAGTGTATAGCATTAAACAGTGGTGCAATATCGTGTCTTTGCTTGTTTAACTTCTTGCGAAATAATATGTGAATTGCTGTACTCGAAATTGTCGTACCATAAAACTGAGTACCGAATGTGCCAGTGGAAATGCATAAAAGACAGCTGTTGCTTCAGTTCGTGGTCAATCCATAATCTGCTTTTTTTTCTTTTAGTACAGGTAGGCACCATTCCACCTAAAATTCGATTCCGACATTTCACCGGAATCACATTTTCTGAGGAAATAAGATATACGAGCACCTCTTGGATTTCCTGAGAAGAGCGTATGAAATCCTCTTTGATACCAATACTTTATATACCTAACTGATAAGTCGTAATAGATGGAAAAACTCTTACTAACAAGTTATAGAACTCGTTAGGGCAAACAGATCACGTTAAGCATTTCTGAGGTACTTATTGTTCTTTATTGGTTTGAATTTTAAAATACTTCACTTTTTTCAGCTGAATATCGCTTATTGTTTTCCTTATTTCGTTTTCATGTGTATGCAAGGAGAGAGTAATTTCAAAGTCATCACATAGCGACTGGTTTTGAAAAGATTTTAGTATCGCTTCAGTTTCCATTATTATTATTATTATTATTATTATTATTATTATTATTATTATTATTATTATTATTATTATTATTATTATTATTATTATTATTATTATTATTATTATTATTATTATTATTATTGTTGTTGTTGTTGTTGTTGTTGTTGTTGTTGTTGTTGTTGTTGTTGTTGTTGTTGTTGTTGTTGTTGTTGTTGTTATTATTATTATTATGATCATCATCATCATCATTATCATTATTATTATTATCATCATCATCATTATCATTATTATTATCATCATCATCATTATTCCCACAACAAATCTGTGAATAATAAATGTTTACCCTTATTAACACTAAGTTGATAGAGGAATGAGCTTTTGAAAGAATAATTTGTAGAGCTAGTAGAGAGTGCAATACTCAAATGTTTAATAGAATGAATGAATTCCTGTATCTTCTTTAAGTAGAACATAGGGCCATCCGAGCCGGGCAACCTCGAAGCCCATAGGTAACGTCTTGAGGACCAGAAAGATTCCAGGATTAGTGATCAGCCCAACGCCGGAAGTGAAAGTACGAGAGAGATACATAGGAAAGATGATGGCGCAATCGGTGGAATGCTAACAGGCGAAACCGGAGGACTCGGAGAACATCCACCCTAGCGCCATATTGTCCACCACAAATCTCACTTTGCGGTCGCCTGGGATCGTACCCGGGCCGCCTTGGTGAGAGCCAAGCAGCCTAACTACTCAGCCGTGGCGCGGCCACACCAAATGTTTAATAGAAGCCGGGGCAAAAACCTGGATAAAGTAAAACTCTACAGACGTACCCTTTCTTTATTCAAAAATGTATTTTACATATGTCGTTCTTACTGAATTCGATCTAAAAATTCAGAGACTGCACTGGAAACACAGTATTGAGGCACCTGAATTTAAAATAAAATAAAATAAAATAAAATGCGTATGTGTCTATCAATTTTAGGCTCAGCATTTGCAAAGATGTGACGAAGATATTTGGAAAATTATCCCACCTCAAACTACCCTTTATATGAAAGATTGTTCGAAATTTTGGATTTGCTCAAACATAACACTAACAATTATTATGGAAATGTTATATGTTTAATATACTCATTTTTGCACTATATATACAGCCTCAGATAAAAACTGAGCAGTTACCAGAAACAAAGTTCGATTCGGAAAACATCGGAAGCATTCGCTGACGCTACGTTCACAATATATGCCTTGCAAAGTTAAGACTCAGGCTGAAAAGTTTAATGATTTGAATCCCGGTTATGGCATTGAAGTCAGTCTCATTCGACCTTTCAATACGTTGACCTACACACGGCTAGTACGAAAGATCAATTAAGTTTTTCAATATACGAGGGCTGTTCAATAAAGAATGGTCTTAAGTTTTTTACGGTCATAATTTTTCGCACTAAAATTCAATCTTATTATATTCTGTTAGAATAATGTGAAACACGGCGTAGTAGTTTCATTGTTGGTACTCCTGGTTCCCGCCTGTGAAGACCAGGCAAGTTCAGACTTGTTCAGTATCGCCTACCTTTGCAATGGAGGTAACATGCACTTAAAGTTGATGTTAGAGGAAGATCCGGAGTTTCTTTCAAACGTAATCACTGCTGGTGAAACTTGGTTACATCATTTTTATCCTGAGAGCAAACAGCAAAGCTTAGTGTGGAAATCTCCTTCATCACCAATTCCCAAAAAGCAAAAGTGGTTGCTTCTGCTGGGAAAGTTATGGTCATCTCATTCTTTGGTATTCATGGTATGGTTTATGAGCATGTTGTACCTTCACACACATCAGTAACTGGACAATACTACAGGGATGTCCTGAAAACATTGCAAGTCCATATCAGGCGCAAAAGATCACATTTCCGTGAAACGGGCTGGATGCTACACCACGATAATGCGCCGCCGCATATTGCCAATGTTGTTGTTGAATATTTTGCAAAAATCAACGTGAAGTGCATCCCGCACCCTCCCTATACTCCGGAGTTAGCACCATATGGATTTTTCTATTCCCTAACTTGAAGAAACACCTTCGTGGAAGGCATTATCCATCATCAGAAGCAGTGGTGAAGCCTGCGGAGGCGATTTTGAAGGATCTCTGAAAAAATGGTTTCCAGCATGTCTTTGAAGACTGGCAGAAACGATGAGACCAGTGCATCGCATTCAGGGGAGACTATTTTGAGAAGGACCATCAAAATTACTAGGGTGAGTAAAGGCACGTTGTCAAAAAAAATTGTGATCATTCTTTATTGAACAGCCCTCGTACGTTTCGATACTGCTCTGAATTCATTTCAAAGCTATGCGATACATAGGGAGTTGCCTTGCGGCTTGGCCGAATGTATCTTAGCTGAGCAGTAAAAACATGAGCTCGAATCCTTGATGTACCTATACATGTTTATTTTCATTATTACTTTGATATCAATGCCTTATGTTTGTCTTCAATAATAATAATAATAATAATAATAATAATAATAATAATAATAATAATAATAATAATAATAATAATAATAATAATAATAATAATAATAATAATAATAATAATAATAATAATAATAATAATAATAATAATAATAATAATAATAATAATAATAATAATAATAATAATAATAATAATAATAATAATAATAATAATAATAATAATAATAATAATAATAATAATAATAATAATAATAATAATAATAATAATAATAATAATAATAATAATAATAATAATAATAATAATAATAATAATAATAATAATAATAATAATAATAATAATAATAATAATAATAATAATAATAATAATAATAATAATAATAATAATAATAATAATAATAATAATAATAATAATAATAATAATAATAATAATAATAATAATAATAATAATAATAATAATAATAATAATAATAATAATAATAATAATAATAATAATAATAATAATAATAATAATAATAATAATAATAATAATAATAATAATAATAATAATAATAATAATAATAATAATAATACTTTAAACATATTTATTTATAAAATACAAATAACATCTTCTTGTGGTTTTCAGAATAAATGCAATGTCATTAGAAAACTGCCGTAATATTGGCTATGTGAACACTCTGACTCATTCATCTGTTATGAATGTTGCTCGCATATAATGCGAAGTATCCTCTCGTAAAACTTTCACTAAGCATATGGTCTCGTCCATGCCCCGCAGAATGAGAGCAGTAATAGAAGCAGAAGGTTTACCACCCGATACTAAGTTAATCTCTGTTTTTATTTTATTTTACATATAGGAATCAAACATCAATTCAGTTAGCTTAAAAACTGAGTAGAACGCTTCAGTTTTTATGTTTGAGCATAAATGTCATAAAATCAAGTAAACCTTAGCAATTGGAAGTTGCATTACAATGTGCCTTATACACATTTCGTATTTCTGTAATAAAGGTAACAAAATGTCTTGGATTTGAACCCATGTACGTCAAGGTCCTACATAATTGTGTTTAACCGCTCGGCTATCAGTGCACGTTTTGTGATACTCAATTGTGAGTCAATTATGAGACTCGATTTTTTGCATACTCTAATGTGTGTGAGAAAAGGAAGGATTCCCTATGTGGATACCCACGAAACATATGAAAGAATACACAATGTGTAATTATAATTATGAGAGTATTCAGTAGGACGAAGCTAAACAGACGAGTTGCATTTTTGTATTTTGGACCTAATAGGTCAAGGCCTGCCAACTTGAATGCCGGCCTCACGCCCACATTCAAAGGTCAGGTGGGCGATCACCCAACCGATACGGGGAAGAGATGTGGCCAGCATCTCGGCACCACCAGCCGGAAAGTTGGCTTTCGCAACCAGGGTTCGCTACCTATCGTAGTTCCTCACTTTACTCACGATGCTGATTGGGCACCGGTCCTATAACCGGGACTTAAAATCCTCACCCCCAGGGGTGGGATTGATCCCGGGTCGCATTTCGTGGCAGGGAACCGAAGCAAGATGGCTTAGCCCACTACGCCACGGCGCAGAAAAAAAACACACACACACACACACACACAGATTATATATATATAATGTGTGTATGTATGTGTGTGTTCTTACTACGTATAAAAAGTAGGGAAAATATTGGATTCCCAAAATATATATTCAAAAGGAAACCTCAGTTAAATACCAAGCTCGGTGTTTAATTTGCGCATCCTTCAAGGTACAATATAACGATTTTCAGGAATATCACTCCACTCTAAACTGCCCTTCACATGGAAAACATTTAAAAAACTTAAGCATTCACAAAAATAGTTATAACCAGTTTGATTAACATACTTCAGTTATTTCTATAACAAATGAAATACATAGGTTGAATTTTCTGGCCATAGCCTCTGATGTCCTCCTCATTCACTTTTTTGAGATAAACAATTTCGAGATATTCCCTTGTGGGTTTGAACTTTCAAATTCCGGTGCTTTTTCTTACTTGTGATATCATTCTTGGTCATGCAAAGAAAATGGGATATCAAAGCTATCACCTAAAGTCAAGATCTTGAAACGTTTTACTGCAGCTAAGTCTACTATATTTCACTGTTCTCTTTTAATATATAATAAAACCCTTTTTTATAAATACTTCTTCGATTGACATGAAGAAGATACAAGAAAAAGCGTTTTAGTTAGTACAAAAGTGAGTAGAAGAAACCTTGTGAGTGCACACCTCAGATTTTTTCTTTCATTTCTTTTGTTGTCTTATTTTTCATACTACGTATTGTATGAAGCAGAAAATAGCATCCGACGAGTTTCGCACTCTGCCCTCCATTTTCAATGGCAACGGCGTAGAGAGAGGAAGTGCATCAAATGAGGGGATATGCCACTGCTGTGGAGAACTGAGTAAGGTTTTATTTCTCCTCGACGCAATGGTACAAACATTAAAGATCCGTATAGTCTATGTATTCACCTCTTGCGGGTACTTTTAGGATTTCAGCAGAAAGATAGAGATAGGTTGAGTCCTGTTCCCTTTATTCATTTGCAAACAAGTTTCAATACCGTCAGTTCTGCTATCTGTTTGAAATCCTCTTAAAGGATATCCTAGGGTTCCCTTTTTTTCATTTATCGTAGTTTTATTAGTCAGGAAAGAACTTTTGAATATAAAGCCTAACCTAATTGTTGTCATTTCATTTTTCACAGGGAATTATCCTACAGCTTAATTACTTCGTTAAAAACTAGGATTTCACAAGCAGAACTCAAGTTCTGCTCTATTTATTGCCGTAAGTGCAGACATTTTTCTGTGATAGTGTTTCTTGTGGTGGCTGGCATATACACAAATTTTAGTGAAACATTGGTTTCACTTCTTTACATTCCTTGCAAACAAAAGTTGTAAATAACAAAAAGCATAGCATTACAGCCCTCATGCTTATAGAGGAAACAACCACAGGACCTACTTTTTAGTGATGTATGACTCTTGTGCTTGATGTGCGTCTTATCCCACACCTCAAAAATTGACTTAATTGTTCACAGTATACTATAAGTATCTCATTTAATGAAGTTATGGGGCCTCCTATTAGCCTACCACTGCGTGTTATTATGCTCTAACCTAGCCTTCACACTGATCAGCATTGTCCTGCTGATCGATCAATAACATATAAAAAAGGCATAGTTAGAGATACAATACTTGTATTTTGAATATTAAATATTTCTAGGAAGGACATTTATATTTTACTTGCTCTCCCACCAATACTAGGTAAAGGAAACTTGGGTAACACTCAACCCAAAATTTGAGTATCGATACATGAATAGATACAGGTTTTGAGATTCTCAAATAAAAAGCATCAAAGTAGGTGTATGTGTGAATGCCTGCGCGCATTTTAACCGCCTTACTAGAAAATATAAATTGCATAAATACTTAACATATCTTAAATAAGGAACATTGTATATATTGTATAACACACCAAAATATGGATAGATTTTCCAACACCTTATCATGGTTTTCGGTTCACTTCATAACGATATGACCATTCTTCAGCCTTGTAATTGCAAAAAATGTATGATACCTACTGTAAAGGTGACGATTAGCATGAGTAAACAGAAAAATAAGGTTTTGAAAGAATAATTTCTAGAAGAGATACAAACATATATAGAAAGTCTGTTAACAAAATAATCTCCCCCTTAGAATTACAAGGTAGAAGTAATTAAGATGTATTAAAATGCAATTCTCCGTGGTTCCTCAACACAACTTTTTGCTTGTGGTAACACCAACTATTCATCAAATATTGAATACTGCCAAAAATGAAATATGGCTAATTTTATATCATGTAAAGATAAAGACTGAGCAACATGTCAGCTGTAACTATTTTGGTATGTGAACGGCGAATAAGTTGCATATTTTCATGTTATTAACTCAAACTAATTTGTAGCTCCTCTTCCTAGCCTGAGAAATATTTCACAGAAAATTTTATACAAGAATAACTACCGTGTTGCATACAAATAAAATATAATAAATAAGAAAAAACGACACGTGACGTAAGGTCGGGAAAATTTTGTCTAAAAATGAGTACCTGACAAATTAAAGGAATATTTGTGACAATGAATATGCTCATGAAACTTTTTGTTCCTATAATGAACTAGATTCTCGCGTGCTTTTGTTTTCTCATGTAATACTCACATAACACAACGTGAACATAAACAATAGAATATTGGTTATAGCTTTTAAACGGATCAATTCGAGTTCGAATCTCGGTCAGGGTGAGTTACCTGGATAAGGCTTTTTCCGGGGTTTTCCCTTATCCTGAAAGACGAATGTCGGGTAGCTCTAAGCTCCATGGTCCCTGGACACATTTGAGCATCATTTCACCCATTTCATTCGCCGTCCGATATGACTTAACGTTGGAGTACATAAAATTACAAAAAAGACGGATCAATAAAGTTACTACTAAGTTTCCCTTTTTTTGTCTAATGGGAGGTAGGAGCCTACTCCCACAGACAGTGCAAGGGAAAATTTTTACTGGGGCGAGAGGATTGAACTTTAAAGTTTTAAATGGAATTATGGTATATAAGTATTTTATATATTCTTATATTCCTTAATAAATATGCTCGGTTTTTTTTTCTTGTAAATGAAATCTTGGGTATACATGTGGTCCAACTTCCCCGACTTTCAGGTAAGCAGATATCCTTCGTGCGTTAGAACAGTTACAGGACGCAACGCGGTAAATACAGTTAAATGGACCGCAGTGGCGTGAGCGAATTTTGTTCTGCCGCAAGCGACGAGAGGCAGAGTCTGGCTTGTGTAGTACATGATAGTAGAGAATAACAGCGTAAGCAATCTTACAATGTTTTTCGCAGCAGAATAAAATTCGTTCAAGACACTGCTTAACTGGATTTAACCCGTTGTGTTCTGCATGTTCTAACGCACGAAAGGATATCCGGTTACCTGAGCCACCTGGTATACAGAGCAGAAAAGTGCTAGTTAATATAATTAATGAAACATAAAAAGAACCGTTGAAATAATGACAAGAAGGGCCTTCTTATAACCTTTGATGTCAAATAGGTCCGTTTACTTTTAATTTACTGTTTTAATCATTCAATAACAACGTTAGATGCTTTACTGTTCCTGGAACTTCTTGGAAGGACAAGTACAGATTAAGCTCATTTTCATAATTCTGAGCAAACTTTCATCCTCTATATTTCTTTTTAATTTCTTTTTTCATTTCATTTATTTAAAATATTTAACAGCGTAGACTGAGTAATGTTTCTGACTGGATTCACACGATTGAACAGATTACATATCTTCCATTTTTCCATCATATCCAAAAATAATTAAATCCTGTATTCCTTCCTTTCCACCGGGATTTTCCGTGGTTCGTAATATTCTGCACAAACATCATTATCCATGGCTGCCTATATTAATTAATAGTAACCCATGGCGTGACAGTCCTTAGAGGGCCAAGGCCCACCCACCCGACTGCCGGCCTCACGCCCACTTACGCACGGCAGAGGTGGGCGATCATCCAATCGATACGGGGAGGAGATGTGGTCAGCATCTCGGCATCCCCAGCCAGAATGTTGGTTTCCGTGACCAGGGCTGCTTACCTAGCATAAGCTCCTCACTTTCCTCACGATGCTGAGTGGGCACCGGTCCTATACCTGGGACCTAAAATCCGTACCCCATGGGATCGAACCCGGGCCGCTTTCCGTGGCCAGGGACCAAGGCATGCTGCCTTAGCTCGCTACGCCACGGCGCAGGACATATTATTAATTATTACTCACCATAAATTATTTTACCTCCTTTGCATAAGGCAACAGAAAGGTCAAAATGCATCAAGGTTATTCTTGTGCATTAGTGCATATTTGTTTCTCTGTCTCATGAGCATTTAACAGCCTATTAATTTATAAAAATAAATGTTTTGAATAAAAGTTTCTTAATGTATTGTGGGTCATTAAAATATTTGAGTTGATACCATAGCTCCATTTCAAATCGTGAAGTTCATTTTTCTCACCCCACTTGGACCCAATTGAGGTGCTGCTCCCTCCGTTGAGTGGAGTTTCTCTAACTACCATAAAAATAACAAAAGTTCGTACTTAACTCCATGGCTTCATTTACAAATTTTTAGCAGTGCTCCATACTTTTGTCCACTTGTATTTTCGTAATATGATAACTGGAATGTTTTTAAGATACTTATTGTATTGTTTAAATTTTTAAAATATACTTATTGTAATATAAAGACGATTGCACAATAAGCTTTATATGACGACCGTGAAAGTTTATAACCTTGTGTTAAAATTATGAAAGAGTTGACATGTTTATGTGTTTCAAAAAACCTATAGAAATATTTGTACATTCTCTCCCTCCAGCTCATTCTCAGTTCTTACACCCTTTCTCTCCTCTCCGCCTCTCTGTGCTTTGTGAATGTCGTATAAACTTAAAAAGGAGTAATAAAACTTTACGTTAAAAAGAGAAACAAATATATAAGTAAACCATTTAGTAGCACCTACACTAATCTGTTTGGCTCTTTCTTATGCGTGCTATAGAATCAGCATTCTAGGATTTCAAGAAGCTTTGCCTATATGATTTGGCTGTACAACATTTCCCACAAACATCACTAATAGGCGAGATACTTCGATTTATTTACTGTGTCGCATTGGAACCAGTACCCGAGATATCATATATAGGCGCCTAAACGAATGCTGTATGTCAAGTTCCACACAATCATTTTGGTTACTCTTAAGCGAAAAATTAACACATAAACACGCAAATGAAACATTTAAATCATTTTGCTTCAGTGGTAGATAGCCATTATTAGCGAGAGCTAACCACTGCTAGAAGGAAAACATTGTACATACTATGAAGGTTCCCCCAGAACTGAAATAGAGCATGCCACGTAGGCCATTTGGAAATTCGCGTAGGGTGACCATCACCGGATGACGGCGGGCGCAAACATGAAGCGGGGGAGGGCAAAATTTTCCAGTACGAACCCATTCGATGCCGCCCGAGCCCACCCATAAGCCCTTCTAATTTCAAACCTACTCTAAGTAAGTCTTTACAGAGCGCACAACCACAACTCGACCAATACCTTGTGTACGACACCTGGTCCTGCAACCCTGAAACATATGACAATGGAGGTAATAATAGGTGCAGGAAATGAGGTGGATGAAAGTGTGGTAGAAAAGGAACCACCCCAAATTTCCTACCGACCTGGGAAAAACTTTAAAAACCCATGGGTCAGAGTGGACTGATTCTAGGGATTTAACCCAGAACCTACCGAACGTGAGCCGGGTGCATCCTACTAGTTGAACTGGAGAAAACTTTCACTTACTGTCTTATTATTAGCGATAGGATTTTTAGGTGCTAAAAATATTAAAATTCTTTATACATTAAAATACAAAAACTATTTGTTAAAATGTTCAAAATACTTATAAAGCAAAAAATATATTTTCTTTCATTTCACATAATAGAAAAGCTTGTAATAAACATGAAATATTTTGATAACTCATCAGTGATGGATTATTTGTCACATGTCAATTGTTGGAAATTGTTTCGAGTTACAGTACACAGCACGTGCCTTCTCTACGTTGTCCATTAGAAACCTCTTCACTTAAAAGCACCTGCTTCAGAGAAGAACGTAAAGCTCCCAAGATATGTTTGATGCGGCATAAATTCTGCGTTAGATGGTAGCATTGATCGGCAGTTGTAGACTTTCCACAAGGCTGATAATATAGAATTTTTCCGACTGTTTAAATGTATCTGAAAATTCCTTAACCAAAAACTAACACTACCTTTTGCCTTCAGCATTTCGCATATACACGAATAATTCAACATGTAGGTTAAGTAATTCTAAACTGAACTGAAAGCTCGAACAGAGAAAAGAAGAGCTCTTTGTTATCGTAAAATAGACTATTTCTTGACCTGTTTATTAAGGGTAGGTCAGCTCACTGGATTTCCGCTAAAGGCCATTCATCCAAAACTAACGAGCAACCCATACTAGTCGTGTTCAGTTCAAGTACATTGTGCAATACTCTGACATCGAAAACTCTTTTCTGCGAGTGTCGTGTATATGTTTACATTGTAGCGAGCTGTTGACAGCACGTAATCTAATCTAAGGTTACAGGATACGCTGAAGGCTTCGCTTCTCATAAATAAAGTTCTGTTGTTTGCCATGCATAAAATATGCATAGAAGATGGTAAAATGCACAAAATATGTACTAATAACTAAATTGAACAATTTAATTACATAAAGAAATATGTATTTACCAAATCATTTCCCTACTTATTATATTACACATTTGAGTATAAGGTTGTAAAATTCTGATAATAACAAATGATTGTATGGTTTCAAGTTGATAGTATTGTGCAGAGCAACGTTGTATGTACTGAAAGTGACAACTCTGTCTAAACCACGCTGTCGCGAGTAATTTTCTGCGAAGGACAGGTTTCTAGGAAGTCGTACGGTAATTATATCCCCTTAGGAGCCCTTCAGATACACTGTTGCAAACTAGGAGTGTCCGAGGAGTGTGACGTCTCTAACCTAAATACGGAAACTCTGCTAGACATAACAACCAACTCTGACAGTGGGCTAGTTCAGAATTAAACTATTCTGTACAGTTGAAACGTATATATGTGCACAGGACTATAAAGTGTAAAAAGTATATTGCGTAAGTATTGCTCTTAAAGGACTTACGATTTCACCTTTGAAAAAATATGTAAATTGATACAAAGGTTGTCGAGAAGATGGCGCCAAGAAAGAGAAAGAAGAGGCAATTTTATCCGAGAGGGAATAAAATACGTTTCAACCGAAGAAGAGTTAGACAGGCCAAAGCTTACATCACTGCGGTAAGCAAATTTATTGCAGTTGTAAACCAAACCGTAAAACGTATAACTTAGTAGGATAAGAAAGCAGAAGTAAGAAAACAAAATGGGATACTAAAATGGGAAACGTGTATACAGTACTAAGTAAGAATTCCATAGGTATCTATAACAGTTCGCAGCAAACATATAGAGAGCGAACATAGAAATACCAATTATAAGTTCATTAATGCAATAGTAAGCACTGCTTATTAAATTTCAGAGAATAGCATAAAATATTATTTGGTTAACAGGATGACATAACAGTATTCCAGTTGGTTTATAAAGGGGAGATAAAACTATTTTGTGATATTCATTTCCTTGAGCAACGAAGATGCAAAACCTCTGTACAAAATTTGACTAAAATAATTATGATCTTTATTTGTAATTACTAAACTTAATGTGATGTTATTAGCTACACCTCAGTCCAGCAATAATTTAAACTGATAAACCATAGCACTTTTATGTGACTTCTTCAGTTATGTATCACATGAATACTACTTACATAATAAAAAATAATGCACTGGGCGTATATATTTTATGCAAATTTGGCTTTATAAGAAGTGCTTAGTGTATTCAATATAGTACATGAATTGCTCATTATGCATGTATGCCCATGATGAAAATGAGCATCGAAAGCGCCTAAACCTAAACATTTCATTAAATATAAATTAATTAAGATCTGAGTTTATAATTGCTCACCACCTGTGCTATAATAGGCTACATCACAGTCTATAACAACTGCTCACTTCTATCCCAGGAAGAGAATGCATGCAAATGTCGCTCTGCTTTTTTCTATCGGTTCAATACAACTAATTGAGCTAATGTGTCACTTAGGGACATATGAAGACGCATTCACTTAAGTCAGCTATGAATTCCCTATTATTTCATGTATTTCCTATGTGCTTTATTTAGGACTTTATTCTCAAAGCAGAAAATGATATCCAAATTGCAATGAATTGTATATAGTTTTTCCTTTCTAATGATTTTCTGTCATTCCTGTATGTTATTAAATTAAGATACAACATAACGTTTATTTTTCGGACACTATTGTTATCAACGACAAGTCTCATGTTCAAAATGGCTCCTGCCACAGTTATTTCAGTTGGGACATATATGCTAGAGTTTGGGCCTTAGATTTCGCTTTATTTAACTTGCACTTTGCTATCCGACATCCTCTAGAAGAGTTCCACATATTTTAGCTACAAAATTAGAAAACATTGCCTCTGGCGTTCATCATGAACACAAGGGATCTCTAAAAGTGTAATTGAAATCTGGAAAACGTTAACACTAATTAGTTGTCAGTATAGTATGAGACAATGGTATGCCTTAATTTGTTCTATATGGTTTTCCTTTATGTTCTCACCCGTGGTAAAGCTAAATATATGTTGTACTGGAAGGAGACTCAGTAGTTCCAAAAGTTATTTTGGGTATGTAATTGTGTCTCTATGTATTGTACTCCATTATACTCGTGTAAGGACGGAAATCGCATTGAGTGTAGATATACTAAACCACTTTCCAATTGCATCAACCAGTAAAACATATAAACTTTACAGCCTTGTATTCAGGCATAATAATTATAGAGTATAAAAATGAAAGTACCTAACCTATCAGTAGGGCTCGGAAGTTGAAGACTCAAAAGTCAGAGAAAAATGATGAATAAAATACTACTACATTTTGAGGAATATGTCATTAAAATTTAAAAAAAAAAGACCTTTAATTATTGTTTGTAATTTTAACGTTCAAGAGTTTATATATAATATTATGTAAGTTAGCTACAAATTAGGAATGAACATAAGGCGGAGTTAAGCGTGGCTGGTCTATCGCTACTAGCCAGTGCGGCGCGTGCGACGTTGTACAGTGAAGCACGCATACTGGTTCGCTTTGCCGAACCAAACAGCTAATTTCTTTGCTCGCTCTAAAGAAACTAATTACAGAATTATTTTGTTTTTTCCATATTACAGAGCTATATTTTTCTGAGGATGACTGTCCAAACCCCAAGTTTGTAGCACATCTGGATTCGGAGATATGGAAAGATAAGATGCCTGACCAGAAAGAAAAGACTCATCAACTGTTAGTGAAGAAAAAAACACACGAGTACACACGTGCTTTTCATAGTAAATATACGGCTTAGCAAGTCTATTACTGGTGCGCCTAGTAGTAACTGCGAAACAGCCCGTAAGATTTTACATAAGCAGACTAGAAATATTCTTGTTAATGTGTACTCCTTTTTCAGATAGTTGTCAATTAAAGACATTTTCGAATGTTCAAATTTCGCTCAGAGTCGAGAATTAATGGCAAAAGCTTGTCTATGTGACGATCATTGTTAAAGAAGGCAAACAGTTCACCAAATTAGGAGAAGTTTCCATATTTCGATCTCCAGGGAAACATCGAGCAGCTAAAATGCGTGCTACCAACTTAGATGGTTCGCAAAATTGTGTTTTACCTAGAATAATTTGTGATTTATATGACAAGGGTGAATATCCAACTGCCAAAAGGCTGTCCGATTTAATGAGGTACAAAATATAATGTACGGATTCTGATCTTCTATGTATAATATTCTTAAATCTTTTGAGTTCAAATACACGAGAACCAATGATGGTCGCAAATTTCTGCTTGAAAGAAGCGATATTATTGCTACGAGACTAAAATTTCTGCACACAAAGCACAACATTAGAAGTACGTGATTCATGGTGTAAAAATGCTTCATAAATACACATTCGTATCTTCCGTATTTATAAAGTATTTTAATGAAACAAAAATTGGTTTAATGCACATTACAGGAGGTATACAAATATGTCATCATTAAAATAGAAACTATATTTAGAAATCGTTGAAATGTCACAATTTTGTTTCACTGTAACAAACGTCTTCTTTCGTCGAACGCATCTAGTTTGAGTCATTTTATTTTGTGTGCATGTGAACGATAGCTATGTAAGCGAATTGTTCTCCGGTTCAAGGTTTTAAGGTTCAGATTATGCTACCACGCGATAATCATTGTATATGTTGAAGTATTAAGTGAACTTCTCTGACAGCATCTCTTTGTACATCTCACATCACTTGCTAAGTGAATTTGGTGAGACAAAGACAGATATATCTTCCATCTCTGTCGCCCGCTAGCTGTGGAACTGGCAATGCCAAGACAGTGCGATCACCGTATTGGCTGAACCCATGTCCATTCTTATTTTGTAGCTACTCTAATATAACTAATATATATTTATATACTAGGCAAAATGTATATATTGAGGCATGCCACTTATTAAGCATTACAATAAAGACGTAGGTTCTCGGGTTTGAAGGATGGCCGGCTGTCTTGAACACTCCTACCTACACTTTGGAAAACTCTTCTTGCCGATCTCATGGGCGCATACTTGAAGTGACCAAGATCACCTGGTGAAAAACCCTCTTCAAAGCACTTAAGTCAAAATGTTCATCTTGCAGAACTTTCTTAATTTTACAACGACTGATACCCAATGTTCTTTTCTAATACATTTTTCATTTTCTCACAAACTTCTCGACCAATTTTTCCCATTTTTACAACTTCACTTCACAAAACTATAACAACAAAGATACAAGCATTTTTCCATACTTTTTACTCACCCTGTATAAGTCTTGTAATTACACTGTAGGAGATTTGTTTCGTTCCAAAATACTCTTCCTTAGAGTTGAACATATTTCATCTACTGATGAATTGTTCTCAGTTCCTCTTTAAGAAAACTATTTTAGTTCAAGTTCCCTTCGCCGAAAATGACCCAGTTTAAATTTCTCTTCCACAAAGGAAACCTGTCCCAGCACAACGCAAAAGATCTTAAGCTTCCGGCGAGTTTGTGAAATAGTCCGACAGCGCGTTTTTAATATCTTTCTGCTTCTGGGATAATTAAAAAGCATAACACTTTGTTCCCTTCCTCGGTAACGGCAACTGAAGAATAGCACGAAAGAACCACAAATATCGGCCACCTTTATGCGTCGTCCCCGAATGATCTACTTTACTGCTTTCGTGACCAGCAATTAAGTAATCTATGTCATAAACTTATAAAAGGAGAACTTTTGAGTGTGTGTGCGACCTTATAGCAGGTCTCGGAAATAATCACTCAACGGATTTTGCTAATCCTTTCGCTGTATATTCAGACGGATATAGGCTGTAAAATACTTCTAGGTCTTTTAAAACTGTGCTGACGTTGATTGCTGTGTCAATATTTAAATCCGTTTTATACGTTTGCACATATGTTAGATTATATTTTGGCACTATATAACAAACATTTGAGATCAATAATTATTTCCAGTTCAAATCAATACATATCAAAGCATAAAACAATTCAAAATTGGCTTACTGAAAGAGGCACTTGAATATTGGGTTCCAAATCCCGAATTTCCTTTATTTGACAAACTTGATCATCAAGGAATATTTTTGATATAAATTTGATCAAACTTAGTACACTTAATATTTTGAATCTATTAAAAAATGAGCTAGGTATCCTACAACGTCCAAAAACGTCTTCCACGCTATTCCCAATCTCTACTTTCAAGTCCTAATGTACAAAACTACACTCTTTGATCCATCCAGACAATATCTTCAACGCTTACAGTATAGCAGTCAATGACAATTACGAGTGCTTACTATTCTTAAAAATTATTCATACCATAATTTTCAACTCATTCTGTAGAAAGCCTGACGGCTTAAACTACCACTCTACCACTATACAATAAGTCCATCGAGCGGGATGGTTCAGACGTTTCAGTTCGTGGCCCGCATTTTGGAGGCGCGGGTTCGATTCTCATGGCCGACCTACTTGTCCCACGGGTTTTATCCCGGGATTTCCCGGGTCGCCAGCGAATGCTGGGTAGGTCGATTACACTCCCCGAATTCCCTGCCCCTCCATTTCATGTCCATTATCGTACCACATCATCTCTCATCTGATGGCCTCTTTCAGGCTAGAAGTGTCGGCGGCTGTCTCGGTGCTGTCGCGATCCCTTGGGTTGTCCGCCATCCGTCTCCTCTCGCCTTATCCTTCCTCCCGTGAATGCCCCCCTTGGGGCTTAGGTACAATAAACCACAGGTTTCGGTGCCGAAACCCCTCCTTAGTAATCCTAATCTTAATACAATAAGTCCTGGCAAATATGACTTAAAAACAATTCAACCCTTATTTTCACACACACACACACACACACACACACACACACACACACACACACACACACACACACACACACACACACACACACACACTACCCCCAGGTGGAAAACAAAATGCAATGCCTTACAGGACTGTGTTCAATGACACATAAGTATAGTATGTGGTTATTGAGGAATAAATGAATGAAGTCATGATGAATGATATGATATTATGGCTGTAACTTAGCCCCTCCTACTATATTTGCAACCCATCGTAATCATATTTACATTACTTGGCCAATCAAGGCAAAAATTGCGCACTTGAACTTAATAGGACTTTGTGAAAAGTATAGGTTACCGTACAACTCCAATTAATCACCCTTACTAGTATTTTCAAAACCCAATATTACAAATCTAACTGTTTAATCAAAATGCAAATTTCTTGGCCGCTGAGGCTTTAGGGCAGTCGAGTACACGTAAACATGTCGATACCTTTTTTTACTTGTAATGTGTTTATTTAATCTTGTTAGAACATCCTTATCAGTTATTCCACACGAGATCAGAATGAGTGAATCTGTTATTAGTTTGACTTCATTTCCAACACACACGTATTAGCCTGTGAAGAAAGGTCAGGTCTGCGTGAGCGGCGAAACAGGTCTACCAAATATTTCACTTGAATGACTGAAAGTCCTGTTTTGCAACAACGATCCACACAGACTCATAGATTAATCACGCTCATATCAGTTTGATATCGAATTCTGGCACCCAAACATTAACTTATGGACAAAAGACGGCTTCATTCCCCAGAGAGAAATTAGCTAAAAGGAGTACTAGAATAAGTTAAGGGTTGAGAAGTGGGCGTAGCAGAAGCGACTTAGTATCCCCTTACCAACTTCAATCACTGCACATTATATCGGCACGATTCCATGTACTTGAGTCTACGAGTGAAAATTGAAAGCTGCTAACGACATTCATAAGCCGCCTAGTCTTGCTTTTAATCCGTAAATTACATAATTCACCCATACAAGTTCGGTTAAGGGCATCTAGTTACAAATAAAGACATTTCTTCATTTATTGTTGTGCTATTTATACCTGTTGCCTTTGATTTTATATTTCCTAGGCTCTACATACCGAAATTAATTTTTAGTTGTTTTAACGCAGTAGTCACTCTCCTCTCATTGAAATGGAAAACGTCCATTATTATTTCAACCAGTAATTGCTTTCCCTTGTATCGCATTTTATCGCTTCGCGGCTGCTATTCATTCTCTAGGACAGAGGAAAATCGCTCCTACGCTGAATTGTCTGTCGTGAGTTTCCATCCAGTCGAGGTGAAATTGGTTTTAATGAAGCGTGGAGAAAGTTGTGCATCGATTCCAAAGGCAGGAAGTATGGAGATGTAGTGCATTGAATAAGGGATTTTTTTTTATTTCGCGTGCCTTTAACCCTTTCTCCTACAAGCACTCGTTCCTTAGAATCGATATCACGTCATAATAAACATGTGAATAATCGTCTTTGCAATGAGAAACTGAGTATGCAAATAAGATCCTCTAACATACAGTGATTCTTTTATTCCTTTTATACTTTGTCTTTGATCAACTTAAGGCTTTAGTTATTCTGCAAACATCATGTCAACAGCTTTTGAAAAGAATAGAAATGTATGTTATAATATTATTGCAAATAATGAATTAGATTGTACTCAGAAAACAGTTCTTACAAAGTACTAACTCGTGCTTATTTCTGGCAATACCCTTACTATACGATAAGGGTTCTTAAGCTTACTCTCAAAGGAAAGAAATAGAATTTTAATTCGTAGTGCACAGGTAAGGTTGAAAATGTAATGGCTTAGGGCCAAACATCACAGAAGTCGGAGATGGTGTGAACGAGGCAGCTAGGTTTGAGGCACCTAGAAATTCGTAGGATTTTAAATACATTTCGCAATTCCCCTTAGTAAAATAAGTACGCTTCTTTGGAGCACCTAGCCCGCCTGGGTAGCGTAGATGGCAGCATGTCTGCCTCACGTTCAAGAGGTCCCGAGTTCGAATCTCGGTCAGGGTGAGTTACCTGGATAAGGTTTTTCCAGAGCTTTCCCGTATCCTTCAGGACGAAAGTCGGGTAACTCTAAGGTATATGAACCCTGCACTCATTTGAGCATCATTTCAACCCATTCATTCACCGTCCGATAAGACCTAACGAAACAATTTGGAGCACCTATTTCTCTCACTTCGTCGTAGACGTTAAACAACTCGCCATTATATACAGATATAACATTAAAGATAATTTGACAACACAGCTCAAATGTTGTTGAAATCGCTCCAAAATTGTTTGGTACAAATAGAGGAGCACCTATAAAGGTTTAAATTTTAGGCGGAACGCTGTACACAAGGAGATGAAATGTTATATTGCGTGTTGAACTATTTCCTACAAATTCATTTCAAAGTTCATTGAAATTTCTACAGAATTAATGTACTTCAGAGGCTTCTGAACCAAGACTTAAAGCTCTGTAACTCCCTGTAAAGAAAATATGAAACTAAAATTCATAATAATATATAATTGATCTCAAAGAACTGGGAGGAAGTAAATATGACGTTTTTATCTATTTTTATTTGTTATAGAGTTTAAAATAAGGAATCAATTACTAACCGGTTCTCATCTGTGTATTTCATGGGTCAGAGAGCACGTGGGGATTGCGGGAAATGAACGTGCTGATGAACTTGCAAAGAGACCTGCGACTTCAGATCTTCCAGAAATGTACACTCTATACCCTATTTCTTATGCATTGAATAAGGGTTTTTTTTTATTTCGCGTGCCTTTAACCCTCTCTCCTACAAGCACTCGTTCCTTAGAACCGATATCACGTCATAATAAACATGTGAATAATCGTCTTTGCAATGAGAAACTGAATATGCGGAGATTAACGGAGATTATCATCGCCGACTGGAATGAATACTGGTTAAAAAGTGTTTGTGGTGCTTTGCCTAAGGATTTGTATTTCTCAATGGTTTCTGACAGATATAAATGTAAATTCGTTAATCCTAACTATGTTCTCACTCAGTTTTTAACTGGACATGGCAAATTTTCAGCTTACTTATTTCGATTGAAAATCAAATCCATCACTGATTGTATTTTTGGAAATCATCTTAAAGATGTCCCTCAAATTTTATTTGATTGCCCCTTTTTCTGTTTTGAAAGATACGCACTTGAATTATTGCTTCAATCCTTAGGTTACATTTTTACAAAACCACTTACACATATTTTGATGAAATACAAAACTTAACAATATTGCATGGCTTTCTTAAACAAAATATTTCTTAATGTTAAAGATGCATCTTGATGTTTACTGCTTGTCAGCTTGATATTGTATTTAGTTATGTTTTTGTAAATTGTATTATATTCATAAATTTGTAAACTATATTTCTAATATACCTTTGGGTAAAATAGGAATCACAAAATTGGATAATAAATAAATATAAAGTTTAAAAGCAATATAGAACCACGATGGTATCCATTGTAATGTAGTTACAAAATGCTTTAAATGTGTTTACAGCCTAATGTAAACACAGTGTCGGAACAACTGCTGCGGGGTATAATAGTTTGTGTTCATACTTATCGCGCGAGAAACCACAGCTGATTTCAAATACTAAATTAACTAGAATTTTCATCCACCATTATAGGGCTTTAAATGTTTTAAATGTACCTACTGCCTGCAACTGGTTTTACAGACATAATTAAGCTGATTAATTTATATGTATTGCTAGGAATTAATTTTGCAAAATCTGAGGTCCATTGCATGCTACTGGAAATGCCAGGTTTGCTGGACATCTCCATAAGGTTTATTTAAAAATAACCAATACGAAAGCTACCATTAATGTTTCAGAATACCCCACATTTACAAAATATCCCATGACATAAAATACCGTATAACTCGGATATGCAGGTAGGCTTGCAAAATGCAAACTGCTCATTGATCTATGCAATCAAATGACATTATATGGTTGTTGTAGTATTTTTAAATACATATACAACAAACACAGGTTTTAAATAATGAATGTTAACAAATTCTAAGCGAATATTCATTGGTGTAATCCTTTTGAAAGAAATAGAAATGTAAATTAGTTAAGGAGAATCCTATAACAAATGTGCAATTTTCTGTATTATTTCTTAAAGTACCTGAACGTACTACATAAGAGGTTGCAACTACATCTGAATTCTTGAATTATAACGCTGTGTAGATTTTTGGCCCAGTTTGTTTGTCTTTCATGGCCATGAATAGAGACTCCCATAAAAATGGTACATTAGAGGGTTTTAATTGCAATTTTTTCAATACTTTTGCTTTTCAAATGGTCCTCAAGACTCCATATTACAGAAAAACGCTTCTACAAAGTGCTATTACGAAATAAAACTTACGTTCTCTATTCAAATGTACGAAAGGATCTTTTGTTTCATATTTTTCAGCATGTTTTTATCCATTTTACATTATTACTTTATGCTGGCACGTTGAATGTTCTCATATATTTCTGGTAAACTAACCTTCCTGCGTGATTTGATGATTTTAGTGTACACATATGGAGTGTAATAATTCTGCTGAAGCTTGATATATTTATTACTATAGGCATGATATAACATGTTAGAAAGTTAAATTTTAGCATTTAAACCTTACCTACGTTCTTATTTCCCTTTTCTTAGTTAATATTTACCTTTGATTTAATTCATGCAATAGCTAAGTACGTGCTGAAAGGTATTGATTTCGTTAAAGTCAATAACCAGGAGAGGATAATCCATCGCCAGTTTGCCACTAATACTAATTTTTGTAATCTTGCTGCTGGAATCACGTTCAGCTAGTGTTTAATTTTATTTTCGCATAGAAAGTATTTATATTATTTACGATGTGCATGCAATACACATGAGTTATGAATACTTCAACTCGTCTGTTATTTTCAAACTCTTCCTCATACTCCAGTGATGCACTTAACGCACCTGTATCAGAATATTACTACTTGATTAGTGTAAGGAAGAATAAAATTAGCAAATGTGCAGGTATAATACTGGAACTGGTACTGGTGTGGTAAACCGACACCTTTATCACCAAGTCAACAGTGAGCTAGTTATTCATTGCATCATTTACTCTCTGTAGTTTGATTCATTGCTTATCTGTAAGCGTCTGCACAAAATAGATATAATATATATGATTTGCATGCTCTTTTACATAATTCAAGCACAAATCTTTGCCGAAGTCCTATTTTGTTTTCAGTGAGCGGAGAATATTTTGCTTGAATGCACCCTACATGTCCTTAGCGACTGCATTGATGAAGACACTAATTCACTAAAACACGTTTTATATAAAAACGTACATTCTTACGTTTACATACTCAACCTACAGAGTGTAATAACCTGCAAAATTTATTACAGGGTTTCTAAAATAAGTATCGCGTTTAATATTTTTCTGACTAATGTGAACAGGTGTTGGGAGCCCTCTTTGAGCCAGATCGATGCTCCAAGTGCCACGTAAACTACCTGACTTAATTGCCTCCGAGCTTCTAGAGTTCGTAGACTGCACTTGAAGTGCAACTGTGCTTAAATTTCATGTCAGATTCAAAATGCAGTGAACTATTGAGCGGTGTCGTGGTATCAAATTCTACGTTAAACTGAACAAATCTACTATTGAGACTCTTGATATGAATCTTGATGAATCTTGAGGCTTACAAGCACGAAGTCATGTCCAGAAAGCAGGTTTTTGAAGGGAATAGAAATTTAAAAATATCCAGTAGATGTTCAAGACAGCTTCCTAATCTTATCCATAAAATTTTTCATCATAATATGTGATATTATTTATATTAGTTTTTGGATCCGCATTTAAGGTAAAAGTTAAAATATTATTCGCTGAAAGCTGTACATCTCAGAAGTATTTAAGTGTGAAGGCTTCTTCACAATAACCGGTAAAGGGAACCTAAACGGAAACAATCTAAGCTACGTGTATTAATAATGCGAATGTTCACGATTGACAGAAGGCTATTCGGAACTCAGGAACGTAACCGGGAGACTTGGTCAGGGATTAGTTTTTCCGTTCCCGTTATCTAGAATGACTCATTGAATGCATACTGTAACTAGTTGTCTTCGTGGTAGAAAATGTTGAAGGAGACAGGGAGGAAAAATTACCATTACCACTGGTTTAATCCTAAACTTGGAAAGCAAACTCGTCATAACAAATACAAGAAAACAGCACAACGCAACAAAATATAATGTACATCATTTGTTATACATCATTAATGCAACCCTTTCACATCCAAGAGGAGTGGCACAGACAGTAGCGCTTGGAACTCGCAATTCGCAGTAACAAACTTACATTCATACTGACATACCTAGTATGTCAGATGCAGTATTGACGACTGTTTTATAGCGACAAAGTGAGCCAAAGAGGATTTGTCCTACACGCAATTATTTTCCATTGTTGTAGGTGTGCTTTCAGGTCCCACGCGGCATTTACTGAAAGAGGTAGACTTTACTATTTGCATGTTCACAGCAAGCTGTGGAGACGTCAATTCTAAGTTAAATATTTTATATTGTTTAGAAAGCATATAGGATAAAATGGAATAAAACTCAAAAGAAAGGGAGATTATGGGCATTGCTGGAGAAAAGATGGATAAAGGTCCCAAAAAGAGAAAAAGGCGCATGAAAAAAATGCCTCTTTTCGTAACAAGAAACAAAACTTCACTTTGTGGTATCTTTCCGACGAGTATTAGTTTACCCGAAGTAAAAGTTTTGCACCTAAAATCCTAACCCTATTTATTTCACATTTATTTCAATCCACCTTTTTCAGAGTCGGAAGTGTCGGTCACTGGCAAGTATGATGCACTGTAACTGCGGTTCTCAGCAAAGGGTTGGTGCTATGGTCGCCTGTCCTATGGTGGGGTGAGTTGGCGCCGTGAACCCTGGCGCCGGAATGCAGTATCTCCTACTCAAGTTAGGGTCCCTCATGCTGGCTCGCGCTCCTTGCTTATTTCCGGTACGTCCGCAGAGCGCTCCCATCTCGTCCCTTCCTCCCGAGGGTCTGGTACACAATAGCTCCTCTATAGGTTCCGTGTGGAAGCCTCTGTTTTCCCACCAAACACATTTACAAGAGGAATCAGAAATAAAGACGTGGTCTTCAGAAAAGCTTTACTGCCTCGATATTCTGCCTTAATCCTCCTGCATTCGTTGACTGAATTGCTGGCAGGTAATATATTGTCATTGGTTAGTTGCAAAAATGACATCCTGAAACGTATAATCGATTATTCGCGTTGCTAAGCATCCCCCACATCCATTTCCGGTTTTCTGTGTACAAAAACAGGGCAGTTAGAGACATTACGGAATGATATCATTTCCGCCAAACTCATTCGGAAAATGCTAAAACAGGAAAAGTGGTAAAATGCTAATTTCACATGAAGAAAATAAGATATCAGATATTAGCTTTACGCTGTTGAACAACATTTTACGTAAAACATGATAATTTCAAATTTCCAAGAGCAAAAAGATATAAGTACAGGGAGTCAAAAGTTCACAAAACCGATCATAGCGAGCGGCCTTGGACTGGGCAACATTTGCCTCTACCGCCGCATAAACTGCCAGCAAGTCATGGTAATGTAAGGATTCAAGCAGCAATCTATGTAAGTGTGCACGTTGGGTTTCTTGTACCACAATATAGGCTTAAATCAAATGATCTTGTTTCTTAGTGTACCAGCATAATTTCTGTTTCCTACAATTTTTCACCAGTCCACACGCCGCGTGTTGAACCCATTATTGTTCATAAAAGGAGGTTGTACGTATAATTTAAGTCATAAAGTGCAGTTAGAGGATTAGGTGTCCTACTGGAAACTCAAGCTCTGTAAATTTTCCATGGAAATAAATGCACAATTTTCTTATAGAAATGTATTTTATATATGCATCGTACAATGATACTCTTGTAACCATAAGTATTGTCACAAATAAAATAATTTCTGTCGAAAGCTGCTCAGTCCGTCTAAATCTGCCCTGATTGTACATACCTTCTTGTTCCACGGTTCCCATTGATACGCTAATAACATAATGGAATGATCACCCTCCTTTTATAATATTTATCTAAAGTAAAGAGTGGGGCTCAGGTTTTATCTGAGAATGAGATCAAAAACAGCTTCCTTCACAATATAAGGAGCTTACCATTAAGAAGGGTCCTGTGCCGTGACGTAGTAGGCTAGAGTGTGTGCTTTGGTTTCATGGTTCCGGAATGCGCCGCGATCGATCCCATCCGGGAGTGCGGATACCAAGTCCCAGATATAGGACCGGTGTCCACTCAGCAACGTAAGGCAATTGAGGAGCTACGCTAGGTCGCGAATCCTGATCCAGAAAGCCAACTTTCCGGCTGGGGGGTGCCGAGATGCTGATTAGTTAGATGATCACCCACCTCTCCCCAGTCGGTTTGGCAGTCTCAGGCCATTTTGGCTATTACGCCATGGGTTACGTTTACGTTACCATGAAGGAGTTCTTTTGGATATGTTGCCTTTGGTGTCTAAAATAATTAAAATCCAAGATGTATTTTGTACCTCTTTCCTCATTTTTTCTTTCTCTCTCTCTCTCTCACACACACTCTCTCTCTCTCTCTTCCTCTCTGTCAAAACATACCTTATTAGGTCCGCCTCGGTAGCGTAGATGGTAGCGCGTCTGCCTCACGTTCAAGAGGTCCCGAGTTTGAATCTCGGCTAAGGTGAGTTACCTGGATAAGGTATTTTCCGGGGTTTTCCCTCATCCTGAGAGACAAATGTCAGGTAACTCTGAGCTCCATGGACCCCGGACTCACTGAATCATCATTTCACCCATTGCATTTATTGTCCGACATGACTTAACGTTGCAGGGCGTAAATTACAAAAAAGAAAAAAAAAAGAAACTTTATTGGACTCTTAGTGTATTTTCAGAATACACAGTAGTCTATTATAATTCCATTTATTACAGTTAAATTAAATTTGTGTTGTTTTTAATCACATAAATATTAATTAAAGAGCCTGACTAAGGTTAAATGCTTCTTCGGTGCACAAACATAGGCCATTAAGTGTTTTAGTTGTTTAAATTATCCATTTTACAAGTTTCCTCTTGCCAGATAAAAACATTAACACTTCCAACACAATTCATTAAAAACAGCATGCTTATGAAGCGTTATTGATTTGTGCACTCACGTTGCAACAAACCTGTTTGGGATTTTCCGCTACACTATGCAGGGGCGCATATCGCATTCACATTAGAGTTAGATGGACCCCGGTCTGATTTCCCTAACCACAATCATCAGTGAGGTGAGATAAATCGTCATGAATCCTCTTAGTGCAACATGATGGATTCATACAGTAATGGTATAACCTAACACAGCTTGCGTATTTCGCTGTCTATGAAATTAGTTCAAACTGTAACATCAAAAGTGGAACACAAAAGTTCAGTAGTAATTAACAGAGCCTGGATTTTGGTGACCGTTTGGATAATTGTTCATACATTTACCCTTAAGAATATGTATGACTGAAATTTTATGCACATCTTCAGACAATCACATTTTTCTATTTTAGTCTATAAAATAGCCTAAGCATTCCTGAATCCGAAGAATTTTAAATAGCCCTCGCATGTAATTTTTATATAATCTAACCGGGATTGAACGTTATGAGAATGTCAGTGTTATATATAAATTCTAATTCTTTATCCTTTTTTCCGGCTGTTGATATTTTCAGCATTATCCTTCATTTAAAATGCTTCTTGCGTTGCAGTTTTGGTGTTAGACTAATAAAACTTGCTACATACGTTCACAGATGTGTAAATAGAAGTTTCCCTGGTCTTTATTGTGAGATGTATTTAAGCACACTTTCTTTACTTCAGAACATAAACGTTTCAAGGTTTTTGTCAAAAAAGCCGTATTCATATCTTTAAAAAAATTCAGGAGCCTAAATATTGCGAACGTCTGTCAAAATATTAAGGAAACATTTAAGTTATTTTGTCACAAGAAACTTTTTGGTGACGTAGCAAAAAATAAATAGATGTTACCATAATTTTCAAACTGTCAAAGTGAAATTGATAAAATTCGGGCTCTATCCTATTTACACAATGTTAAATCTATGGTATAAATCTTAAAAAAGCTAGCATTATTAGCTCAAGATGTCAAAATTTCAGTTATACATATGCTGTTTCAAAATGACAATAATTACACAAACTGCCCTAATACTGAGGTTTATTTAAATTATTAAATGTATTGTATAAAACGTATAATTTATACGTAGATAGAACTACCTCACAAGTACAAAATGTAGGATACAAAAAATTACGAAGCAAACTAGAAAATTAATTTAAAAAACATTTACTCCCTGTTGTTTTAACAGTATGAAAAGCAAATTACGAAAACTAAATTGAAGTAGGTCTAAACAAAATGTTGGCATTAAATATTTTGAGCTCTCAGATTACAGAAGACGCATTGTACGTGAAAAAGAGCCCTAGAGTCCATAAGAATTGCAGCCTTAAAATATCCAATCATTAAAGAGAAAAAGGAAAAGCTAACCTGTCTCATTCCTGTAATGATGCCTGTTTTCTTGACAATAATCATGTTTCCACCAAGAAACAACCTTTTTCACAATAACCGTGACATAAAAATGTACTTTTCCCTAACAATTAAAGGACACAAGTGCTTTTACTTCTCTGTTGAATACCAAAATTTTTTTATGTACACAAATGTATCTTTGTGTTAAAAGTATTTATATATTCAGTTCAAATACGAGAACATGACTAAATATGGACTCAAAGATCAAAAATTAACAATTTGATGACATAAACTTAAAAATGGCCTAAAACTGAAAATAGCATAAATGGTCAAACAATGTTTCAGTGAATATTTACTATCACAGTCTGTGAGTCATAATAAGTCCTGCGCCGTGGAGTAGTGGGCCTTGGCGTCATGCTTTTCTTACCTACGGAATGTCACCGGGGATCGATCCCACCCCTGAGAGATGCAAATTTTAAGTCCCGGGTATATAGAACCAGTACCCATTCAGCATCGTGAGCACAGTGAGGAGTTACGATAGGTAGCGAACCCGGTTGCGAAAGCCAACTTTTCCGGCTGGGAGTGCCAAGATGCTGACATCTCTCCGCTTCGGTTGGATGATCGCCCATCTCTACCTTGCGTATTTGGGCGTGAGGCCTGCAGTCGGGTTTGCAGGCCTTGGCCCACTAGGACTATTACACCAAGGGTTAGTTAGTTTTAGTTAGTGAGCCAAAATAAGAGTTTTTCTAGTACATGTTAGCAATGCTTATTAGGCAGCAATCTAAATGTAATGTCAGAATTCCATCGCTCTTAATGGTTGTCAATGAACAGTTTTAGTTACTCTTGATGAGCAACGAAGCGAGCTTTTGTTTAACATGGAGACGTTTCCTTAAGAAAGTTCTGTCTTACTTGAAAAGATTTGTGTAACTCTTTACATGCACTGTAGCTTATTTCAATCGCTATTCTACAAATAATTCCTTAACAGCTTATTTCTCCACTTATTTGGTGTCACTCGTGATAAATATTGATAGAGGTGATTTCAATACTTGTTTGGACACATGCCCAAGGATATACAGCAGCTTTATACGTCAACCAATTTTTCTCCCTTTAAATTATTTTTTCATGAACTGAGGAGAAACAAATGAACATCACAGAAAATTATATCACTTATCATACTTGAATATCCAAATATGAAAGTAGCCAATATCTCAGGAACGATTAACGGTTCAAATAATATTAGTTTTGCACAACTTGAACGATCTAACAAACTTTTAATTATGTCTATCTCTAATGTTTTAGGTTGAAGCTCCCCGGTGGCGTCTAGTACAACCGGCTGCATCTCCCGCTGGAGGGGACACATCACTCTGGTAGTGTCGGAAGGCGGGGACCGCAGATCCCAAGGACCGAGATTTGCAGAGAGCATCGTTTTCCTCTGTAATGTAGCGCCGAAGTTACCTCTCGACACAGGTCAGTTCTTAAAAAACCAAGTGGATGGTGAGTGAAGTGAAATGGAGGGTGACAATATTTGGGGGATGTAATGAACCTTCTCATTATTTGCCTTGCTACCCAGGGAAACACCCGAAAGAAATCTCTGGATCCGTAGATTGGCCCACGGGAATCGATCTCAAGAACCTCCGAGCGTGTGGCAGAGACATTAGCGCCTGAACCATCCTGCTCGTTAAGCCATACTCAGTTCAAAAATAATTAAGATGACTTTACAGGACATTAATAGATAATTCAAGACACCGTTTACAGTTTTCATATTTAATGTTTCAAACATATGAAATCAAAAACGTCATAGTTAATTTTAGAGAAATACAAAATAACGGAATGATTACTGATGTATCGCATCTTTTATTTAAGTTCACTTGTAGAACGAATAACAGACTAGTACGCTCACACGTACATACACACACATACACACTCAGATACAAGTTTACACCTACAAACACTGATCAATCTTTAAAAGACTTAATTCAGTTATCCCCAAAGCGTGTATGTCAATAACGAATATTCGTGTGAAATGTAATGCTTATTGTATGTGGTGATATCTCGGTATCATAAATTTTGGGTGGAATCTCATTTTTTTTTCTATGGCAGCGAAAAGGGGTTACATAATGCCGAAACCAATGTTCACTTAGTATAGAGAGTACATCAAATCTCAGTGTGAAGAGAATTGGCTTCTAAGATGACATTTCTGATTTATTCTTCTGAAGAAACATTGCATATTTCCTTTCACGGCTAACGATGCAAATATCCACCAGAGGATTTTCTTTCCGTTGTTTGTTTATTAGATATTTTTCACGACCGTATGATTAATTTGGTTTTCTTCTTCTCTTGTGAGGAGGCTTACATTCTCCGGGGTTTATTGTCTCATTTTTTGCCCAAATTTCCTATCTAGTATGTTAGATATTGATATAATATTGTACATCATATTTACACATTGTCCCCATAAACTTTGTAGGGATGTTACCGGATTTATCTCAAATTTGTGAAAGGGACTCGTATGAGTTGTCTGGTTGAATGGCATCATTATGGTGTATGCAAGCTCACGCACCTTAATGGGTAACGGCATTTGCACTTCAGTCTGACACTGTTGGGAAGTGCTTTTGTTGGGAATAAATTACGTGAAATTCTGTACGTGTCCGGTTGTGTGGTGATACTGGTGAGCAGTGTGTGTTTATTCTGTTAAGTATTGCTGGAATGGAGCCATATGTGGGCTAACAATTCGAATTTATATTAATTCCTAGTCTTTAAACATATTGGAGAAATTAAATGAGATAGGAGCTATCATTGAAATAAGTTCAAGAAAACCCCTGCCTCGTATTATAAAATGGTTATTGTTACAAAATTATTAGCTGACCAGCTCGCTCTTCAGCTCTGCATTCATATATATGTATTATATTAGGGAATGCTCAAAAAGTAATGCAACAAATTTCCATCCAGTTGACGGATTAGGAAACCAATATCCGGTGTGGATTTTCCATTATCCGGGCTTTAGACATTCGTAGAGCTTAATAATGTACTCAAATGACGCCTCGCATTACATATCGTTTTATTTGTTAATGACACTCTCTTTCTAGGAATATATAAGCACCGCAAATGGTGCCCGCCTCGGTAGCGTGGTGGTAGCATGTCTGCCTCACGTTCGAGAGGTCCCGAGTTCGAATCTCGGTCAGGGTGGATTACCTGGATAAGGTTTTTTCCGGGGTTTTCCCTTATCCTAAAAGACGAATGTCAGGTCACTAAGTTCCATGGACCCCGGACTCATTTGAACATCATTTCACCCATTCCATTCATCGTCCGATATGACTTAACGTCGGAGGACGTAAATTACAACAACAACAAAAAAACGCAAATGGTATGTCCGAATACCACCAGAAGTTCTTTTGCAAGCCAATACTCCTATTAACGTGAAGCTATTACCTTTAAGCACATTTAAAAGCCGTTGGTAGAGGGTACGGGCTGAGTTTGACCCCTTACCTCTTATAGAACATACTCCTGCGTTTTTCAAATGGAAAGAGTTCTGCTTTGTAGCTAATGAGATGCATTTGCGTGCAAAGCACTGCCACCTCGTTATGTAGGTGGCCTTACGTTCAAGAGGCTCTACGTTCAAATCTTGCTCACGGAAAGTTATCCGATTAACGTTTTTCCGCGGTTTTCACTTATCCTGAAAGATGAATGTCGGGTAATTTTAAGCTATATTGACCCTGAGCTCATTTAAGCATCATTTCAACCATTTCATTCATCGTCGGATATGACTTAACGTTTGAGGGCGTGAATTAAAGAAAAAGAAAAAAGGAGCACCTCATGACCCCCACTAATTTCATATTTCCCCTCTCTCGCACACTGTCCTAGAGTTTGCAAATCTGTCTGCTACTAGAATGGTTGGAAACCAAAATGAGTTTTCCAAATTTTATAATTGTGCAGTTTACTTAAAAATTTTAACATGTACACTCGCATACTCTGTACATGTTTTCTTAAACGATATATAATTATGTCTTTTTAATATAATAGAACTGCCAGTGGCTCTTCCATATCGCAGTAATGGTTAAGTAAACAGATAATTCATCATTGTCATTTCTTCCTCTGAGCCTTTATGATAATACTTCCAAAATTTTGTCACGGCCCATTTCTTTCTAAAAGTAATCTTCTTCGAGTTTTTCTCTAAAAGCCACGCGCAATATTCCCAATCTTATTCATGTTACTGTGTCAATTTATTCAACGTCAGTCAGCTTAAAACAGTTAATTTGTTTTTCCCCGTTTTATTAACCCCAGGTCAGTTCAACTGGACTAGACTGGCAGAGGTAGAGACGGATTACCAGTATCCCATTTCGATTGCAAGTTGATCCAATTGATACAGTTTTCCTGGTATTTATACGAAAGTATTCGTTACATTAACTCAATTTTAGTTACTGTCACTAGAAATTCAACCCCATTTGTGTAACCATTCAAAGTTTCGTTCTTTCTGTTGCCTTTATTCCGTACTTGGTTTTCAATATTCAAACGATATGGCACATTATTCATTAAAATTATATTTTCCTCTTCCATATAACCTAAACGTCTGTTCAAAAATAATTCCTTAATGTATCAGCTGCCATCTCTTCATGATAGTTTCGGGTGGTTTTGGATAGAAAAATCCATTTGCTTTCCGGTTGGACTTTTTCCTATTTTGTTCTGTGTTTTTAAGGAATCTTGCAGATTGCACTTTGAGTGTACAGATGTCTTCACTAGAATTTCGAATGTCCGGCATTTTGTTTAAGAATTTTATCCTTGCCACAACAATGTCACTCTTCTCCATTAGAAATTGTCGCCCATTACTTGCCTTTTTGTACGTGAACTCCGATTCTCTCAAAACACGTTAAGTAAATTAATTTTAACTAGCGTGTGATATTATCAAAACGACAGCGGATGCCGCCATCGGTGTTTGCCGGAGCGAGAAGCAAAACGTACAAAAAAAACAAAAGAAAAATGTAACTTCAGCCACTAGCGAAGTCCTGAATCCGGAAGCGCGAGTCGGATTGTTACCATGAGGAATTCGTTCTAGACCATTCAAACTCCGGAAATCGAGAGCATTCTACTTCCAGAACAATCTCGCCGCAATCGACAGGGTATAAAAGGCCGTAAGAAACCTAGCAGTCAGTCGAGTTCACAGTTCAGTTCAGAGTAGATCGTCAGTGCTGTAAGGCTCAGAGTTGTGAATCAGTCTGGGGGAGTGCAGTACGTTCTAGGTTCATAGTGATCAGTCTGCAGGCAGTAAGTGCAGTGCAGAGCAGGAGTCGACCAGAGAATATCGGAGCTGTGTCAGAGTCCCCAAGCAGAGCAGTATAAAGGGGAAAAGCTGTGTGTGCGTCGGAGAAATTACAAGCATCTGAAATTGGTGCGTGCAGCAGAGAGGTAAAGGAACATTAAAGAGGAATGTTTACGTTTTGTATTTGTAGAAAAAGAGAAGAATATTTTAAGTTAGCATTGGGATGACGATTTTAGTGACAAATGAGTTAAGGTGAGATTTGTCTATCGATTTTATCATATTTTAGTTATAAGAGTACAAGTTACTTTTTGTACTGTTGGAAATTCACCCTGGTCATAAAATTCGAATGCAGTTCTGCGTATAACGTTCTTGTTAAAGTCACTTAAGTTTGTAACCTCCTTCGGAGGCCCAATGTTTTTTTTTTTTTTTTTTTTTTTTTTCTAGGTGATGCAAATATTGCAGCAAAACTGGCATGAGATTTCCTTGCCGCTTCACAAATGAGAAACAGAGTTGGTTTCCCTTAAATCACTCCCTTCAGCAGAAAGATGTTGAACATTTTTTTAAATCGCATTTATTTTTGTCTCCCTCATTGTAACATTAAAATATAGAGCAGACCCTAAAAGCCAAACTTCGCAATTACGAGCCTCTTTCACTCGTCACCAAGTTCATCGCTGAGAGCTATTGCAGTATTTCACACGTCTTGCTTTATTGCTGTCTAAACAGAAATTGAATATTGATTTAAGCTCTCTAAGGTAGGTAATTAACATCACGAATTGCAAAACAACACAATCATAAACATGTGACGGCTCACATTCTGCAGCACTCTGCAGGCTCTACTGAGGGTACAGCGAGCTGTATTTCTCTCCCTCTCTCCCTCTTTCTCTCTCTCCTCAAACGCCTTGGCTTCTTCAACGTAATCCGTTTAGCACCATCATGTCAATAGTTTACATTCCACTTCTATAGAATTACAAGTATACGCACGTACGAGTATGTGCACACCAATGTTAATAATTAATTAACGCTATAGGTACATTTATATGTAGTTATGTTTGTATAAAGCTGTATAACATATGCACGCTTTAACCCAATAATTTTAAATACCAGATACTATAAGAAATAATAAGTCATCACAAATAACGTCAAATATTGATTTTGTAGACTTCTTGACACCTCTTCTGTTATCCACCTTTGAACACAAGAAACGTGGAGCTGAGCTGCTACGGTATCAGTGTAGGTAATGTAGTGGTAGTGCTAATAGTTATGTGTTGGGATTTAAGGAACGGAGAGATGACTCCTCGCCCATCGTTACCCGGCTACCATCCTCCACTCAGGAGGAAGGGAAGACGCGAAGATAAACCACAGGTGGAGGATATTCTCAGTGGAACACAACACACCTGGAGAAGCCCTTAACAGCTGAATAGATTGTCAGCCGGCGCACCCCCAAAGCTTTTACTACCATTCAGGGAGAGGGTGATGAAGCGACGCTAACGGCCAGGGCAGCTACTTCAAGAGGGCTAAGGAAGGTGTACATAGCGGACGCATCTGCATCATCTGTCCGCATCCGCCAAAATTACCTGAAAAATGACAAGGGAGTGAAGTGCGAATGAAAAGGAATCCATGGATCAGAAAATCCACCCCTGCATCCGCCTACTGACAAGGGAAAACCACGGAAAACCCCAAGTCGGAGTAAGCGGTAAACGGAATCAAATCCAGGACCTCCAGAATGCGAATCGCACACATTACCATAGTATTTAGCATTGCATGTGTCCGTTTATTATCTTTGAGTTCTAGTACGACTTCCCAAATTAACATGGATATTTAATAATTTACAGATCACTAATTTCTCTCCAAGGCGGCCCGGGTTCGTTCCCAGGCCACCACAAAGTGAGATTTGTGTTGGACAACACGGCACTGGGGCGGGTTTTCTCCGTGATCTCCGTTTCCCCTGCCACCTCATTCCACCGGTGCTCCATCTTCATCTCATGTATCATCAGTGTCACCGCATGTAATAAAGCTAGACGTTAAACACTGCATACACACAGATAACTATTTCGTAAAATTAAAAATCGGAGTTGTGATAATAGGTGACAGAATAGCATCGTCATTACAGGGATTTCCTTGGCATTTTATACAGTTGCTCTAAAGACTCATATATTCACAATAGGTAAATAATCTTATTCTGCAACTGCTTTCCTCATCAAAGCAATGTGACACTCCAAAGATTAGGGCAGAATCGTCGCAGATTACCAGAGAAAAGCTTCATAAGTGTTGTCAGAGGGAAAACGTTTAATCAAAATATCTTCTACATTCGTAAGATGATACTACACAAAAGGTAATTCCTCAGTAACCTTTAAGAACCATTTCTATTATTACTTTATTAGTTTCAAGAGAGCGCACATATATGAGGTCTTGCTCCATTAAGAGGTACACTAATGCCACACTCTAGAAATATAACTAATAGAAAATATTTTTAGTTTCCTGGAAAGAAACTCTTTAATGTCGCCTGAAATTGTTTTGCCTGCTAAAATTATTTATTGCGTTTTGCGACCTTAACTGTAGGCATTGTTCAACATATTTCAAAACCTCAATAAAACATTTTCACTATATTCACTAGTATCTAACAACTTTAACGAAATTACTAAGGCCAAAGTGAAGTGTTAAGGAAAAGATAAAGGCTGGTAGGTTTTAAGTCAGTTTA
Source organism: Mantis religiosa (assembly GCA_030765055.1). Taxonomy (NCBI): domain Eukaryota; kingdom Metazoa; phylum Arthropoda; class Insecta; order Mantodea; family Mantidae; genus Mantis; species Mantis religiosa. The sequence goes on along the minus strand of CM060948.1, from coordinate 107,704,489 downwards.
CTGCTATGCACCAATTGTAAGAAATATTATTATTTTAACAGAGAGTGCTTCGGCTAGGTATTCTGTCCATTTCATGAATTTGTATCTACGGATTCGTACATTTTTGAAAGTGTATATGTAGTTTCGCCTTCTAAAAATGAGTACCGTTTACCCAAAGTCCCAGTTAAGCACTGAGGTCCACCTAGAAATGAAGCTCCTCTTCTTCGAGCAGCGAAAGATATTTACGTGTTAACACATTCTGCATGGGTTTATCCATTACGCCAATATCTGCCCTCTCCACTTCATAAGAGACGAAAATTGATACGCCACTCCCACGCAACTCCAAAGGGGAATTTAATTGAAATCCTCGGTAGGGTTGACAAAGTTTTAGCACGCATCTTCTACACCCCAGTGTTGGCTGCCAGAGGACATTGAGGAAATCCACACCCGATTGGAGTATCAACTCCCAGATGAAGCCTTTGGTTTCGGAAAATATTGCCCCGCCGAATCCAACATAATCTGTCTAACTTCCCCGAGAAACGGTCTCAAATGTTCAATTCCAAGTTCTTCTAGGGACGTACAAAGTAAAAATCTTGATTTTCATTTCTTATTAAATGCCTGGCATTATAATTATCTAGAAAATGACCAAAGAGCACAGCTGTATCGGTCGCTATCGAAGCCGCTAATCATTCTACAGCCCCGTATTTAACACAAAGGTTAAAGCTTCGTAATTTAAATGCGGTAGCACTATACGGATCAACGACTTTGAAAATTAACATATGCAATGTCACATACATTTGCATTCGCATACATTTTCAGCTGTAACGTAGGTATAATGTATTTTTTATTTGACAGAAGTAATCGTATTACCTTCTCTCTTCCAATTCTACGGACGAAAAGCAGGACATTTTGCCTAAACTTCGTCTGTATTTTATATATTCATTATCGTATCTATATTCCTTAAAATTCTCAGATATGTAAATTCCTTTGTTACCTTCTGCAAAGTAAATGGTTTGACGCAAAGCCCGTGGTATTCTTTTACTCCATTATGAGGTACCGATACATGAACTACAAGTGAGGTATAATTATTTTCACAGTTCTTCATTATACTTTCGTCTACAGAACTTTATGCAAATAGATATATGTTTATTCATAAGAACTGAGATCGAGTCAGAGGTGACAGAACAGTATAATGGAGTTCAGCAAGACAAGAGATGTCACGCTACGCAGTAATAGCAAGTTAAAACTTGCCAAATTGAGAAAATTTAAACCGCAAAGCTAAGTTGTTCATCTCTCAGGTCGTAGCTCTAGGGCTAGGTAAGCTAAAATGCTGATTTCCACAGTAACTTAAGTCTGCAGCCTTTAACCTTATGAATCTGATTCTGATATAATCGAAGTAACAGAAATTGATAGGAATGGGTAGCTGGTTCCTTCTATAATCACGTTAGACTCATATTGTATTCATTAAAAGTTGCAGCCTTTTACTAACAGAATGTAAACTGGGATTTAAACCTAAATATTTCTTTGGAATATAGAGGAAATTTTGTTTAACACCATATTTCTGTTAACAGAAATCTAGGAACTAGGAGAACACAGTTCATTTAAAAGTATTACTTCAGCTTCCTTTAAATCATTCACACCAAGGATTTTCTTCTACTTTTTCTGTAATATATTGTGACTTTGTGGGTTCGTGAAATAAAAAGTCCAGGTTACAAACATTAACAATTGCTCTTTATTTGCGTAGAAACACACTATTATCAACCTTTATAGTCCAGAATTACGTCACATACACATTACAACTTGCAAGGTCACAGCTCACACAGCTTACCGACTGACTAACTCACTGACAGATTACTCACTGTCCGGAATGTTTTCAAACAATCAAGACGGCGCTAGAACAAAGACGAACTCTCAAGAAATCCCTCTCCTTCCCCCCTCCGTTTCGGTAAGCTTTTATCTCCGCACTGCACTGTCCGACTCTTTGAATGCCTCGCTACGCCGCCTCGTCGCAACAATGCATTCGCGACAATACATATATATAATGAGTGTAAGTATGAATGTGTGCTTGAATGTATGGAAATATGTATGCATATATGTATATATGTATGAATTTATGTATATATGTATGTATATATGTTTGTATATTTAATACTTGATAACAAGCTTAATAATTAAAAATCTTACATCAACTATGTACGAACATTACGCAAAGGAATTCAATTGCTATGAATAGCTTCTGTGTTTCTTTGTGCCAAGTCTCCTAATATGTCATATGAAAATAAAATCTAACTCCGCGGCACAATAGCCCTTTGTGGACCATTGCCTACCGACAAGCCACTGCTTCCGTCACCTCAGCCCACCACACACGTCATGAGTGGGATGAAGTATACTGAAGAGGTAGACCCAGGCAACACCTTTGGAGGCAGCCAAAGCACTGTTTATGTCTGAATTGTAATTAGTTCTTCTGTACAAAGAATATCTGTCCTATCAGTGTAATACTCTTGATTGCGAGGCTCTGGAGCAGCTGCTAGAAATATATTTTGAGAGACTAATTAATAGATCCATATATCCATATCAAAATACTTATTGGCCAGGAAAATCCATGGGATCGGCACTATACCAGTTCATATTTCAACCAGAAGCGACTTCGGACTGTGCAGAGTTATCCATGGCACTTTTCCTGGACATAGAGGTTTCTTTAATGATATGACTTCAGACACTTTAAAGTGTTTGGAGAGTAACGCAGACAATCTGGGTGTTTCCGTCTGGATTATGATTTCCTAGGAAGGCTGGAAGGCTGGAAGGCTTGGTGGCTTTGGAGAGTGGGACTACACGGACCTCAATACTCAAGAGTTGTCGCCAGTTGTAACTAACTCTCGGTGTCAGGTGATTGTTGTTCTGCTGAATAGACTCGACAGTGAGTAAATGCATCATCACAGCTATGCTGATAACATGTCTTGTAGTAAGCGGATAGTACCAAGTACTCTTTTAGGACTCACAATGGGTATATTGCATTTCATGTGCAAGGAAACACACTTGTCTGTTAATCCTGAAAGTATTGAAATAATGATTTTTACAAGTATGAGGCTGTCGAGATTAGTAAAAGCCCTTGCCTTTAGGAAAGAGTTGAAGCTTTTGGAGTAATTAAGTATTTTGGAATTATCTTAGACGCTCGGATAGGCTGGAAACGTCATATGGAATACAAAGTAAAATAAAGACCTGTAGAAGGTTGTTTGGACTGAGGTGGTGTCCCTGACCAAGGGGGATCAGATCTTTATAAATCTCGGTACTAAGGGCTCCGGTATCTTATGCGGTGTTGGTTTTGTAGCCTGCCTTTTCTGTGAGAGTCAAACTTAATTTTCTATAAAGACTGCTATGTTTGATGATAACTGGAGCAATGTGGACTGCCTCACAGTCCTTCTTAAAGATCTTGACGGAGCTTCCAAGTTTGTGAAGGTATTTGTAGTGAAGGTAAACTGCGGCGATTCTGCCCTAATCTTTGGAGTGTCACATTGCTTTGAGGAGGAAAGCAGTGACAGAATATGATTATTTGCCTATTTGTAATGTATGAGTCTTTAGAGCAACTGTATAAAATGCCAACAAAACCCCTGTAATGATGATGGTATTCTGTCATCTATTATCACAACTCCGATAATTAATTTTACTAAATAGTTATCTGTGTGTATGCAGTGTTTAACGTCTGCGGATACACAGATGGGATGGATTATATGTCATCTAAGACAATAACATAATGCAACACCCAACACTGACATAACGTAGCGTGAGGTAACACCATTCGCAATGCTGCATAGGCTTAAAAGTAAGGACTTGGCAGCAACTGCGGAAATTGAATGCGGAAATATTTCAATCCTACTGCAACATTGAAATTTAGTAATACTTAACCAATAATATTGAATAAGAAAATTCACCCATTCTTTATAGATATATAGGTCATAGATGTTGAAGCAAGTAATCAGCATAGAAACGTACTACGCTTGCGTTCAAAACAGCTCGTCATCGGCATATGAAAGAGTGGTTTTATACATCTCACATTGTGATCGTGTGCTCTTGCGAAATATATGTAGGTAGTATTTATGATCTCTGCAGCCAACACAAAATGCAATGTGTGGAATTTTCAATATCTTGCTTAGATGGCGTGACTATGTATTGACTGCTTCCATTAAATAACATATGTGCAAGGTCGTTTATTGTGAATGGGGCTCTAGCTTTTCAAATAATATTAGCCGCATATTTCTGGGACACGTGTAATCAAAATCTACCTCCAATGCATTCGCTTATGAAAAGTATATTTTGCAAATTTCGAGAGGTATACCAGCATATCTCTTCGTAAGGAGGTTTTTCCGGACTTGCAGCTAATATCGTAGATATCCTTCGATCATTACGCAATGAAAATGAAAGCATATTAAGCACCAAAGTTCTGGACATCCTCGATGTTCTCATTTAGCTACAAGACCAAGTAGGATTTGGATTAGGTTTATTACGGAGTGGATTCGGCACTGCGGCCAATCTTGATCCATTGTACCTATGCCTCCAAGTGGGGCATCCCCGGGAGGAAGGATGAGGCGAGAAGAGACAGGGGCGGCCGTTCCACGGAGCCTCGACAGTGCAAAGGGAGTGGTCTCTGCAGTTGATTTACAATGCGGACAATGATTCTGTGCCGGTGGAGACCGTATGCACAGTCGTTTAGAATCCATTTGCTGAGCCTACACTCTTGGTCATGTGCAGTGCACTGAAATGACCAGTATAGTGGAGAGGTTTGACCGGGTAACTTTTAACGCTTCGGTGCGGTCACGTTAACATTTTAAAGTTTTAGAAATTGTGATTCTTAATTGCACTGGTGATTAGCGTTTTTTCTGTGAGTATGTGTGTACTTTATATATTTTCTTATTAAGATTAAAATGTCTCCAATTCAAAGCAAACTTGGTAGAAAAACACTTCACAGCCGAACCGCGAAATTATTAATAATGTCAATCTATTCCGAAACGGGAAGCAGTTTCTGGCGATATGCTAATAAAGACAAGAGAGGGTGAGTGCAGTAACAAAAGTATCTGAGAGAAAATTTAGTAAATTAATTTAAAGAAGGGGAGAAAGGTGAGGCACAAGTGACCTCCTTTGAAACATCTGGCAAGTACATCGTGTACCAGAAAAAATCACTGCCATTGATGACTTTGATAGGTGTGTGATTCCCCAAACAATTTATAATTTGTATATTCAGGAGAAAATTGTACTCACTGTCAAAATTTGGGACTCCTGAAACATCAAGATTCCATTAACTTTAAAGGGGCAAGCATTAGTTTAAAGACTATCTTATGTGGCATAGGTTTCAAGTGGAAGAAAACATGTAACAACAGTGCCATGTTATAGGAAAGGTATATGAGGAATTGGTGCGTGTCATATTTACGTGTCATAAAAAGGCTTAGAGACGAAGGAAGGTCGGTTATCTATGAAGATGAAACATATCTTCATACGAGAATCAGCTAACTCACTTCCATGCGCTACAAGCCACAAAGGCATCACTCCATATGGTCGTGCTGCATTGTCTTCCATCTTCTACCGCTAGAAGCAGATGCAATTGACGCTTGGTCATAGGCTCTCTCCAGTGCGCATAGAAAGTAGGTCACCGGCCCAGAACTATCGTCGCTACTGTAGATGGAAACTTCCCCCGGTAGGTCAGGTTCGGAGAGCTGCAACCGACCTACCGGAGGAGGAAGTGGCTCACTCAGAGCATATCATCCTGCTATGCGCCGCCGAGACACCCGCAGATACTTTTACCCTGAAAGAAACCACGAGATGAGAGATGATGTGAAATGATAATGCAGATAAAATAGAGGAAAAGGATATTCGGGAAATAATTAACCTAGCCAGCATTCGCCTGGTGACCCTCGAGAACCCCTAGAAAGATCCATGGGTCAGCTAGGTCGACAACGGGAATCGAACTCATGCCTCCCGATTACGGACCACAGAAGAAAGTGGCTGAGTCATCCGGTTTGGTACAGGATTTCAGTTGTATTAAGCTGGTTGTATTAATTTATTTAGTTGTGTTAAGCTAATAAGTGAGGTATTGCACACGATTTATAAATAGTAATTTTGAAAACACAGAATAGTACAAAATTATTTCACTACCAATAAATGAAACTGTCATATCACATCTGATTACCGTACTATTGTTTCAGAAAAAATGTAAAATTGTTTTGTCATAACTTTAGCATGTTTATAGTGCAACAATGATCATAAACTGCTTTTTGAGTTCATTATTACTCAGTTGGCTGAAAATCTGAACAAAATTCATTTTAAACTACATCGCATAAGAAATTTCAATACGAAAGTGTAAGAAAAATAAATATAAAGTAAAAGGATTTGGAAATGAATACAAGTCATTGGAGCATATGATCATAGGAGTTAAATGCTCATATTTTTTACCTTCAAAGTGCTCTGAGAGTAAAACCCATAAGATGTATTTGAAACCCAATATGTGTTTTAAATATAAAATCAGATTATTTAATTTTTTTTAACTTTGACCAAATGCTGGCTATTGGTACCTTAAGTCGTTTTCTTTACCAAGCACATCTTTCATATCTTTGTGCTTTTGACACTTAAGTTGCGCAAAAGTTAGAGCCCATTCAAACCCAGATTTTGAAACTATATAACAATAAAATTATATCATTTTGTTTTCTTGTTGCCTTTCGGGTTTTAAATTGTAGTTGCAAAATGTGCTCTGTACTTAGCCTTAATAAAAATGGCTGCGGCTGATTATAAACTAGTTTTCCTGCACAAAAATTACACTTGTAAGTCATTGTTTATTGAACTTTGTACAGATATATGTGAATATGAAGTGCTTATCGTGAACTTGAAGTGAACTTTTAGGAACCGATTATTGTCACATTTTTTTTATCCTATACTTTACTATATTTTTCAGACTATCTCGAGTACTGATACTTTTTTGTCTTTTTCCACCTCAGTTTCCTGGTTTGATGAATGTGAATGTGGAACTGTGAGCCTTTACCTTTGTTTAGTTATGAATATTTTGACAGCTCCACATCTTTTTCGTAACTATAACACAAACAGAAGCACTAAGGGATTTAGTACAGAGTTGTCTGCTCTTATTATGTACTGTAAGGTCCATTTGCGTTTTTATCATTTCACTGCGTCATAGAAACACTGGACTGAGAAAGTTGAACGCAACAGGTAAATGAAGCCACTATTGCAACGGTAATTCTGAAAAGCATATTTACACATTTATTCTCGAGCACAATATGCTAATTGAAGGTCTAGTGGCCTACTAGAGTCAGGGATCTTCCACTGGAGTACGGCTATTAAAATGCTTTAAGAGCTCTTAGCATCAAATTTTCTGAGTAACAGACGTTGTAGTGGTGCGCATCGGAAATGTTCTCAAAAGTGATGCGAAGGGTTTGGATTGGATACCCCTTGAATGAAGCAAATTGTATGTCGCCATCAATCAGTTAATTCTAACAGCTGGAGTATTGCCAATGATAGGGAAAGTTTAGCTTAGCTAGTGCACTAAGTAAACATTAGTCTACATGGCCGTGGGCTGTCAACTTGCGTCTATTTGGATCGAATTAATGAAGCTACACGTCACAGACGGAAGGTGTTTTCCTATGACATTACTCAGATTAAGAGATTTAAAGGTGACAACCGGTTTAGTGAATACGTTTGTATAATATTAATGGCCTATCTTATTTAATATTCTAATATACCCGCAATAATGTAATTGGATTGTGCTTGCTGAGAGGAATAGCCGTGATTAACGTTTGATAATGGTATATGCCTTTCCTCAGCTTCCTGAAGTAATTTATACATTGGAGTACGACATGTTTAGTGAAAAGTATTGGCTTCCGGTCTTAAAATCTCACCAAATTACGGACTACGTGACACCCGCATATTGGAAAGTATTCGGTAGATTCAGACTGAAAAATGCAATGCCATGGCCGAATTAGAGCCACGAAATGCCCGGTCCTCGCCCGGTTGCTCTTAACTATTGAGCTACCATGGCCCACAGAGTAATATTGTCATGTTTAAGAGCAACCAGGCGGAGACATGGTAACCTTATTTTATGAGAACAAAATGGCGTCCAACACCTTTCATTTACTTGAAAGGTGTGTCTGCAAAAGATGCGTTTGTGTAAAGGTACCTGCGTTTGGTTACAACATATTTTCTTGGCCTGAATTAAGTATAATAGGGCAATTTGCGTTATACCAAGGGACTTATCTGGTAAAATTTAATGTCATTATAATAATAGCTTCCTCCATAAATTTCTCAATGACATGAAGAGCTTCACGGAGACGAAAAGACGTTCTATTTCCTAGAAGAAGACAATGCATTTACTCCGACGTTGAACTGCACTGTAAATGGCGTTTTATTCAGCACAGTACCTTTTTGTTCTAATTTCATACAGAGTGGATAGGGTGCAAGAGAGGGTATTTTCCCGTTCCTTAAAGAAGCGAATGCAGAAGAATATTCTATTTATGATCCGCCTTCTCCAACCAGCAAACTATTTCGGAGTAAAATTGTCTTGAATGGCCCAAGAATAAAATACCTAATAGGAAGTTGAAGTCTAGAGCTGATGGAAAGAGCTTATTGCTGTTCTCAACTTTCTTCTTTGGACCATGGGGAGAGGAAAAGAAAGAGAGAGAGAGGACGTTATTACAAGAGCGCTATAACAAGAAATCAAATGATCAGTAATTCCAAGTATTTAGAATTCTCCAACTCACAAAGCAAAGAACGGCATTCTGTGGCAGCTTATCATATTTATAGCATATTATAACAATTGCTTAGGTACAATTTAAGTACAAACTTTCTTGATCTAATAGAATAAAATAAATTATAACGGATTACATGATCTTTTTAGTTTACTTTTGTGGTGACATTTTCTTTTGCTACCGCTAAAATACAAAATGCATCCTAATCTTTTATAATATATCGGGAACTAAATCACAACAGTTTACTTCGCCTTTACAATTATTACATCATGTATCATCACAAACCGAGTGGGATGGCTCAGGCGGTTTTGTCTGTGGCCCGCATTCTGGAGGCCCAGGTTCGATTGCCGTGGCCGACCTGCCTGACCCATGGGTTTTTTCGGGGGTTTCCCGGGTCGCTAGGCGAATGCTGGATAGATTAATTACATCCCTCGAATTTCCTGTCCCTCCATTTCATCTCCATTATCATTTCACATCATCTCTCATCTGGTGGTCTCTTTCAGGGTAGAAGTGTCGGCTGGTGTCTCGGCGGTGCATGGCCGGATGATATGCTCTGACGAAAACTACTTCCTCCTCCGGTAGGGTGGTTGCCGGTCTCCGCTCCTCTGCTTGGACCATTTCGGGACCACCAACCAGGGACCTTTGGGGCTCAGCTGCTGGGGTCGTTGCCATCCCGCTGCAGGGGAGCGGCTTCGTTGTCCTGGCCTGTCGAAGAAGGTCTCTATCCAATTAAACTGTAGGGACCCTGCCCTCCTTACTGTCGTGGCTCCTTGGGACAACCGCCCTCTGTCTCCTTCGCCTCATCCTTCCTCCCGGGGGTGTTCCCACTTGGGGGCATAGGAACAAAGGTCCCAGCATGGTCGCCTACATACCGAATCCCCTCGTGCCCACCTCGGTAGCGTGGTGGTAGCATGTCTGCCTCATGTTCAAGAGGCCCCGAGTTCAAATCTCGGTCAGGGTGAGTTACCTGGATAAGATTTTTTCGGGGTTTTTCCTTATCTTGAAAGGCGCATGTCGAGTAACTCTAAACTCCATGGACCCCGGGCTGATTTGAGCATCATTTCGCCCATTACATTCATCGTCCGATATGACTTAACGTTGAAGGACGTAAATTACAACAACAACAAAATCCCCTCGTATTGAAATCCCAATCCCAATCATCACAAAAAAGAAAGGTCTTACTATTTTAATGAATTTAAATTTCTAACAAACGCGTTACTAAAGAATGTCTGAAATACACTTTGCGTATGATATACATATGATAATATATCATTACTGTACAGAATGGGGATTGAATATTTTGCTTAAGAGTGGAAGTAATTGATTAAGGTGGAAGGAACGCATGAATACAAAACCATCTATGATTCCACTTACTTAACAATTAAAACAGATGGAGGTAGCAAAACGTAAGGCAGCGATGACAGCAGCATCAGAATTTCTATACAAAACTAGAGTTGTGGGTGAAATGTTAAGGAACTTATCCAACACATAGTCATTGATTTTATGCTACATTGAATAATCCGAATTAATATTTTTTGAGTAACGTTACTACATAGGATGATCTATAAAGACATTTTGGGGATACGAACTGAAGTTGCTAAAACTGAAACAGAAAGTGTGTCAAAAATAACAATTGGTTATCGAATGCGTAACTTATTGAAACTTTGCCAATGTACCTTGAATTTCAATAATAATGATGATACTCATAGTAATAATCAAAATAACATAATTTAGTGTAACATTTTCTGAAATATTAAGTGCACGTAACTTTATGGTGTGTAAGCGGGTAATTTCAAAAGCAGTGGGCTTTGGTAATTTATGGATAATATTACAAAATAAATACTTGAAGACAGGAAGAACAAACTTATTTAGTGAACTACCTCAGAAGCTTTGTCTTAGTCTCATTGAAAAACAATAAGAAAAGAGACAGATCAATAAATAAATAGAAAGGAAAGAGAAGGAATGGAAGCTCGAATATCGAGGCTATGAAGGACAGATGGTTGACTTGCAATGTTTATGTAACTATATTATGTGGAATAAAATAGAATAGAACATTTATTGTTTGACTGTAAAGAAACTGAGACACGGTTGGAAGTTTTAAGTAAAAAATGAATGACACTGAGTATAGTGTATGTGTGTGAAACTACACAAAACAGATAGGTAATTAATCGGAAGCAATAAAAAACGGTTAAATAAGGGAAAGAAAAATATATATCTATATACATAGATATACATGTTTTGAAAATAAAAAATAAAAAAACAATGGAACTGCTCTAAGGCATATTTTTGGCTAAAACTGAAATAACGTAAGGCAATATCTATTTAAGGCTAAAAATAAATAAAAATTGACTATTAAGAAACAACGACGTATTGCATAACGCTGCACGATATACTAGATGGTCCAGCTGCTCCGTGTTTCGCATAAGCAGAAACCCTCCATGCGTTAGCGCAGTTGCAGAATGCCAAGGGGAAACTTCGACTAAATGCACGGCAGTGACGTAGCGAACTTCCTTCTGCTCCTCTTGGTTTTCAGCAAAGTGGTATGATTAGAGATACTTCCCAGGACTAACTAGCGGGTATATTCCATGTTATTTGAACAGAACAGTGTAAACAGCGAAAAGATATTATGGCTTCAACTTTATTTACAGATTCTTTATTTTCGAGAGAATAAACTCACTTTATTATTATTATCATCATCATCATCTGGTGGCAGAACGTCTACCTCAAGTTCAAGAGGTCCCGAGTTCGAATCTCCGTCAGGGTCAGTTATCTGGATAAGGTTTTATCCAGGGTTTTCCCTTACCCTGAAAGACAAATGTCGGGTAACTCTAAGCTCTATGGACCTTGGGCTCATTTGAGCATCATTTCACCCATTCATCGTCCGATATGACTAAACGTTGGAGGACGTAAATTACCAAAAAATCATCATCATCATCATCATCATCATCATCATCATCATCATCATCATCATTATTATTATTATTATTATTATTATTATTATTATTATTATTATTATTATTATTATTATTATTATTATTATTATTATTATTATTATTATTATTATTATTATTATTATTATTATTATTATTATTATTATTATTATTATTATTATTATTATTATTAAATTAACCTTCATCAGTTAATATGTGACCATATCTATACCGAATTTGATCCTATTAGCCTTTGTGCTATTTACAGGTGTTACATTGATATTATTTACATATTTCGACTGGTTGTGTTAAGGTGTATTAAGTGACAATGAAGATAATAAACTTTACAATTTTCTTTGCTTTGTTCTCTCTCTGTTTCTATCTTTATCTCTGTTTCTGTGTGATGACAGATAGTACTGAAATTTGCCTCTTACTGAAATATTTAAAGTGAAATATTATTCTAGTTATTAAACGCATATGCTAACAATTAATGCAAGTGATAAGCCTGCAGAAGTTTGCTGTGAAAATTAATTGCTAGAAAACATGATTGGACTAAATAATTACTTGCAACGATCTACCCGTTCCCAAAGGAAAACAATACTTGAAAATTTGAACATTAATTCACAGGTTTAGTTTATCAACTTATTGGAGTGTAATAAATTTTTCGGCTTCCAGTAAAGATATACTGGTTTAAAAGAGTAACAGGAAAATATTTTCGTAATCAGCGTAAAATGACTATGACATTGAAGGCGATTGTGACTTCAATACTAATAATAAAATTAATACAAATGTTTCCACATACAACCATTAAGCTATTAAGTAACTTATACATGGCTGTGTTGTTTCGACGTCATCTGTTCTGCACCACCTGCGAAAGAGCTGACCACAACAATAGATAGGTTTATTGGCCGCAACACTTTCGCCAGGTGACATTTAGGTGACCTCAACCGATCACATCCACTTTCTGATAACCTCGTTTCACCACACCAAATCGGAACAATCAACAATTCTCCATCCTCATCCCACAACGCTCCACAAGTCCTGACGACATTGTGCCCCCCTCCTAAAGCAAATACACACCAACACAAGACAAACACGAATTATCTCCAAGCTGAACACCCATAGACCTTGTTAACCATAGCCATACAACATAGGCGTCAAACCAGTGAAAGAGACAAACAACACTAACAAATGCCTAACTGCACACAAAATCTCCGTCAAAGACTTAGGCTACGCGCTCCAAAATCTAATAGCTGCAAAACAACATGAACAATAACAACAAAAGCTACGATATTCCATAAATAGGAAACTCCAAGCGAGTGGAACAGGACACAACCGCAATTAGATATATTTTTCGATAGAAATAAATCCATGGCATTAGGTGTTATCGAAGAGGAAGAGATATCCAGTAACTGCAGCAATTAAACCATTGTGAATTTGTCTGCTTCCAATATGGTCTCTGGGAGGAAGGAATGAAGGAGAGATACGAAGTACAACAGATCTGCAGACAGTGTGCAATATTAAGTACGGAGTTGCCTACGATTCGTACATAGCACAAATCCTGACGCCGGCTAATTCTAGCCTTGCCGCCCGCAACTTGAGGATATCGCGAATAGACAAAACACTGCTAGGAATGAACATAGCCCCTGTAGTCCAGCCAGTCGACAGGGAAAATCATTCCACAGCAAAAATTCCATCATCCCGCCACAACACAACAGCCAAAGCTGGTCCTACAACCCTGAAACAGACGAGATGAAACAGTCGAAAGAGGTGATGGGGATATGAAATTCGTTGTACAAGGGTAACCACCCCAGTATTCGTCTATCGCCCCAGAGTAACCACGGCAAACCTCACGGTCTGAGTAGCGGCCCAACGGGAATCAAACCTGGGACCTCCCTAATGCGAGCTTCTCATGTCACTGCAGCCATTTCGTGTGGTGACCAAATACAACGAATGTTTAAATAAGTTAAACAAAGACTGTAAAGAATTCCAAACAATAAAGAGAAATATATTGCCGTCACCACACTTCAACACGGATGAATGGAAAATAATCATTGCCCTAAACAGACCTAGGTTTTAATATTCCCTTAAATCGTCTTTTAGTAGTAGCACCAAGAATAGTGGCAGTGGTAGTAGTTCTTTAACACATCACCTGAGAGCCGCAGGTCAGGTTTCGTGATCAGTTGAACGATTGTGTTCGTCTTGAGTTGTCAACTCATGTTTGATCCGGTGGAACTTTGCAGAATAGTTACAAACTAACCTGCGCCTTCATTCAGTTTGTAGTGTCCCGCGGCATTCTGTAGCACTCTCTCATTTCACCCCTCCCATCCGGGTAGTCAGAATGGCTAAACACAATAGGCCATGCTCTCCATAGAGACAGAAGAGGAGAGAAAATAACCCCTCTTGACGTTTGTACGTAGTTGAGAACTCAGACTACACCTTCAAGAAGGTGATTCGGCTAGCTTGAATTCTCTTTCTGAGGTCATAAGTATCACTGCACAATATTTCTAAAACGTTATTGTGAAACACGCTGAGTCCTGGCCAAACAACAGAAATCTATTCCGTGGTTTAAAGGCTTTTTCATTAGAGTATTTCTGAAACGTTTACTGATTACTCCCACATTTTGGCAAATGCGACTTCAGTACCCTATGGAATAATTGCAGATTATCGTATTCAGTAATATCTTAAATGATAATAAATTTCAAAAAAAATCTTCCAAATTCATTATTATGACACATTAATACCTATTAGTACTTTATGATAGACCTTAATAAAGGCTTTTAAAAACAATCGGAATAAAAATTGTATATAGATATATCAGATAAACAAATACCCCGAAACAAATAAATATTTGGTTTCCTAATGACGTGTAAATTCCCAGAATCATATCAGTGCCACCGTTGTGCCGGAATTTTGTCCCACAGGAGTTGTTTTACATATGAATAAATCTACTGAGATGAGACTGTCAATTATAAGCGTACTTAAAAGCCATAGGTCTAGCCCGATTTTGAATCTGCAAGCTTGGAGTCAGAAGGCCAGCACCTATGTGAGCCACACAGATCGACGCAGTTATCTCTATGTGCAAAACTGTCTTAAGAAACATTACAAAATTGGACCACTTCAAGTTTGCAGATATTCAAATGGTTATATAAAATAAACTCAAAAACTTTTGGGTTATACAGTATTAAGTTCTTCTACTTTAACTGACCTTTTATACCACTATGTGGTGTCAGGTTATTCTTCACCCTTATGCGGCTTGAGAAACAGAATCTCTGGATAATTGAGAGGGAGAATCCAGGATGGATGATCAGCACGATGCCTGTTGTGAGAGTGAGGAAAGTGGATGACAGAATGAGGGCGAAATGAAGTGATAGGAAAGATGATGATGGAACAATTAGTGGAATTTTGGTGGGGTAAACCTGAGGACCCGGAGAAAAGCCCAAGCCAGCGCCGTGTCGTCCACTACAAATCTCACTCTGCAGCCACCTGGGATCGAACCCAGGCCGCCTTGGTGAGAGCCAAGAGGTCCACTCGACCACGGCGTAGCCTATGATAAGTTCGGCACTCATAAAACTGTACAATCCTTGCGTATTGTGACTTTGTGGGTTCGTAGAATTAAAAATCTAATTTACAGAAATTCTAAATGTTCTTTATTTCCGTAGAAATACACTGATCAATTCTCACGTAACAACATTACGTCACATACACACCACAATTTACCACGGTCGATGACAACAACAAACAACGTTCTGATCAGCTCTCGTTACAACACTCTTGTTACACAACACTTCACAGCTATTTTCTACTACAACCGCTTCTTGGCGAGCCGTCGCCTTCTTAAATACCTCATTGATAAATTCGAGACTCTTCCAGAAGAATAAAGAAAAGCATCTATTCTTTGTCAATCGAGATATCACTAGATCCTTCCTTACGTGAAACCCTATCTGGGCCGGCAAGTCACTTATATCAAGCGCTATGTTTATCTGCTTATGCAAGCACTGTCCGCCTGTTATCTTTTTTCTGCAGGCTCTTTGTGTAGACTAACAAGCCGCGCTATCGCGTTGCCGCGACAATATGCATAACATACATGGGAGACTTGAAAAGTGAATAAGCAAATTTGACATGGAAATTCATAGTTGACATTAAGTATGAGCCTCACGTTTATAACGTCAATTTTATTCACGCTCCCGTTACCCTAGAAGGAGCAGTTATCATGTGCTAGAAGGCGAAATATCAACTAATCCTCTCTCTCTACAGACACCTTAGAACTATACTTACAAAGGTGTCAGGTGATGTATAATAACCTGTCTATTAGTAGTAATTTGCATTAAATGCATCTCTCTGATTCCAGAAAATGCTTCAAGGCACAGAGAAGACGCACTACAACAATGGCTGCATCAATGTCAATTGTACCGCCTATTAAGAAACACTACATGGATTCTATGAAGAAACTGCAATGCATTACTATAATTGGTGTAACCCTAAAATTCTTCGTCCAGACTTCATATTAACGCCGACTTACATACATAACTTTTTATATAGTTATTAGTAGAGACAAGTAAATATGAAAAAGCTATTTCCGAAGTTTAATTTTTTTCCGTAATATAAAAATATGAAAAACGCTTTCCGATATATTATAAAATACATAGTTCAAAGCCAAAACTTTTTATTACTTTAAGGGTTGGGATCAGGTATATTTCATTAATTTAAAAATAATCTATGCCACAATTAATGACCTGTAAAATTAACAATGTGGCAAAGAAATTATGTATTGGTAGATAAATAACTGCAGTAAATAATTGTTATATATTAAAACCAATGCGTAATGTGCGAAACGCGATATGCAATTTTGTTATTGGATAAAAAGCTATTACACAGGAAAAATTTTATAGCTGGGGTTTATGTTTGTAACAGACATTATATTTATAAATTTCGTGTCGTTTCCTTCATGTATTTCATGCCTTACAGCCTTAAAGACGCGTTTTACTGTAGTCAACAATCAGCAGTCCAAAGCGTTTAGAGACCGCGTTGAGTTATACATCCTTGGCGGTCGCCGCAACAGGATTTTCCGTTTAGCATTTCAACGATGCACAGCATCCTACGCTTCTCATTTTTATTACGTAAACACTTATTCTAAACAAATAAACTTATAAATATTTCAGAAGTTAGCAAATATAATATCCCAATAGTTATAATTTGTAGTAATAAGCTTCAGAAATGTTTTCCAGCTTCAAAATGTTGAAACTCACACCGCAGAGTATATTTATCAGCCTCTATCAAATTTAACAATCAATGTAACTGATGTTTCTTATCATATCTACCCATGCATACCACGATAAAACTATATATTCGTCGTAGTTCTCACTGCAGCAGCCGTCAGTAGAAGTGTCATCAAATACCAAGATGATAAAAACAGTATTAAAGATGAAAGGGTAGAGCCAAACTGAAAAATTCAACGCCATAGCCGGGATTTGAACCACGGATCTTCTGGTCTCCGACCAGCCTCTCTAAAACATTGAGCTACTATGGCCAACGTGCCAAATTGACATAAAACACGAGTCAGTTGGAGAATTTAATGTCATGTTGGCACGTTGGCCATAGTAGCTCAATGGTTTAGTTCGGCTGGACGGAGACCAGAAGATCCGTGGTTCAAATCCCGGCAATTGCACTGAATTTTTCAGTCTGGCTCTAGCCTTTCATAGTGCGTCCTATACACGGCTAATGTGAAAGAACAATTAATTTCCAGTATTAAAGATGCCCAACACTGGAAGAAACGCTATCAAGGCTTTTGGATCTTGTTCCATATTTAATAATAAAATACTAAATGAGTTACACCAAGGTTTATGGAGTTCATAGATTCTAGTAATTTTAAACCCATAAACATTCAAACAAAGAAACAAAAGTTTCTGGTGGTTTTTCTGGTCTGCTATAATTACGATATGGCAAACGCATTAAGAATAAAATGTGATTATTTTTGAACGCGACATCACACAGAAGAAAATCAAAATTTTCTCAAGCATACGTGACATTTTAGAAAGGGTGATGCGTGCTTTGCAGGCGCCTTTACTGGAATAAATGGTTTGGGTCTTCATAATCTATCCTACAGAGAACTATCCGAATAGAATATATGAAAACTTCGTTAATTGTTAGCAGAAACAATTTTAAAAGCGAAAAATTGTAAATACTTAAAAAATGTGAACAAATATTAATAGGGTCTTTAAATATAAGGATTTGAACAAAACATTATTAAAAATGACATTTTTGGTACATGTATGGAATTCTAAATACAAACTGCAGGACATATACATACATGTATCCCTAAGGATATCAACTATGGTTTAAAATACACCGTTTCACATACGCCTGTCTCTGGTTATTAGCAAATACAATGTATTAATACATTAGTAATTAGTTAATACAATGTATTAACAATAGTTAATGAAAGCGTTATCCATTTACTTAAATATTTCAGTTTCCTTTTTTACTTCATTTCTAGCGTTTATGATCCATCTTTGTCTATGCCCTCCGATTTCTGAGACGTTGGCATGTAAACAAATCCCATACAGTGGTCCGTTATTAACTAAATATGACACTTGGTGCCATCTACCCACCACATATGCGTAACATATGTGTATTTACAGTCAATGTATACCTAAACGGTACTATCTCTCGTGGTGGCACCGTGGCTGAGTAGCTAGGCCATTTGCCTCACTCCAGGTGACTCATGATCCTAGGCAACTACCGGGTAGTTAAATTATAATCGAACCCACTCGCTGCTACTCTACTACACGAGACGGCCGGCAGACGCCGGGTAACCTAGCTTACAGAGGCGGACTGGAACCCTTACCTTCAAATTAATGCTAGAAATTTTTTTTTTATGTTCTGCTCCCAGACAGTCAGTATATCTCGTGTAAATATTCTTGCTCACTCTCCGAAGCTCAACAACAGATATTCTTGTGATTGCTTGCACCATGGTTTCCCTAAGTTCCTGTAGTGTAAGAGTATTGCAACGTTACACTTTGTTTTTTAAATAATCCCATAAGTAAGTCACAATTCGTTAGGTCAGGATAACAAGGGGGCCACAAATCAATACTAATTATTCTATCAGCAAATACCTCTCCTACTGCATTTAATGATTCGGCATCCTTTATGCTGTTGCAGAATCTTGCTGGAACCAACTATACTATTTCTCTTCTTCCGTCAAGCAATTGAAACAGTGGCCTCAGAATTAACCTCTGATATGGCTTTGCATTTATTGTTTCATCACAGAATACGGACCCTATTATTCTTCAAGCACTTATCGCCAACCACACTCCAAGTTTCTGGTCATAATGAGGCGTTTCATCTAGTAGCACAGGCTTTTCTGAAGCCCAGTATCGACTGTTGTGAGTATTCAAACGTCCAATTAAATGAAACCAAGTGTCATCAGTGAAAGATAAAAAACTGTGAGTCAATGAAATGCCTTTCTCCAGATTGGAAATACAAGTTTTAATAATTCACAGGTTTAGCGGGATCATTGGCCTTAAACGCTGGCACACGTATGTAACAATAGGTTCCAATTTCAACAGATGTGTATCGTTCCAATTCTCACACACTACAGGAATTTAGGGAAAACATTGTGGAAGAAATCACAAGAATACCTGCTGCAGAGCTTCGGAGAGTGAGCGGTAATATTTACACGATATATGCTGCATGTTTGAGAACAGAAGGTCAACATTTCCAGCACCTATTATAAAGTAAGGATTTTAGTTCGCCTCTGCCGGCGAAAGTTCTCCAGCTTCTGCCATCCGTCTTACGCAGTAGAGAGAGGCTGTGAAAGGTTCGATTATAGTTTAACTACCCTATACATTTGGGATCGTAATGAATGAAACGGTATTTGGGTGGGTGCTTCGGTTTTCCCCGTCACTCATTGAAGTAAATGCTCAATCATCACCTTTCCTTTCATCGCGTATACTTTTATTTCGTATCATTTTCTTTCTCACTCTCATGTCAAGCTTTGGGCCATACCCACCCGTTCTTGCTTCTCCGCATACCACTCCGCCACCAGGGTGCAATGATCGCATTCTCGATTCCGAGGTATTCGACTGGTAACTACGGCCCAACCTACACTACCGTTTCCCAACTCATGACGCCTGTTGAGAAGCCAGATGGGACCTGCGGAGGTCGGGCGATAGTTCTTGGCCCTCCAAGAGCTGGCTGTTGTGCCTCGGAGTTTGATTAGTTTATGTAATATCTCTACAGTACATATGAACAATTGTATTTAATAATGATGAAATGTCAGCAAGTACCTAATTTTATTATGTTTTTGAAATAGACCAATATTCCTCTCAATTTTCGGCATACAACTTCTGGCAAAACGTTTCCAAGCAAATCTTGTGAGGTTGGTGTTGTTGGTTATACTTTTAAGTGCTGTGATTACAGTCCTTAAATCGATTACAGCCTATAATAGGTTTTGCACGCAATTTTCCTTTGTGCCTTTTGGTAATATATCTACTGTTAAGTGCATGTGTGCAAGTGAGCGATGAAAAGTGAGATTTTAATTTACATACAAACAATATTGGACATCCGAGAGGAAAATGTGGTCAGCATCACGCATTCCCAGACGAAAGTTCACTTTATAGACCGTGATTCGCTACCTATCGTAGCTCCTCAAATTTCTCACGATGCTAAGTGCCCACTGGTTCTATACTCGAGAGTTAAGATCCTCACCCCCAAGGGTGGGGTCGAATCCTGGCGCATTCCGTTGCAGGGGAGCAAAACTAAATGCCCTAGCCCACTACGCCACGGTGCAGGACTCTACTTCTTGTCGGTTGAAATAAGTTTTCTTTAGCATTTAGACATTATGTATTAGGTGTAATGTTATCAAAAGGAAAGCGATAGTTAGCTTTTAAAAAGAGTATCATTACGTGATGCCTTTGAAATTCCATGCTCTCTGCAGAACCACCAGTAAAAGAGATAACGATTTGCCATTAGGTAGTAGATAAACATCTGAAAATGAGAACAAAGAATAACTCGGAAATGGTAACGCTACAAGACAATTTGACTTAAATTGTGTGTCTTAAAGGGATTTACATTTTTGTGAAGTAACATTTTGCCTATATCTTACAGTTTACAACTTACACAAAAGTCATTTATATTAATGATGATTTCGCGGCCTATTCCTAGGAAAGTGACTGTATGCATTTTATTCATCCTAATAGTACATTAAACATATTTTATTTTGATCAAAATCGTTAGATATTGTTTAGACAACCAAAATAACGAAAACTTGTCCATATAAATGGTAATTTTGGGCCTGATGTTTATTTTGAAAATCTTGTTATTGCAACCTTGAATGACACTGGACGTGTAAATGAAAATTTTTTTATTTAACTGATATTTCGCTTTTGAGATATTATTTTTAGAAACACACAAAAAGGAGAGAGAGAGAGAGAGAGAGAGAGAGAGAGAGAGAGAGAGAGAGAGAGAGAGAGAGAGAGAGAGAGAGAGAGAGAGAGAGAGAGAGAGAGAGAGTTGGGGCTTTACCCAAAATGCTTTTAGTTGAAATGAAGGTGCATAGAAACGTATATTTTTTGTGATATCTATGTATCGATTTTTATGGAATGCAATACTACTTATCACGTACAGAAAGTGCCTTTCAAAATTTCCAAGTCTCAAATAAAAAATCTATTTTGGTGTCTTAGTAACATAATGCAAAAGTTCACTTCCCCGATTTTGTGCCAATTTTAGGGCACATATCCGTGCAAATCTACTTTCGTACATTGCTTTACGTTTGGTGACTTGTACACTCTTCCACCCCTGACACCGACAAAAATAGGTCAGTATCCGGAGCTGAGTGAAAAAAGACTCACGAATGTTGCATAACATACAATCTCGACAAAGCTGTTATCCAATCGGAATGTCGTCTGAAATACGATCCTTACCTTTGAGTAGCAAAGGGCGGTCCGGTAATTGCCGCTTTTGTTTGCGACTTGCAAGTTTGCTCTTTAGTGTGCCATTGTGCTTGAAGTATGCCCAGGGATACCTATTTCCTGCAGGAGCTTCGTCTTAAATGTGCAGTGTACCCCCGAAGACAAAATGTGTAATATGTAATAAAGGCAATTCTTTATTTCAACTGAAAACCTGAAATACCAGAGATTTGGATTTTAAACTTTTACTAATATATAAGTATAATACTATTAAGTATTATACATTGTAAAGTTTCCAAAGGTCCGTGCCTCGTATCTCTTAACTGTCACGAGACAAGTTACCTGTTATTTGCTGCTGTAGTGATGCAAAATATTTGCTTTAATGTTGTGAATGCCTATATATCTTTATATATTCGAGGACTGTTGTCAATTTAAATAGAATAATAGTATACGTTAAATGTGTTACGTAACAGATATCCGAAATGCACGTAAATTCCTATCAACAAATCAATAGGAGGGTCCTTCAGTTTAACCATGCTTCCCAGGAAGACAAAAGCAAGTTTACCTGACCTGATAGAGTACCTTTGTTTGTTTATTTATTTATTCAGTCAGTCATTTATACCAAGTTTTACAAAATGGCATCTGTTGGGTTTGGTCCTAACCACTTTTCCAGCAGCCATACATATCTACATTTCTTACACTTACAAATCAATTAGACAATACCAGTACATTTAGATTCTATAAACTAATAGAAATGATAAGCTGCCCTTACATTCAACTCCTAAATATACTAATCTACAATTTTAGGCCTATATAGATGTTACTTTGTATCCTTATATACCTAATGACTCATAAGGGAAATAATGAGTACTCACTGTCAGTGTCTGTCTTTGTGCATTCATAGGCAACTTATGCATGGGATAGTATTAATATTACTAATTTCAATAGACTATAAACTCTGCTTCCCTTTGAACTGACCACTTCCAGTTTTTCTTAACCTTACTTAACATCTGACCAAGCTTCTTCCCTCCTTACTAAAAAGCCTCCTTAATATTGTTCTCCTATCCACCTTCTCCCATTTCTGCCCCAATAATTGATTTCTCTATAAAACCGTTCCTTGGTTGCGTTCCTTCCATCCCTCCACGAAGCGGACACTGGCTTTGTGTGATCCCCTTTCCTAATCCTCTCAGTCTCCAAATGCCAGTTCTTAGTCATGCTGTTGCTTACCTTTGTTCATTATCTACGTTATCCCATATATCCTCCTTTCCCATGATTCTTTCATCGGTAAATAATCTACCAAAGACCTTTCTTCCATTATCCCGCCAAAAAGGTTTTGAAATTCCATATCTTCATAGCTTTTTTCTTTCTATCCTTACATTGTATAAGGCTTGACTGGCATTCAAAGATCTACATTAGCCATCATAGAAATGGCGAAGGAAGCGCATCGCGCAACAATACATGTGAGCTTATGAGAAACAGAGTTCACGAGAGAACAGAAAATTCATTGCTGGTAGCTTAAAAAATTACTGAGTTAGATGGCTCCTTGGTTACGTGTGAGGCTTGGATTGGAAGGTCCCATGTTCAATTTTGAAGTCCCCTCACTATGACTTTATTTGTAGTTTTCTCAGATCGGTAAGGAGAATTTTGTATTAGTTTCGCTTATATTACGATATCCTTCGCCTCACTTCTCTTTCCTAACGTTTCGTTATGTTTCGAATTGCTTCTAGGTTTCAGCGTGAGGTGATGTCGGACAAATGGTGCGTAAGGCTTGTTCCAAATATAGCACTTGCTGTGAACGTCAGAGGATTGCCTAGTTCAACGATTGCTGATATCCCCCTCCGGGTAGCTCCGGTAGTCTGGCTGGGTTATCTGCGTATCTCTATAGTCTGTCTGGCTTACGTGCGGTAATCTCCTATGGATCCGCCACTTCGTCCATTTCCCTGGGATCGGTAACCACAGCAGATCTATGAAGAATAGAGATGTTCCTTTCCGTTGATAACGTACACCTATAACTGTTTAAGAGATTCGATGTATGAGATGGACACACATATTCAGCCGAAACTGCACTTGGAACCTTCCTTGCTAATGCTCTTTTTTCTCACTATCTAACGAGCACACAAAAAATAACTGTGCCCAATAGATCACAAGTTTGATCCAAAGAAACTATCCCAAAACTTGACGCAAAATCCTGACAAAATAATTTTTGCTTATAATTCCTGAACTAAATGATATATTCTGTAACTTAGCAGACACAAGTGTAGAATACAAAGAGAAGGTATTTCACACTAACTCTATAGCCGTCTTATTGTATGTTAGACCTCGTAAGGAAGGGACAATAGGGAACTGCCTTACGGGAGTAAAGTCTGTTTAGCCAACGTGTGTGCAGTTCCCAGTCAAAGGGACCTCAAAGGAGCTGACCTTCCCGCCCACTAATGACCATCATAAATCTATCTCCACACTTCAGAAATGGAACACTGACGTTGGGGACCAATAGCAACCCAGTTTTTCTGAAAATGACAGTTGCATGTCTACTCCGCGTGGAGTCTCAGTTGCCAAAGTTCCAACTTCCTGTTATTCTGTTTCATTAGGTGCAAGACGGTGATGTTAAAATGTTGCAACATTGTAGAGGGGACCGTCAGGAGGAGGGTTCGTGTTGTAAAACGATTATGAGGGTTCCTCAAAGAAAGCGGCCGCCGTGCACTTGCGTTGGCTAGACAGACTTTACCGGGACCAATGCAAAGATCAAGAGCCAGCTGGTGCTGAAGATTCATAACGGCGCAAGCTGTCTTCATGCACCACCAGGCTTACGATTTTTCATACCGACCCCGACAGCAACCACAGCGCCGCCCCTACACTGAGAAGGCACAAAATCCACCCCACAACAGCACCACACTTGTCCCTCCCAGCTCCATCCGATCCGGAATGAAAGTACAAGAGGTCACGGAAAGGAAAGTAACTAATCCAGTATTCGTATAATGATAAAAGAAAACCGCGAAAAATGCATTTTAATCAGATTGGTCGGTTAGCGGGAATGGTATTTGGGACCTCCAGAATGCTAATGCGTACTACTTCGCTATTGACAGTTACATAACAACTCCATGTGGACTATGATTACACAGTTGTCATATTTTTATACCTTTTAATATGTGTTTATTTGCAACGACGTCAGAATTAGACACCATAGTTGACCCAATAAGCGCAGCAATGGGTCTGATGAATGCACTTGCACATCAGCCTTACCAATTAAGTCCATCCTCCCTTATCTATTGTGGATTTGTAATGCCCTTATAATTACTGAGATCCACAGATAGATGGAATAAATTGCAATTGAAATGAATGCATAGCGAGCAAGAACGTCAGCGTTACCGGAATTAATTTTTATTCCTTAGGATTAACGTATTGCGCATACATTGCACATAAAACTAACAGGTGAAAGTTTCTGTCCAATTCTAAGTGTTGAGGTGGTCTTAGTAGAAAAATGCACAGCAAAGCACATGAAACTGGTAATGGTATTGATATCGATAAAAATTAAACTCGTGTTTTATTAAACTGTGGTGCAAATACTTTTATATTGCAGTACAATTCTTTCACTTCTTTATGAATTAACTCTTTAAACTGCAGTTGTTATATGCTTCTATGCAAACTAACTTAGTAAATGGATATTTCAGAATAAAGAATTAACCTTTGAACTAGATAAACTTTATTTAAAGGCACCTTCTAGAACCTGGTTTGCTACTGGACTTAATGTGCATTTTATATGCTATTTTCAGAACACAAAACACTTATTGTATTGAACGTATCATTTTTTGCATTATTAATTGGCTTTTGTAGAATACACATTGGTCCTAAGTGTGGTATACAATGGCAGCTCCTGAAATGAACATTGGGGAAAGTGAGCATTTAGTTTTGCAGTGTAAGTATATCCACCTAAAATTGCTTCTGCTTAAATGGTTACCTCACACATTTATTTCCTGTAGATAGGATTTTTTATAATTTACGTCCTCCAACGTTTAGTCACATCGGACGATAAATGAAACGGTTGAAATGATGCCCAAATAAGCCCGGGGCCCATAGAGCTTGTAGTTAACCGACATTCATCTCTAAGGATAAGGGAAAACCTCGGAAAAAAGCCTTATCCAGATAACTCACCCTGAGGGAAATTCGAACTCGGGACTGCTTGAACGTGAGGCAGACACGCTACAGACTACTATATAAAGGCGGACATGTTATTAGGATGATAACCAGTCTAAAATGAGGGTATGTTTTCAAAATTATTTTATTTTTGGATATATTTCCTGCCAATGATGCGCCTTTTTACAAAGATATCCTATCTCAATGTCTAGCTTCCATCTCGAAACATCGTTTCCTCGAGGTCTGGAAAACAAGCTTTCATGATAGACTTGACTTCCTGATCATTTGAAAATATCCATCCTCCTAGGAACTTTTGGCGTTAGAAAATAGAGGGAAGTCATAGGAACTTAAATCCAGTGAACATGCACTTAGCCTCTTAGCCGTTGTAGTTTTGGGTTAAGTCATTCTGGTAGAAAATGTGACTCTGACGTATCTGTTCAAGAAGTTTTGCGTAACATTCGCTATTTAAAATTGGTGTTTTTACAAGAAAATCAACCATCAAAATCCGTTCTGCAATCCAGAAAACTGATGCACTACTTTGAAGCTTCACTTTAAAGACAAGACTTTCTTAGAAGTCTGGAATTCGATTGCGCTCACCGTTTCGATTTTTATTTTTCCCCTTGGGAGGCATTTATGAACGCAAATTTTATAGTCAGCGCAAAATGGATTAGAAGCATTTAAACCATGACAACCTCCGGGAACTTACAATATAATTCCTTATTGTTTGGGAATAATGGTACTCAACTTGCTTAAAGCCTTTTCATGTCTCGTTCATCAGTTAAAAGCGTATACACGGGTACCCCTGAGATGATTGCCACAGTGAAAATTCCTCTAAACTTGAATATTCTCTCTGAGAGGGCTATATCATTGAATTTTATGATCATTTCTTCTTTAGTGACTCTTCTTGGGCCTAAAATATGTGTCAGTCCCAAATTTGTATTTACATATAAATAGGCGTTTTGCATTGCACACTTCCCATCTCTTCATAAAATAAAGAGACAGACTTGTATTATAAAAGCGTTTAATAACAGCTATGTTCAACACTGGTCACCAAATGAGTTTTGATTAAAATTAATTGACAAAAACGTGGTTAATAAATGACTGCTTTTAGTACTGTCATACTCCCTATACCAGGATTGCTTAGCCAATAGCTTCTGAGGCTGAAATTCGGGAAACCCTAGGTTCCATTTGTCTTAGAGTGTCCGTCCTGATCTAGGGACTTTTCATGGTTTCATCAGATAATTAAAATAGAGAATTGAATTATTTACTACCAAAAATTCTCCTGTTGCCCTTTAGCTCTCCTTTCATTGCCTTTCGTCCATCAAGGTTCCAGGATCGCACATGATGTTTGGTGGTATGTGGCGAAATGTACTATAAGCAGGAAACTGATTTTTACTGACATGGGAAGCATGCTGGAGCCTTTCTCTCTGTGTCCTAGGGCCTCGAGAGGCTGTCCGAGAAGGATGTTGCGCTGATCCTACCACCATCAGATCTAGCCGTACTCTTACACTCTCGCCTTATCCGTTTCTTCCGGAGATTTGGATTCCCCAAAACGCCGCGGTACTAATATCCACTTCCACTTCCTCAATCATTAACTCAACCCTTTTACACCTCTTGCACGAAGGATAACTATGTAATAATAGTCTCGCACAACGGATGTTCATGAACCTGAAGTCTAAATTCTTATGACACCAAACATCTAAGAAGAGTGTGTAATTTAAAATACTCTAGTGATGAATGTTCACTGTGTAGATCGTGAGTATAGAAAGCGAGTCCCGGTAATGTTCTAGGGTGTGTATGTGTGAAGAACATGCACGAACACAAAGAATAACAACAGAATGTCGGCTAGTAAAGACCAAAACAGAAAGGCAGAGAGAACAGCCGCAACTTCCCTTATGTTCATTCTTTGCGTGTGTGGGAGTAGATTACCTAAGTTTAAACCATGTGGTTGGTTGTGAAGAAGAGAATGAAGAAGCGTTCAGGAGTAACTTCGTTTTGGGATATTGAATCTGTGTCCCTTTTTCCTACTGTCGCCTCTCCCGCCAGCAGCTTATAGCAGCCCATTTTCTCAGCTTTATGCCTTTATAAGAAATATAAATTTCAAAATGTTATTTATGTATATATACTGCATTCTCAATTACCATTTATAAGTAATCATTCCATGTATACGCCTAAATGTTTACCAAAATCTTAAATCTGACAAGGTTAACCTTTCTGTCTCTTACTTTCTTGCCCTATAGAGCTAAAACAAATGCGGTCAATTATTTAAGTAAATATAGTTCGTTGACGTTTCGAGTTATCATACAATTTATGGATTTAAATTACTGACGTTACTTGTGGAGTCAAATGACCAAGGCTGGCTTTAAACGAGCAGTAAACTAATTATACGGAACGTAACGAGTGATGTCACATTATTGCTGGTGTACCGCTTTTTGTCAGTTAAATTCCCCTTTTATCGCTATGATTAACCATTAGATATTAATACTTATATACTGTGTAACAAACATATGGCCTCTGTGGTAAGCTTAGGTTTATGTATATAAATTTTCCCGATCAAACAAATGCCGCACGACTACCCACTGCGTTCAGGTATGGATAACTCACACGGTTGCTATTCCTTTTGGGTGATAAACCTGGACGAAGATGCACGCAAGCACTCTGTTAAAGACGTTTTCAAATTGCTTTATATTTGCCGTTGTACTTCAGTAAATTGGAGGTTAAAATTATGAGACGGAAAGGCTTTCGTTGTTGAGGCTTTACAAAGCAATAAGCTGGTAAGTTAACGTTACTTTGCACATGCCTTCTGCTTTGTGGCGCAATGTGCCACTTTACGGGTGGATTGCAGCGAATGCATCTCCTCTTCCGGAATTAACCTTTTTCCTTTCTCTTTCATTTAGGCGCATGAGAGAAAAATACACACTGATTCACAGTATGCTGTAGATTTTAATTGTACACACAATGTTTTTGTAAGAATCAATAATAATAAACTGATGGACCATGTAGCACACAAGGAGTCCCATCGTTCATAGAATTCGGAAAAATGAATACGCTGTTATGAAGTTTTCGAGCGGACCAACAAAACAAATTATTAAATAAGAATGTTTTTTTTTTTCTTCGACAGAACTCAACTCAAACCCCTAAGATATCTCCCGAGAGTATGTTTATATGGTTATAAGCGGGTATAGTTGTAAGAGCTAGCACATAGAACTTAGAGAAGCAAAAAGGGCTTAATAAAGACAAGAATTCATACGTTTTATACAATTAACATACCTTAAAACCTTTTGCTTTTCGTTTTTGAATCGCTGGCTATTTAAAATGTAGATCTGTCCAAAAATATATATCTAAGTTTGCCTGTTAACTTCTATGGTGTTAAAGCTTCAGTATAAGAAATATGTTTACCAATGATGTTAAAGCCAAAAATGCACAACTAGCCTTGTATGTATTATTACGTTTATTTAGAAAGTAACTAAATTAATACGTAAATGATAAAACCCTAGTTTGAGTATTCAATGGCATTCTTTATATGCTATCGTTTATTTATAAATGGCTTCTACAAACCATGTTTGCAAAACTTATTTGTCTATTTCATATTAGCTATAAACTATTGAGAATTGGTTTATTTATACATTTACATGGAGTTACAAGAGGTATATTTATTCCGAAGCGATCCTTCATATCCAACAAAACGGAAAACCGGTTCCTCCTAATACGTGTTTATATAACCTAACTGTGCTAATAGCTACTGCAGGCAAAGAAGGGTGCAACTACTTTGTTAGTCTCCAGAATACTCTTTCCCAGGTCTGGTCTAACCTTGTTCTGTCATCAATGTAGCCACCCGCCTCGGCAGCGTAGATGGTAGCGTGTCTACCTCACGTTGAAGAGATCCCGAGTTGGAATGTCGATCAGGGTGACTTACTTCAATACGTTTTCTCCGGGTTTTCCCTTATCCTGAGAGAGGAATGTTGGGTAACTCTGAGTTCTGTGGACCTTGGGCTGATTTATGCATAATTTCACACATTTCATTCATAGTCGGGTATAATTTAATGTTGAAGGACGTAAAAAAGTCACTGTAGTCATATATACTGATTATTCGCGGGCACGTATATCAAAACAATAACAAACCATACTTTCTGATTACAACAAGATATGTTTGGCCACGTATAAGCACAATAGAAAGGGTAAACAGTAGGTTTCGGACGTGATTTTAGGTTAACTTCTATTATACAACGTTATTTACAAGCAAGCGCGAAAGGCAGATACAGCTGCCGGGGGTACTTGGAGATGGAACGGTCAGTAAAACCCTGTGCACCACTATTTTCCAGTCAAATTACAGAAAGCAGCAACCATTTCCGAAGCCCAGTAATGAGCTTCAGGAGAACGAATAACGAACATGTTAAATCATAGCATATAGTTCACTTTAGTTGTAGACGTGTGCAATACATGGACAAAATTCCAAACCTAGCAGTTCAGAGAAATACACTGGGAATGTTTCGGTTGTTTATTATCCCTTTGGACTTACTTCTCGTGAATAACAAAAACAAGTTGTTTAATTAGTAGAAATGAGATATAAATAACGTACTATGTTGGTGGAACCACTAACAACTAAATATGTTTTCACCCATTCATACCGTAACAATTAGTTCGAAAAGTTTTCAACCTGAAAAAGGATGCACTCATGTTTCAGCAAATAAAGGGTATTGTATAACTTGCTTCAACCAATTAAAAGAACCTGCTTTTGTCTTACACAAGTGTAGTGAGCTCTCAGAGATGAACATCCAAACAGAAGGAACTTTCTCTTTCTAACATTATAACGCTTCTGGTGTTTGCCAATCTAATTTAATATGGTTGTATAGACGTCGCTCAAAAATGACTCTGAAAACTGATAATACTGGAGTTCATAATGAATTTATTGTAGTTAAATAAGGATAGTATATACATTTTCCACTTATCACCATGTTCTTTCAATTGTGATAAGTATGGCAATATAGTCTCAGAAAACGAATATAGCTATCTAAAACTGTCATGCTTTCAATTTATGGAATATATACATATCTAAGTAATTTTATATTGATATATCTGGGACATTGTTTCTTGAATAAACATAAATTTTATATTAAACATAACTTAGTATATCGTATGAAAACAAAAAGTTGTGGAATAAATTACATAAGCAGCGCAACAACCCTGAAGCAAACGTGTACATATATCTTACACTACTGTTCAGTATATGTTTTGTAAATTTTACTTTAAATATCTTTTCTTTAAACAGTTATTCAAATTCTGACAAACAGACTGTGGCCGTTGTGGACTATTGCATATACTCCCACATCCCAGAAGATTGCCGTATATTTTCAGCGGTGTAAATATACTAGCAACAAGGTTCACCGGAATGTCAACTGATGTCAGTAAATATGTCTTGTTCACGAACACGACATACAACCTATAGAATCTGATACAAAGGTAGCTGGATGAGAAATGTTCCAAATGGAATTTCTCAACAAAGCGCAACCGGAGTTGCTGGAGTCTGTATATCAAAGTACTCAGCAAGCTTCCGTGAACCTCACAGATTGTCGATAGCGTTCATAACTAACCTTCATATTTGTATTTCTGAAGCAAGCAACTAAGTTTCTTTTTGTTTGTTTTGTTTTTACTAGTGTAAACAGCAGTTTTCATCTATCACAAAAATCTGACATCTGCAATTGACCGATCTTC
Source organism: Mantis religiosa (assembly GCA_030765055.1). Classification (NCBI taxonomy): domain Eukaryota; kingdom Metazoa; phylum Arthropoda; class Insecta; order Mantodea; family Mantidae; genus Mantis; species Mantis religiosa. The sequence goes on along the minus strand of CM060948.1, from coordinate 107,673,091 downwards.
AATTTTAACCTATTGCTGAGTACAATAAATACGGCATTGCGGCTACCCAGAGGAGTGTGAGTCCAGATAAATTATTTCGCAATATCTGTAGTGCACCAGAGTCGAAATTAAACATCAGAAGCTTTTTTCACATTAATTCATACAATGTGCGACAGCGTAGAATTGACTCGTTGGTTTCGACCTTGCCCTCTCTATGCTGAATGAATTTTGCGCGATTTGAGATCCTACATCATTCCGCATCAACCGAGTTACATATGTCAAAATTCAGCAAAGTAGGCAGTCTTTAAGCCACAGTAATAGGAAAAAGCCAAAAATGCCTTAAAATACATACAATGACAGAAAGTTGACTGTGTAAATAGCGAAACCCCAAATAAACCTACACAATGCATCATTCAGAGAGCAGGTGCACAAATACTTTCCGAGCACACAGATAAAATATAATAAGGAAAGGCAATAGAATTTAAGATAACGCTTCGAAATTAGATAAACCTGCAAAGGATATTTCCTCGTTAGAGGTGAAAGGTTAAAGGCTAATTTACACGCCACATTAAGCATATTAATGTTTCCTTACAGGCAGCAATTATTCTCTTTGTCTTTATGATTAAGTCATTAATGACCATTTGTCAGCCTCCTTCTATCGTCCCTAGGGTGTCACTCAACCTATGTTAAAGACAAATTCTCGCAAGGCAGAGGGTAATCAAAAGTAACAATTCATAAAATAAATATGCCAAACATCAAGAGTTGTGTACATTCTGCAGAAGCGTCCAACTAGATTAATGAGAAGCGTGTTACAATTAGGATCAATAGTTTACATGGTCTCTTAAGATCGTTCTCTTAAACTATGTTGTATAACTGATTATTCGGCATTTGTTCACTGATAGCATTCTTCGACTCAATTGTCATAAGCAACGATTTTAAAATACCAGATGGCATTCAAGCATTAAATGAAAACCCCTAATCTAACGTGATTAGTTTTCAAAACGAAATCTGTTTTCACATTTCAAATCCTATGTTTCAGTAGGTACGTTCATCTGGTTGGCTGGTTGGTTACCAACACTCCCCCACATGGCAACCTTGGCCTTCGGGGTAACCTCGTCCCACCACGTGATGACCGGATCCATTTCTCAGATGGAGGCACCCAGAGGGCGGTGTCCATCACCTCCAATGGCAGGGTGATAGTGAAGATGACGCTGAGGGGAGAGGACCTACAGCTTATGCCGTGGACTTCGAACCACGTTGGGTATAGGAGACACTTCACATGTGCTAGACAGAGGTGAAGGCGTGGATAGGCCGACTTAAAATCGCCAACCCCAGAGCCGAGAATCGAACTCGGGACCCTTAGCACGGGAACCGCGAATGAAACCGCTGCGCTACCCCGTCGGTATGTTCATCTACAACCGTTTAAACAGGAAATTTCCTTAATTGGAGTACCTGTGCACGTTGCTAATAAGATGCAGCCATTGTATCTGTGTGTGAGCCAACATTGTATGGGGCGCAGGAATGAGCAAAACCGTGTTCGTTCAATGCTTCCGTGGTCATGACCTTGAATTGCACAGTTTTTTTCAAGTAAATTCGTTCCACGCGCATTAGATCAAGCTGGCAGAGAGAATGCCACGTAAATGATAATTACCGTTATATATTTACGATTACCCGTTCGTTGTACTTATGATTTATATGCCATTCCACCTCTTAACTTCATATGATAGCATTCACTTAAAAATAATAGTACATAAAACATGCTATTAATAAATATTTCATAATAAAATTATTGATCATCCTGGGAATTGTGCGCTTTAAAGCGTTACCCTTCTCGACATATTTTACGTTCGACACAATGAATATAAACTTCTAAACAAAACAAAACCGCTTAAACTCTTCAAGAATACGAAACTGTTAATATAAACAAGCCTGGACTGTGAATATTATAAGTAAAGGCACACTTTTTAAAAAAATGGACATACTATAAGGTAATAAAAATCTGAATATTTTCTAAGATAGTGACCAACGAAACCGTGAATAAATTAATGATAAATAAACGCTCATTATCACCTCTGAGTCCAAAATTAGTCCGTTTGTAGATTCTCAAGCGATTATGGCTGTGAATCTATGACAACTTTCAGAGAGAGCACTTGGCACCTTGACATATATGTGTAACATATTTTGTACCACAGCCCCTGAGGAGGCGTCCCAGGGAAGAAGGGTTGAGATGAAAGAATACTAAGGGTCGTCAGAGCTATGGAGTTAGGACAGCAGAGGGCAGTTTTCCAAACAACTACAGATATGAACTGCCGGTAACGCCTTGTACAACCATCTCATTCTCTCTCCTTTGCGGGCTTATACTTACTCTGGGAGATGATCTGGAGATCTCCTCCTATTCGGAGAACGAGGATTGATATGAGGAAAGTAACCTGCAATGCACACCGAAGCAGCCGCCGATATGTGGAGCCCTGAAATAGTCAACCAGTATAAAGGTAAGGTGAAATGGAGGGAGGGAAAAATCGTGTAATGTACCTTATTATTCTTTGCTGCATTCGTCTAGTGACCTAGAGAAACACCTCAAAAGCCATTAAAGTCGACCGTGGGAATAGAACTGATGACCTCCCGAACGCAAGCCATAGATACCGCCACCTTCTGACCCACTCCCGGCGATCTCATACTGCTTAGGGATCTCACTTAATATTGTATCACATTCAGGCAGGCTTTTGGCTTCATTTGTTTAGTTCCAAAGCAAATGCCTTTTATATATGTTTTAAAGCATGCAAAAGGGTTGTTTAATATATTAGAAGCTCTACAGCAAAGCATATGGCAAACTCTCTTTGTAAGATTTTGTCAGAAATACAGAATATCTTGAACTCATTAAAATTGCTAACTGTTGCTTTTAGTACCAGAGTATCTCAACATTAGTTGTACATACACTTCCTCCTCTTGTCAGCTAGATTTGAATGTTTATAAGAGAGATGCACATCTTCATCGCTGTCACTGCTCACTTCACTGACAAGAACCGCCAAAAGAGAGTGACATTACGACTACAGATTTCTATGTGAATTTACCCATATAACCCATGTCTGAATATCCACAAGGTTTTTGCCCGCCATCAGAAACGAAACGTGAGGGCTTGTTCACTTATATGTAGCAGGTTGACAAGATCAATGACAGAAATAACTCCAACGGTTTTCGCACCGCGCAAACCGGTGGGGGAATGAAATACATCATATTTTATACCTTCGTTCCCTTTTCACTTTTACAGATTTGTAAAATTTTTCAGTTTAGGGAGATATAAATTGCGTCAGTGAACAAGGTTGTAGATTAAATAAAGGATCCAATGGGTCAGAATGAAAAAAAGGGTACCCCCTGTTTTTAACCAAATTATAGCCAAAAATTCGGGAGGGTCTTACAGTTGCATACTTCGGGCATACCAAAAGATCGAGTTGCTCTTATGGCGGCTTTAAGTTTATCACTCTGGTTTCGCCAGTAACGAATCATGTTTGGTAGTACGGAATACTCTCAACCCGCTGCTCGTATAATTTTTTTTCAGATAATTTCAAAACATCTCACATAAAATCTACAGTGAAACATTTTCGCGAATTCATGTTACCTGTAACACCTACAAAATAAGTGAAATTCACTTTCAGCAAAGCTGCTGCAGTTTTAACCCAAGATCTCGGTTTACTAAAATGGCAAGAGTTCTGCACCATGGCGTAGTGGGCTAAGGCATCATACTTTGGTTCTCTGCCACGGAAGGCGCCCGGGATCGATCACACCCCGGACCTTAATTCCCTAGTATAGCACCGGTGCCCACTCAGCATCGTGAGGAAACTGAGGCGCTACGGCACGTAGCGACCCTGGCTGCCTAAGCCAACTTTCCGGCTGGGGGTGCCGAGATGCTGACCAAATCTTCCCTCCGTACCGGTTGGATGGTCACCCACCTCTGCCTTGCGTATGTGGGCGTGAGGCTTACAGCCCGTTTGGCAGGCTTTGACCCACTGGGCTGTTTATGCCACGGGTTGAATTTTGTTGTTGAAAATTGTAAGAAGTAAACAGGTAGTAACCTCTACGTACCTTGGGTGATTTGAAAGATGATGCTATTAGGTATGTGAATGTCAGTGACTCACCCCCTTTCCCCGGCTACCTGCTCCTTTCTTCGCCAACGAGTGAAAGAGCAGAACTTCTTCTTGACCAACAGTCTACCGATAACTATATGTACACTATCAAAGAAATTCTGAAGAACGAATTTCCTTGAAATTACTGCCTGTCTGAAATTAATAGACCGGCTCTAACATTCGCATATATATTTTTTTGCCATAATTTGCTTACAAAACTTAGCGGGTCGTATGATCGAGACGTATTTATTTTGGAGTAAATACGGTATATATAGACCAAATACGCAGTAGGTATGTTAAACATTAGACTACGGGGGACCCACTCACTTTAAACTACAGCAGCTGATCTTACTAACTACACATAACTGAAGTATGCAGATATTAATGTGAGTGGGACGAGCTGCTTAATAAACGATACCAGCTAATGTATTGACTAATTTACTTTAAAGAGGGACTAAATTCTCTGCCAACCCTTAAAATTTAACCATTTTAATGCATCTGATCACATTAAATATTAGTTGTTTATTAACAGTTACAATGAAGTATACTAAAACTAGGTATAAATTATGTAGATATTTTGGAACAACCCCCACGGGACGTACTGGTGAAGTTAGACAAGGTTTGGCCAGACCTAAGACATACAACAGAGCAGAGAATAGGGTCCCTAGTTCCAGGTAGCAGCTCCACCAACTAACCCTCCTTGTATGCAGCTTACGTATCCCTCTTGGGGGTCCGGGACTCGAAGACCTCCACCGTTCTGCTAAACGGAAATTTACAGAGCATCCTTTATCCTTGCCATGCAGCGTCAAGATTCTGATCGATGCTTACAACCTTGAAACAGCCGAACAGATGGAATATGAAGTGAAATGGAAGGGCGAGAATTTTGGGGAATGTGGCATTTATAGCATGATTAATGGTTCTAGGAATTACCCGGAAAAAAACTGTGAGTCAGAAAGGTCGGCCGCTCGATGCGAGTTGCATTCGCTACCGCCTGATTCACCTTGCTCGGTGTAGTATACAATAGCTGCAAAAAACAAAATATATTGCAGTTCTTCAAAATTATCATTTTGGATATCTGGGGCGAGAGTTGAGCTGCCTAAGAACCGCCCATTTCTCGTGGTAGCGAGTTAACAGCTCAGAAACGTAACTGGTCATAGCGGAAGTAAAACGAGCGATCCCCTTCCCTTTATGCCCAGTGAGCCACCATTCAAGTGGTGCAGAAAAGCATGAAACTTTGAGACAATAGTGTAAATGAAGCACAACGACGATGTGCGCGACTTCGCTATCGCTCCAATGACTGGAAATGATCAACTTTAATTCGTTGAAAATGCTTGGTTTGTTATGGAAGGTACGTTACGTCCAGTTGACTGGAAAAAAGTATAGGGTGTGTGAATACTCGAAGCTCTGCTGAAACCGGCAGTAATATTTCATTAATATTGCGAAAAGTTTATTATCAGGGAACGATACCATCTTTGGATTGTTGCATCGTGGGCTTTGTTAATGGGCACATAAATCCTTAGCATTAGCCCCAGATTATAAAAACGAATATTTATTTGGTCATTTTATCCAAGTTTCTTTTTTGTATAGAATTCTTTTTTCTGTTTTACTTCAGAACACGATTTCAAACATCAGAAATGCCCTGTCAACTGAGAAGTAAAAATTATTTTGTATATCCCTCAATTACATGTTTGGAACAAGATATATTCCTGCCTAATGGTTACTGAGGAAAGTGAGGCTTGTGGTTGGAGGAGTGGTTATTGTCAGGGGAGCAGATATTATTATCGCTGTGAGTTCATGTCCCAAACTAGAAATGAGACAGGCCAGTTGCACTTTCTGCGTTGCTATTGTTCTTATTCTTAAATCGCGTCATAAGCTACGGAGTCCTTTTCATTCGCAATGAACTTGTTGCAATAGAATAACTCAAAAGAATAGATAATACAGAATAGTGAGTCCGCAAGGTTGTTGATTTCATATTTTGAGACAGTCCTTCGAAATACACTAGAAATACATTTTCTGAGAACAAATTTATACTTTTTGATATTATCTAATTCATGAGCTGTGAATAACATTTCTCGTACATCTTTCTTTACTTTTGTGGCAAGTTATTTCTAACATTGAGCGCTTTTGCCGTAATTTCTGGGGGTGTAAATTCAATATCACTGTTATTAGTGTCAGATATTTTGACTTATTTCCAAACTGGCGCTAGTACTGTTGTCGATCGAAACGAGAATAATCGATACTTGCAGTTTCATAATGTTGCGTGCTCACTTCTGATTGGTCGAATACCAATACTTTAATGTACAGGTGTACTTTAATGAGATACATTAAACTACTGCTACCAGTCGTACAAATACTAAAGTTTGGCATGGTCAAGCATTAACATAATTAGAACTGCGGATATGTAGATCAGAGTTGCTGTAAGTAAGATTCGGCTGTCTTGAGTAATGGGTGAGATTATCATTGTTATCATTATTACTATTATTATCATCATCTTACCACAGGAAGTATGCAGTTAATATCAGTTAGTGGTTGGTTAAATCAATGCAACAATTAAAGCTACAGAAAAAGATAAATGCTAAAAGGTGGACAACGGAAGGAGACACATCGCACTGTGATCCCCAGGGTTTCGCGTGTCGCCAGGCGAATGCTGGGTAGGTTCATTGTATACCACGTAGTGTAGAAAGTGTCGTCGGGGGTCTCGTCGTTGCCTGCAGGATGATATGCTCTTGGTAAACTGCTTCATCCTCCGGCAGGTCGGTCTCTGGTCTACGAGCCCGCTTAGTGTGCTGTTTCAGGACTACGGCAGTTGGGTTGCCAGTTGTACAGACTGCCAGGAGTTAACAAACCGGTAAATGGTTGGTAATCTGTCCTCTGCTCTGTCGTGTCTTTTTGGAGTCGATCACCCTCTGCCTCCTCACCCCTCATCCTTCCTTCCCGAGGAGCTCCACTTGCACCATAAGTTCCAAAGACCACCCTGGTTGAAGGGCCGAATCCCCTCATTGAATCTTCTATTCTATCTACCCTAGTGCGCCTAACACCCCACAAGAGGCTACAGATCACAGACGCGCGCAGAAGTTTCTAACAAGTGTTGAGAGTTCTTCATCCCGACGTCAGGACCTACTCCGCAGCCACCCGGTGTCATCAAGCAACTGCCCGACATGAAGACAGCCACTATACACGTAGCCCACCTCGGAGAACTTAAACTGCGCAAGCACCTTCTTAGGCCATGAACGTTAAATGACTCTAAAAAGAAGTGAAATGCAATGAAGGGCAGTGATGTAAAGGAAATCGTAGTATGACAGCAAGCCCCCCAGAATTCCTCCAAATAGTAGTGGAAAACAGGAAAACCAAACGGAGAGTGGAGGTGAATCTGTGACCCCCCCCCCCCCCAAATGCGAGTCACGCAGGTTACCGTAGCCAACGCACGCGGTACAATCACAACTGTTGTGTTCAAAGTGATAGTACACCAAATGTACGTCCTGAACCTTGGCGTAGTGAGCTAGAGCGTTGTGCTTTACTTCCCTGCGTCCGGAATGCGCCTGGGATTGATCCCACCCCTGGGGAGTGCGGACTTTAAGTCCCGGGTATAGGACCGGTGTCCACAGAGCAGTGAGGAAATTGAGGAGGTACGCTAGGTAGCGAAACCTGGTCTAGAATGCCAACTTTCCGGCTATGGGTACGTGATTTTTACTACATATCCTCCCCGTATCGGTTAGATGATCCCCCACCTCTGCCTTGCGTATGTAAGCGTGAGGCCAGCAGTCTGATTGGCAGGCTCAGCCTCACTTTGGGATATTATGCCATGGCTTATGTTTTGTTTTGTTTTCTTTTTTTTTTTTTTTTTGCGTTTACACCAAAAGTACACACCTCATATGAGGTGATAATGTTACCAATACATGAACGATTTTGAGTAAAATAGCAACCAGAAGCAAGTAGTTCTGTGCAATTTAACTATAAAGATGTAGGTATTTTACCATCGCTAGTGTAACTAGGATTGCGTGTTCAAAAAAAATGGATGGTAATTCGGAAACACAGTACACAGTGCTGCGTTACTCATTCTGGTCATGCATTAGTGTGTGCATTGATCAGAATTAGGCATGCCTTTTATAAATTCATTATTTAATGAGTTATGTGGCATGTCTGAAAGATACTACTTCCAGAAGAGCTGACTTTCGTTCTTGGGTGTACTGTTAGATGCAGACAATTGCAGTTTATTTTAAATGACTTTAGCTTAACAAAGCTTTTCGGGCTAGCTGCATGTGATTGAAGGGGTATAATGTTGCAGTATGAACCTATACAACAAAAAAAGGGAAACGAATACTAACAGAAAAATACAAAGAGGTGGGAGAGGCTGTTGAAGATTTTCGAAGAATTATGTTTCGGTGATTCTGACTATGGTATTTTCTTATCTACTGAAAGGGTAATCTTTGGTTATGCCTCTAATTGACAAAATTTTATCTTGGATTTTGAATACTCCTAACGATCAAGTAATAGTGTTGTTTTCTCCCGCTTTCTATAAAGAGATGCGGACATCTAGGGAGACAGCGGAGCCAATTAAGTTTTATATGTTATCCAAGAAAATATAATCCTGATATATCAGAACTTTCAAAGAGTAATACAAATTTGGGCTACGATCCTAAGATAAAATAGGTTTCAATTTTGCTCTCTAATGATGAAACAACAGAAGAAAATACTATGTGAACAAATATGTGATTGGAATAATACAGAAACATAATAGAGAAGCGCCAGAAAAAAATCAGTGTTTATAAATTAAACCAATGAATATTCCTTGTTTACACGTTCCCTTTTACAATTATTGTAATGGGGTTAATATATTACCATTATTCTATATCGATAACTTTAAACAGATGGAAGTGTACAAAACCGACATAGTAGCGCATTTTGAATGTTTCACAAACATTAACTAATTTATTTCCCTAAATATGTGGATTTGAAATATTTTGTCAGGGAAGAAAAAGCTATTTGCATTAATGTACACATTAATTTAAAGAGTATAGGGCACAGATGACACAAAAGGAGGGAATACTCAGAGAAAGTGAAGGAACTATAAGAGGACATAGGTTAAGGGCAGACAGGCCACAGGGAAGCGCGGAAGTCACTAACAGTTAATGGCTGGAATATCCATCTCCATATCGGAGTAGCCCAAATAGGGCAGTGAATGACTCATTCTAACAGCCATTCTTCTAGTAAATATCTGCAGAGATCCTCTGAAGCAAACATCCACGCCACCTGTCCGGCACGGCTACACGCCACGAAATTTATAGTTAGAAGCAACCCTGAAAACTGAGAAGGAAAGAAAGGGAAATGCGGGAAATGAGATCATGCCAGGATAAACCACCACGCCCTTCACTTATCAACCAAGTAAAATTATGATTAATCAGAGTAGACGATCAGCGAGAACTGAAATCAGAACCTTCCATATGCGAGCCTCAAAAGTACCGTGAATATATCTTGCTCGATCATTAAAGAAAATAAACCTGAAGGGAAAATGTTATTCATGTGAAAATGTTACTGCGACTGTCAAATACTATTTGTATTTGGTTAATAAAATTGGTTGTTATATTTTGGTTTTAAAACATTTGCATTTTCTCCTGTTAGATGCAAGAGGAAAATTAGCTAGCGTATGTCGGTTATGTACACTTGTGTGCACACAGTTCCGCCAGTAAGTTAATTACGTGCTACCCACAGTGTCAAATACAATTAAGATTGACAAATTATCTTGCAGAGCTTGAGTCGTTAACGTAACATCTTGCTGCTACTTAACAAAGCCAAAGGTTGTTTGAATGATAATCGCAGGAGACAACACTGCTTTGTACGTATTACGTTTCTGTGGTAACATCTCTAGGCTGTAATATTTTAAAACGTTAGGAAATAAAGGCTGCATTTTAATTTATCCAGCTCTTATTGGAGTACGTGTAATTAGTTATGGCTTCAGATACACAGTAGACGTTCAGCAGTAGAATGGGTGGCCTTTAGTGCTCTGTACGAATTAAATTGCGGCATACCTTATATCTAAGATTTTCAAAATAAGCTTCACCCTCCTTTGTACATAATATATTATAGTGAAACGTGAAGAGAAATTCTACTAAACAAACCCTCCTATAATATAATCTTAAAGGAAATAATCACAGTGGACAAAGCATGAAAATTTCTAATTCTATGTGATTCCTGTGTGGTCCCTGAGTTTGTAGGCCCAAACCCTGGGAGGACGATGAATATTTTCGGATGTAAATGTTCATAGCATTGCTTCCTTCAGAGGATAAGTAAAATCGGTGGTCCAATGTCGAGATTTACGACAGTACCTCAATCCTGATAAAAAGACATCTGAGCAAAGTTAAGCAGATTTTCGCGCTCGTTATGGAGTGGAACCCTGAGAGCAATAGCTGTTAAGGAGTGGCCATAAATAAAAACTCAATTTTACATCTAAATTAGTGTGTCAGTGCTGAAGGATGTTATATAACCTTTAAGACAGTTACTCAGTTGCTCTTGTTTGGTACCTGAACATTCTGGTACTGGAAACAATTAGGAGGTGGACACGCTCACCTAGAAGGGCACAAGACCTGGCAAAATAGAATCCGATGTCCCCCCAGAAGTGTCAAGTATGAGATAAGTCAGCTCTGAGGACTCATCTTGATATCTGGAGTAAATTAACCATCCCTAATCAAGTTCATTATTTTATTTTAGAGTCTGGCGATAAGCAAATACCGCTCCCCGTGAAATTAACTGATCTAGGTGTAGAGATTATTTTACGTTGGTTATTTTACAGGCCCAATATGCTACTAAACACGTTTGGAAAGTGGGACTCACACAAGATCCTTTTTGCAGAAAAGGTAAGAGGGAATATAAAATCTCTCAGCATATACATTGCGGATGCACAAACGTGTATCTCTAATTTTTCTCAAACTTGAAGATATTGGAAGGAAAGATAATGACAATGGTTCATTTCATCTGGATCATTTGACTTGAATAAGTGCCCAGAACGAGAAGAAAGACGTTCCAACAGCCTGGAGGACTCTAGTAAGGATACTGAGTGTTTCGTTGTTTATTGTTGTTATTACTATTATCATCATCATCAGCCTAATGGTGTGTTTTAGATTGTTCATTATCATGTTCAATTCTATAATCTATACAAATAGTGGAATCATATGAAGAAGTTTTAGAAGAACTGATAATGGAATCCATTCTCTCAACTAAAACCTCAAAGGAACTGATACACATATGTAAGCATAATAGGTTGAACGAATATCCAAGATAAATACATATATAGCCTAATGGTAAAATATCCATAGGATCTCCATCCAAATAACAGAGTATGGTACACACCAAATAAATGCTCTAATGTTTATTTTGCCTATGATGAAGAATGCGATTAAAATTTACAATTCTATTGTCATGATAAGCATAAAAGTAACGCTTGAAAACACAAAAGCTTTTTAACATTACTTATTAAGTTTAAAAATATAAAATATATATCCTAATAACTATGTGTAAAATGTATTTCATATTCCTCTCCGAAATGGTGTAAAAAATTAGAAGAAATTTAATGTTCGATGTTGGTCACCATCTGATTCTTACGACCTGTGCCAAACTCTGTCAATTAAACTTAGAACTCCAAAATGCAAGAGTAAAACGGGGCACATCACTTAACAGTTGTACACTTTAACGCTTCTCGTTGACTCCCACCCACACGGGCTGATAGAGGATGACTGATAACGCTGGTGTGACGATCATTCCTCGGTTCATCATGTCGATAATCAGCCAGTTCCTGAGATAACACAGTGAACATCTGTACCAACTATAACTGTCAGAAACGTGGGTGTATAATATCTGTTTAAAATATATAAGTTACTGGGTTGAAATATCATTTCCGAGGTCGTTAAGGTAAAGATTCCTGAGTGGGACATCTGAAATATCAAATCCCATCAGCCCATCCTCCTCGATTGAGTTGCTGCTTCCTTAAAAGTTTTCTTCATTCCGTATATCTGCCAGATGCCGAGGAAGTACCTTAAGCTTAGCTGTGGAACATTTCCTTCGTGGTGTTCCTTTCCTATCTATCATTTAGTTTCATATGTCATCATTAGTGTCCGGATACTTAAGTAAGAAATATTTTCCCCTTTATATGTACAGTCCGGTGCACGGAAATTTTCCGATGCTGTTGGTATCTTTTGGTGTGTTACTTTATATAACGTTGGCATAACCGTTTCATCATTCGTGTTCTACACCAGTCCTGGCAGTGCCAATCTCTTATTGGTTTATTCCGAAATCCAATAACACAAGGAATGACCGATGAACAAGGTGCGTAGCCGTGGTGAGTAGTGCAAGGGCAGAAGTAAGGAGGAATTTAACCTTAGTGGAACGATTGTCAACACCACCTCCGTACTGTGTCCGTCGCTCTTTGGTTTGATGTCATAATTCGGGAACCGGGCAGAATGACAAGGGATGGGTCATAAGGAATAGGTGTTCGGAGATTAAGTACTAGAACATTATTGTCTTTGTGTTTTCCCCCTTATGTTTGTCTACGTGACGAAAATATGCTTTAGTATGCTCGATATATTTTGTGTAGATAGAGCTTAAGTTACAGCTTTAAATTATTTGTAATGAAATGAGACGATTCGAAATAAATATACGCAATGTGGAGTTCAAGTTCATACACATAATAAAACAGATAAATCTGGCACATCCCTCATTCCCTTCCCTTAAAACTGCACAAACCCGAGAAGGTTCATTATTCGAAGAGGATGGGCAGTCTGCTCCTGTCCTCAATAACCGCTGATAAAATAATCGAAGTCCGATGAGACGCATTTTGAATTATATGTTTCAATGTAGCTTAAACTCTCTAGGCTTCTGGTTCACATTTGCCATCGCGAAACAAAGGACAGGCGCACGCCTTCCTATCGCTGAGAGGCGTTTAAACTGGGGGCGTGGTGCGATTCACCTACCAACCTAAGCAGCTGTTCCATATATCGGAAAGTTTCCGTGCACCAGACTGTACATATGTAAAAAAATGTTCAATACCCTACTATATTTCCAAGAAATGTATATGCAATATTTTATTTCACCTGAAAATACATGTTTTGTAATAAAAGATATGTGATTAAATATTACATTTTCTCATAAATACATTTTTAATACATTTCGGATATTTTATAGATATTTTCGATGATATTTCTAAAAGTATTTATATGGTGACGTTTTCCTCGTTTTATATACAGCATAAAACATAGCTTATGAGAGTCATTAGAAATCATATCATGTCCAATCGGTATCTGCTGAGTTGCATGTGCAAGCGGGGAAAGTACATAATATTTTACTTCCAGATTACATCATACAAGTTTGTTAAATCTGACTAAGCGATGACGTAATACACAGAGCTCTATATTGTTTGAGCCTCATAGCTATAAATGGATCACATAAAAGTAGCTATGAGTGATAATTGGTAGTTTGAATTGAATGCCAAGCTTATAAAGAAATGCCAGTTGAAAATGTGTCAGTAGCGAAACAGGAACTTTGGTCCTCGGATCAATTATTCATTTAATTATGTAATATGTTTAATAATTATACATAAATTTGAGAACTGTAACTAGCTATGTTAGTGAAAGTAAAATTGTAGACTTTGATGAAAAACATTGTAACGAACCTCGGCAGATATACGTGAGAAACACTGCACTCCCGGGCGACAGTCTATGAAGGGCGGATGTCAGACAACAGAATGGAATGCTAGCTATTTTACTGTACCGCTACACAGGTCAATATCCTCTTAGATTTTCCTTGTGACGCCGTGCTGTGTGTATATAAGAGGGTAGCAACCCCCATTCAGTCCTCATTTGTTGCTCATTGCTCATTGCAGTCAAGTGTATTGTATACGTCCGTCTGGTGTGTCCGACGACGTGCCGCGTCCAGTAAAATGTATTATAAAATGTCCGCCAAAAGTGCAGTTATTTAAGAGTGCTCGGGTTCCACAAGTGTAAGGACAAATTAAAGCAGTTCCGAGATTATCGTTGGTTTGTGTTGTCTCAACCTTAACACCCTGAGAACCCCCAAATAAAAGGAATCCATGCAGGAGACAGCAGCTAGAGCCAAGGGTAAAGCAAGCAGCCGACGACGACGTGGAGACCGAGGAAGAAGACCCGACGTCGACCCAGGTACGTGCAGCCGTGAGGTGGAGAGATAGTACTGCCGCAGTAGCTAAGGTGTTTAATGTAGCTTTGGAAACCTCGTGGCCAAATATTTAAATCTGATATCTCACTACAAGTCTCTGAATTCAAATAAACTAGATGCGTTCTCACGTTTTGTTTTAATTTGTTCAAACTATTTTTATGTTATAGAGACATTTTGCGAATCATTAGCACATAAAAATAAATATATTGAAGCTTTTTAATATAAAAATCCGGTCCCTAGCCATCGCTGTGGTAGAGTACGCAATTCTACGTACTTTGCACATCGATGGTGAATGCCTTCCGATATTTTAGACCACATCGCTTGCATTACTTAATTCTAACAGCTCTGCTGAATATTGACATGGTCCAATTGATTTTCTGTGAATGTAGAACGGTACATATTAAACGGGTATTGCACTATTGATTATTGCCGCTGAGCAGCTTGGGGCCAAAGTGTGTTTGACTTCAAATTGAAAGGAAGTAGATATTTTACTGCAGGTAGCCCTAAAAAGATATTGTTTTCTGCTACAAACCAGGCATTTCTTCTTATACTCCAGGAGAACGTATATTGCGAAGTCAGAGGATTGTTAATTTTGAAGATAATAAGGGTAATAAATAATACAGTGCATACATTTTAACTTCCTTCGTTCACCTACAAAACCTGTGACCCTAGATGCATAAGTTGCTCATGCGCCTCTCATTGGCGCTGCTAAAATGATTGATTATTGCGGTAAGTATGTGGTTTATTTTCTGTGCAGAGTGTTGTGTAGAGCAAACTTCATTTCTCAGTTCGTATTTTCTCAGTCATGTCTCAGAGGTTTATTCCAGGAAAGGAAAAATCATCTGCGGTGACTTTTAGAATACAAATTCTATACATTACGGAGAGAAGCTTCAGATCGTTTCCCTGAATTATTGTGGAATGGTTTGAAGTAAATACACGAAAATTGGATGAATTACGGAGTAGGATGCTGCTCTAAGAATTAAGTAATATTCTGAACTGCAGCATGTGAACCCAAATGTATTTGGACATATAACGCCTGCTTAGCAATAATTAAGAAAAACTTATTTTAAAAAAAGACAAGCACGTATGCCATTATTTACCCATCAAATTGTGTGTAGAATTCTTTGTATTTGGGTTGTGTATTACGCAACTATTTGAACGAACGCCGGCCCTCGTAGCCATGGTCACCAAAGCGTATGTCTCTAGTGTTCCGCCGCGTAGAGGGTCGCGGGTTCGCGTCCCGCCTCGGGCATGGGTGTTTATGTGCATAGCGAATATTTATGAAATTAGGAAAATAGATAAGAAAATAAACGGAAATAATGAAAAATCGGTAAAATAATAAAAAGAGAAAAAAAAATATATGTATATACATAGATATATATTTAATAAAAAAAAAATAAAAAAGGAAGATAAACATTTTGCTCTGAATATGCATTTTCATTTACTATTCTGAGCTACCACCCCAATAAATAAGGCATTCTATAATCTTTTTAACTGAACTTAACCTTAGAGGGAAAAAATAAATATTTTATGGGCACAAATGTGGCTTTACCATTTACCCTATTGGGGGCTTCGGATTCATAATTCGCTTTCTCGGAGCATTTCATTTTTGGGACATTTGTAGCTAGGTTTCTTTGAAAAAGAAGGGATAATCATATTTACAGTTGTTGCATTGTTTAAAATCAAAGCTGCATTTTTGTTTTACTATTAAACCGGATTATTATAATACGCTCTATCATTGTTAAAATCGGTTGTATTACTTACACGAATATTTGTAGCGTATATGAAACTTTTGTTTTGAAAATGATATTTATACAGTAATGGAAATACTATCATGTCTTGTCTACTCTAATAAAACACGAAATATTATTTTTACTAAGCTAAATATCAGTAGTAATATCAATTAAACAAGAGCAAAAAATAATTATTATAGAAAAATATTTCGTGTTGCCCGCCTCGGTAGCGTAGATGGTAGCATGTCTGTCTCACGTTCAAGAGGTCCCGAGTTTGAATCTCGGTCAGGGTTAGTTACCTGGATAAGGTATTTTCCGGGATTTTCCCTTATCCTGAAAGACAAATGAAAGCTCTATGGACCCTGGGCTCATTTGAGCATCATTTCATACATTCCATTCATCGTCCGATATGACTTAATGTTGGAGGACGTAAATTACAAAAAAGAAAAAATATGTCATGTCACTTCTTGCCTTAGAGTATATTTGAAACGAATTGCATTCATGCTTGTAAAAGAAAACAAGAATAATATTAAATACTCCTTCACAATATATTTCATGAAAACACAGTAAGTAGAACCAGAAATGTTTATTCCAAAACTGTGACCATTTCACAAGAAGTACAGCAAATCAGAATATTAATTGAACAATTACTGTTGTTCAATTTCAACTGGTTTTGGTGGGTCTAAAAGGTCATTCTTGTATCGAATTTCATTGCTCTGAAATCAATTTTTCGGTTGCTGAAGGAGAACAACTAGGTGTCCCTGGTTCTTTGTATGGATTCGCCAAGGATAAACAAGTTGCTCTCACTTGAGGCCGATAAGGCAGTACGAGGACGAAACTAATTTTTAGAATGTTATAGTTATAAAAATAAACAATATTTGTTTATTAATAAAAGCTTCACGGGTGATCAGCCGCGTCTAAGCAACTAAATACGAGCTTTCGGCAATTGCAAGCTCCAATTTAGTCACTTTGACTTGGCTGAAACAATAACGCTCGCCGTGAAAGTTTTAAGTCTTACAGCATTTGTTTATATTTTACACCTACTTTCTAATGTGTTATGTTTTGATTGTTGTATAGTTTGCTCCATTTTCTGTAATAGTTTGTTAATTCTCGTTAGGCTTCGGACACGGTTGCTGTTTCTTAGTACTTTGACTGGAAAATAGGTGCACACAGGGTTTCACTGTGACCTACTCCTCTCGAAGTACTGCCCGGCCACTCAAAACTTAGTAGCCCACGGACTGATCCCTCTTCTCTCCGCTTGCTTTAAACAATGCGCTACATTAGAAGCTAAGTTAACCTAAGTCATGTCCGAAGCCTAATTATCATCAGTTATAGATTTTATATTCACCCAAAAATAAATTTAACTAGGGAACATTTAGGTTATGGTTTTTTTTACTATCTAAATCATCATTAACGCCTAAACAATGTGAATATTAGCTTATAAATACATTTGACGAACAAATTTAATCTAAAATAACAATTTATAAGTGATACTCGAGTTCAAAAGAGATATATTTTTTAATAATGATTTTCTGAAGGTCGCCCAAAAACTGGTGTTTCTGATGGAGAAATTGCCGCTGTTTGATCAATGCATCTTAGGCATTTTACGAATTTATTCGGACTACGTTGGGCATTTTTATGAGTCAAATCCAAAAGTATTACATCAATAGTTAGAGCTGAGAAAACTCCATTCTTTTTCGACTCAGTAGCTCTTTCGAACAGTACCTGAGCCTACAAAGAGTCCACAAACTCACAAAGCCGGTGTGAAGATGGCATTTAGCTCTTTTTTTTCTAAAACGGGACTTATACCTATTGTACCATTGGAAGGTAGACGTACCTTTACTGCTGATTGGTACACAAATGTCTGCCTAGTGCAAACTTTTTAAAAGGTTAGCAAAGCCAACAATTGAGGATATGGATGTCATAAAGTTCAGCACTATGGACATCATAAAACCCCTGAACGAGGGCATTGCGATTTAATTTTGTTTCCAAAAATTAAACATAAATGTAGGGATTTTAATGGGGAATATTTTGAAAACCAATAAAATAATTTAAATTATTGAAAACTAATCGTTCTACAAATTTCATTATCAACCACGCACATTCAGAAGCTTAAGTATGTTACACAAATCCCTCCACCAGATAGAAGATGATTATGCTAATCAGCAGGTCACAGTGTCTCGAGAAAGGCTGTCA
The DNA here is from genome assembly GCA_030765055.1 of Mantis religiosa. Classification (NCBI taxonomy): domain Eukaryota; kingdom Metazoa; phylum Arthropoda; class Insecta; order Mantodea; family Mantidae; genus Mantis; species Mantis religiosa. The sequence goes on along the minus strand of CM060948.1, from coordinate 107,654,883 downwards.
ACATTAGCATGAAATTTGGCTTAAATTTGTCACGATTCTTTCATTCCCACGCCCTTGCACGTTACTTAAAGCTTAAGACAAATTTCCTAATGGATATTCGCAACGGCAGTTGTTGCGGTAGTAAAGGTATATTCTTTCTACTATTCTTAATGAAGTATTAGAAGGCATTTTTGGTATTGTACGGTGTTTTTACAATTCTACTCATAAGGTTGCTGTTCGGATATGACAGTGGGCTTACAAATTGAGTTACTTGTCACCGCAGTGAAGTTATTGATTTGGGAATATTGCACGTGACGTCACTTCATCTTGCCCGGTAAATCTAAGTACATCTGTAAACAAATAGAGGTACTTATCTTGCGTTTCCGCTTCAAGGTGCGGAGCTAGTGCTTCACGTGAGCGTTTCCATTCATTGTGGGTTTCGTCTTTTGACACCAACGCAACGGAAACCTGCGTGCAGCGCTATACGCAGTAAATTCTAGTACTACAGCAGGCATGATCAATGAACTTCATTCATATGCATGAGTTAACACACATTAGCTTTGTTTCGTGGTTACTAATGCGGTAATTTAATAATGTCTTATTTACTTTGTATATATTTAACATAAGATGTAATGGGTATATATTTACATGATTTTGTCATGCGGTTGAGCAGTTCTGTGAGAAGATTTTTAAGCAAACATTTCTCAAAAGGGAATTATTCAAAACCAGAGAGCTGCTATGTTATAAATAGCTCATATTACCTCATGCATTTCAAATGCTGATCATACAAGAAACTGACTTACCTGGCGTTAACAAGATTTTTAAGTTTTCGATGATTTTCTTAAACCCCCTGAACTTTTAAGTACTAGATTTATAAAAATAAAAAGTAATTTTTATATACGATACTAACACTGTTATTTATGCTTAGAGCTGTTATTTTAGCAAAACCTTCATAATATTCACAATAAAAAGCCATACATCATCTCGTATTATTGTGTTAGATAGAGAAGGAATGCAAAACAGTTCTATAACCTTTTTAAATGTTCCTCGGAAAATTATTATTAATTTAGGAATATTACAAAGCTATAAAGCATTTGCTAACATAAAAAGGTGATTCCAATGTACAGTAATTTTAGGTATATGTACGATGTAAAATTATCAATTATATTTATTTTCATTTAGCTTAGTAAATATTAACGTAAAACTAACGTGAAACGAAATTTGGTATACCTGAAGACTTCCTATCCCCGTAATCCCCCAGTCATAATGTGATGTAGAACATTTTCTGCAACCACCAGTAACGAGCTTTGTTTTTAAATTACTTATAAATGCCGAATGACTATACCCAAAAATACTAACGGTAAGATGAACAATAAGTTTAAGAAATAATGCCACACCTATTTATAACAAAGCATTTCTCAGGCCAGTGATGATTTCCGAGAAGGAAGATGAGTAGGTGTGTCCTTCCTGTAAGATGGTAACGAATATTTTGAATATATATACTCATATCTATAAGAGTACTGGAGCAGTTTCTAAGACTGTACTGCGCCTGTATTTGCAGTATAATTTTATAATTGCAGTTAGTTTAAAAACATATTTTTCAACGAAATATATCCTTAACAAACAGTGAAAGCCCGAAGTGCAGTAATACTCAGGAGGATACTTGTGGACAATAATCTAGATCTATTTAGAGTTGGTTGTGTAGGTCATATGTTGGTCCTGCTAAGATGTTCAGTGACTACTAGTCTGGTTCATCATGAAGAATTGTATAATATATCTAGATCCTTCTAAATAGTTTTGGCTTTTTGTCACTCTTTTGGACTACCTGTAAACAGCTATGAATAATAATTTAGAAAACGAAGGACATGGTTATATAAGAAGTAGGCATTGGAAACCCTTTGGTAGCATTTTCCACCAGCTTACGCATACCGCAAGAAGACTAGCCTTACTGGTGTGTTCACATATTTACAGCACAATCACGTAAGCATCAGTAGCTAGAATGTATTGTAGAATATGTCAGAATCAGTTTAATTCTTACCTTCTAAAACTTCCCAGCGCCTCTTTTCTGTTTCTGATTCAAGAGCGTCAAATACAGCGGCTCCCACAAGAAGGTATGTAAACGTACAGACTATCAAGGACAGAGTCCGGACGTTTTGCTTCTTCATTCTCTGGAGAACACCATGCTGGGTGATGGCACCCCAGAGCCTAGGCCGTGGCGTTGGTTATTACTCTGCCACAGGCGTTCTGGCAGTCCATTGCTGCAGGCCCCAAGAGGCCGTTGGCTTCTTCTTCATGACCTAACCGCTACTTTCATTTGCACTAAGACAATCCTAACCAACATCATCACCACTTCTAGCCACGAATAGAAATAGAGAATAAAAGTTGAGGAAGATGGGGCGGAGGGAAAGGAGGAGGTCGCCAGCCGAAATTCAGCCAACGATTCACCACCACCGGCGCACTGAGCGGCGGAATCCATTGCCCTGTAACAAAAGAAAACCGTTGTTCAGTATCAATTATGAAGCTGCTAAATTCCATTATAATTAAATACTAAATGTTACTTTTAAAACCTTCTGACTGAGGGGTAAAACTTAGCTTAATAATGTTTTATTTGGTTATTGTTGTTCAAACTGAATCTTAATTATAATACCACTTCCTTCAAGATGACATATTATGCACAATAAATATCATTGCTGTAGAAAGAAAGGTTTTACAAAAATTACAGGGAACTTTTGAAATATCTTCCAATTTCGAAAAAATAAATAAAAAACTCTAATAGGAGTCGTTTTCTAATAATTATAGTCCATAGAATTTCAAGTGTCTATACACATGTATGTTTAAGCCCTCAAAATTCCACGAAACCCCATTGAATAACAAAGCAGCTATTCACTTAACAGCAGTTAGAGTCTGGCCTCAGCGCCTGAACAGTGCGGACATGCTGTGTGACGTGTGTTGTTTACATTTCGGGTCGCGGCGACGTACGTACTGAGTGCCAGAGCGGCATTCACCGCTAGCACAATTGTGCACACACCTTCCCGTGTTTATTTCTAGTCAAAGTTCACTAATTTGTGGAAAATGGAAAGGTATGAAAGGAAAAATACCATCAGGGTAAAATTCACGCTAAATGCGACGAAGCCCACAGCTTATGAGGTGCATGATTTCATAGCAGATAAGTTACGGTTAAATGCGGAACAAGTGGATACCATTCACTTAATCGCCAGTGAACGCGCAATTTACATAAAACTGATATCGGCTTTGTTAATGGAGAAAATTTTAAACACTTTTCCGGAGGAAACAACGTTCACATATATGAATGGGGAAGTTACTAAAGTAAAAATCGAACATGTTACCGGGAATGCAATCAATGTGCGTGTGTTTGATGTACCACCAGAGCTCCCAAATGAAGTGCTAAAAGCAGCACTGAAAAATTACGGTACGGTGTATGACATTCGAAAAGAGCAATGGGGTCGTCAGTACCGTGTGCCGGTGTACAACGGGATAAGAGCTGTAAAGATGCAGCTGAAGACAAATGTGCCCAGTTATATCGTGATCGGCAGCTACCGTTTATGGGTGTCATATGCTGGCCAACCCCGATCGTGTTATATCTGCCATAGTACAGAACATTTAAAGGAGATATGTCCACACCGATCGACACAGTTGCGACCGGCCGAGGCGGTACCGAGGAACGACACGGCAACCACATCTGTAGCAGGGAGCGTGCAGAAGGAGGAAGACCAACCCATAGCTGACAATCCACTGCCGGCACTGGCGGGTGAACAACAAGAGGAGCCGACACCAGAGGGGCTGATCACAGTGGAGAAAAAGGATTATGCCACCGTGCTTCGCGATAGTCCTGGGAAAAGAGGCATTCAGCACACCACGAAGGGGAAGGAGCAGACCGGAAGTGCCTCACTGATGTCTGAGACAGCTACAGAGGAGGAGACACCTTCCAATGAAAAGAAACGAGTCAAGAGGGCAAAGTCACACAAAGCTAATAAGGCAGAAACGTCTTGGAGCAGCCAGATGGAACAGGAGCAGGAACTGGCTGCGTGTGTGTCTGCAGAACAGCCTGGAAGACAGATGTTACCACCAGAGCCCGCAACCACGACGGCAACAAACCAGCCAACAATAGCTGCTGCACATTTGGACAGCAGCGTCAGGGAGGAGCGAGACAACCAGCTTTCCTACAAGGTTTGCCGTACAGGTGAGGACAAGGGGAAGAGGAACTCGGAAGAGGGTGGAACGTCAGAGCCTGTGCAAAGGACCGGGTACCAGGCGGCGGGTGAAGGTGCTGTCGTCAGTCCGCAGAAGGTTACAACGGACGGGGCTTCAACTGCGCGACGTTCTGTGCGTGACCCTCGGCTCCAAGTTCGTGAAATGCAACAGAGTTACAAAGATAGTGGTCCGTCGACTGCCGATGAGGGCGCAATGGCGAACGGGGGAAAGCAACACACTCAGTTGGTGCGGAAAGATGCAGAATCGGGTTCACCGCATCTCACGGTGCAGGACTGGACACGGCAGGAGACGGCGTCTGATCGCCAAGTAAGGGAAGAGTCACAGCTGAAGACTACTCAGGAGTAGGCACTCAGCCAGCAACATACACCCAGCAGTGACAACTACCCTCATTAGGATGATATATTTAAGAACAATAGCCACCATAAATGTGAATGGCTGCAGGAATATAGTGACCCAGAAACTGCTCAATACTTTTCTGCTGGTGAATAACATTGACATCTGTTTTCTACAGGAAGTGAACACATTCAATTTGGATACGCTTTACTCTTATGATTATAAGGTGAATCTCGGCGTAGAAGGAAGGGGCACTGCCATTGTATACCGGAAAGGACTTCATCTACAGAATTTTCAGATGGACCCATCTGGCCGGATCATCTCAGCGACATTGGACGACACAGTGTTAATAAATATTTACGCTCCGTCCGGAACGCAAAATAGACAAGAACGAGAGCAGTTCTTTCAGAACGCTTTAACTACACATTTGTTGTATGGTAAGGAATATTTATTAGCAGGTGACTTTAATTCCACTCTCTGTGCCAAGGACCAAAAAGGGGCGCCCAATTTTAGCATCATGCTCCAGAATTTGGTGTCGCAACTACAACTGCAGGATGCATGGGAACTAAAGCATGGAAATGAGGTGGAATTCACGTTTATTAGGAGCACCTCAGCCTCGCGGATAGATAGGGTTTATATCTCGCCAGGGATAGTTACTTCTGTACACCGAATTTGCGTTCTACCTGTGGCGTTCAGTGATCATCACGCAGTGATCTGCCAAATACAAATTGCGGCCATTTGTGCTGAAGTTGCCGGACGGGGATACTGGAAGCTCAATAATTCCATTTTGGAGGATGCCGACGTTCTGGAGAAGTTTCAGACGAAATGGCAACGGCTACAATTCTCCTTTTGCAATGCATCTAGGAAGAGTGACTGGTGGACTGTAACGGCAAAACCGGCTATTCGTTCATTTTTTAAACAGATAGGAATTCTGAAGGCAACGACAAGAAAGGAGCGTTTACATTTCTACAATGAAGTCCTATGGGACTTGTATACGAAGCAACGGGGAGGTTACGATGTAAATGTCAAGATCAAGCAGGTGAAAGAAACTATCAAAATGCAACAACTGCAGCATCTGGATGGATATAAAATCAGAGCAAAGGTTCAACACCCACATGAGGAAGAACGGAATTCCTTTTACTATTTTGCAAAGGAACGAAAGAAGGGGCGTACCCGATGCCCACGTACACTTCAAGATGTGAACACTGGAAACACATTTACAGGGACCAGGTCTATCCTTCACCTTATAGCAGAACACTTTCAGACTTTATTTCACAAGGGATCAGATGAAGGTACCCCACCGCGGTATGAGGCGTGGCCGCTGTTTACAACTGGGGTTACCCAGGAAACGACCGACTTACTCACCCGAAACATTACAGAACAAGAAGTATTAGAAGTCATACAAAAAACCAGTAAACATAAGTCTCCAGGTCCTGATGGCCTTTCCTATGAATTTTATAGGACCTGTTGGCCCATTATAAAACGTGAAGTGATGGCAGTTTTGGTGGAGTTGTGGGATACAGCGCAGTTTCCCGAAACGTTTGCAGATGGAATTATCACATTGTTGCCAAAGACAGCACAGCTTACTACTATGAAGGATTTTCGCCCAATAACATTGTTGAATACTGACTATAAGATATTTACCAAAGTCATAGCAAACAGGTTGAAAGAAGCGTATACAGAAATATTACACTGCAACCAAGCGGCGATCTCGAAGCGCAATATTATTGTTACGCTGGGAGAATTGCGCGATGTCCTCATACATTTGCAAAGGGAACAGCAAGTGGCGGCCTTGATAAGCTTGGATTTCCAACAAGCATTTGATAAAGTGCAACATGCGTATTTATGGCAATGTTTAAAGGCGGCGAAATTTCCAATGCACGTGATCAAAATTATACAAGGCCTTTATGGTACAGCAAAATCCAGGGTGTTATGGAATGGCTGGCTTTCCATTCCAGTACGAATAGGCCGGTCAGTGCGTCAAGGTTGCCCGTTATCAATGGGGCCTTTTTCTATAGCGTTAAACCCCCTACTTCAAAGACTGCAAGATACGCTACATGGGGTTACTGTGTACAATGAACGCTTTAAAGTCATTGCTTATGCGGATGATGTCACAATTGTAGCGACAAACAATCACGATATGGCAGCCCTACGGAATGGATTGGAGATCTATACAAGGATGTCGGGTGCAACGTTAAACGTACACAAATCTGAGATATTATTGATTGGACAGTGGTTGGAACCAGTACAAACACTGGGAATGAAATGTACTACCACCACCAGGATACTTGGTATCTCTTTTATGGGAGATATGGAAGCCACTATAGTTTACAACTGGAGAGAGAAAATCAACCACTTGCGATACTCTTTATTGTTGGAGAGGGCTCGGAACCTGAATTTGATGCAGCGAATTTGGTACATACATATCTATTGTCTCAGTCAAATTTGGTACTTAGCGCAGATACTGCCAATTCCGAAACGTGAAGCACAGAGACTTGAGCAACTGCTTGGCTATTTCTTATGGACTGGGAAAGCCTACAGGGTGAGCAGAGAACAGTTACGATTGCCGCAATCCAAAGGTGGATGTGGACTGGTGGACATCGCCAAGAAATGCATGGCCTTATTAGGCAAAACTGCTGTCAGATCACTGGGTGGTAATGGTTCATCGATAGATGGGAGTTTCTGGCAGGATCAGACACAGCACGCTCAGAGGATATATCCGGGATTCAAACCCATTGTTAACCATCTGAGAAATCTGCTGGACACCAGTGCTGACCTCACAGTTTTTGAATCAACGAGAAAACAGTATCAGCTGCTCAATACATCGCAGTGTACACCCAGGATTGAAGAGAAAGAGAATAGAGAATGGAAACCTATATGGAAGAATCTCTTTAATAAAGTTGTTCCTACTGATTGGCAAGAGACAGCATATGAAGTATTAAACGAGACCATACCAACAGCGGAGAAATTGTGGCGACATGGCCGTACAACATGTAACAGATGCCAAATTTGTTCACAAATAGACACCTTGGAACATAGGATTGCCTCTTGCAAACAGGTGCATAATATCTGGATGGTGCTCAGAGACTTTATTGGAAAATGGTGTCCGCCGGAGTTTCCACCATGTCTTCGAAGGCTACAGAGACTGGAATTCAGTTTTAAAGACACGGCGCTCTACAGGTGTGCGATCTGGTTGGTAATGGGAACGTTACACTGGATAATGCAGAAAAATCCTGGGAATGTAGCATTACAGAGGGAATGGTTTGAATTCCTGCGAAGGGAACGTTGGAAGATAATCACAGCGGGGCTGAGTGATTCTATGGAGCCTTATATCATCCGATTTGAGCTCCATTACACTGGTTCCGAAGTCAACTTCCATCCCAACATCTAGACTGGCTGCTTTCATGGAGCGCAGACAATCTTTAGCAAGATCAATTTGCTCGCCACAAGTTGCTCAGAACAGTGTTCCTTCAGATAGTTAGGCAATCCTTTGCAAGGACTATCCGCTCAGATGGACGCAAATGTAAGAAAAAATAGACTGGCTATAGAAGCTCAATACTGTAGCCTCAAATACTTCAAACAAAATTTGAAAAATTGGCACCTTCTTAATCCATTTTATCATATTTCTGAGTGTTTTAATTGTAATCTTAACACTGTACTTTTAACTGTATTAGCTTGACTTAGGTTGCAAACAACAGTTGATTGTAGTTTCTATGACTTGAAAGAAAATATGTAAGAAAAAAAAATATAAAAAACAAAAAAAAAATATGAAAAAAAAAAACAGCACGTGAAAACACTTTGGAAATCAACAGCTGTTTCTCTGCAAAAAACGCGGCTCAGGCAACTGTATGAGAGAATACCAAAGACTTTGTTTATGAAGCCTTAAAATGCCCACCTGCTTCGAGTGCTGGGAATTGACCAGATGAAACTTGTAGGATATTCTATCAATAGAGAAAGAGGGGAGCGAAGCCTTACTGACAAGTGGACTTTCAGAGGTTAACTTCTGTGAGTGAGAGAAGTTTATATGAAGTACGATCTTCAAGTTGGAGATCAGAGGTGAGAAATCTGCCCCTTTAATAATTATCTTGCTAAGGTGTATTCTTATCTTCAGGAATTCTCACTAACAACCCAAGGGTTTATAAATCTAGAATGGCATTAGTAAACCTATAAAATATACGCAAAGGAAGTATTTTAACGCTACCTGGGAAACGATGATACAGACGTAATAGATCAACATTCCTTGAGAATCAACAACTTAAACCATATTCTATGTAAATGAGGATTGTGCAATGAAACTTGGTTTACTGGTCAAACGGCACTCTTTTGAAACCTCTAACATGTAAGTTTAATATTCTTTAGCCAAAAAGACCACATGGAACGATGCCTGAATATATAAAGGGACTGCAGGAGATCTAGAATACCCAAGTAATATGGTGTTCTTCCTGAAAAAATAAAAAATACAACCCAAATTAAAACCAAAACCGCGTAAATTTAGAGTTGAAACCTGCAACTGCAGGTGAAAGAATCACGGTATTGCTGCTATATAAACATAATTCCTGGAACAACATATCGCTGTATGGCAATCCTGTTATGAAAGTACAGTTACACCTTAGGAAATTTTCTTTATAGCCTAAAGTAACATTTTCGTATGTGGTGTAGTTGCAGTGGATTATTAATAGCGTTATTAGGACAGTTTCTGAACAGTGAAAGTTTTCCATACCTTGAGTAAAATAAAATATGCGATATCTGAGCTTAGTCTGCATGAATTCACAGTGATTTGCTTGTACATATATGCAGTTTTTTTGTTGTACTATGGAGAAGACGAAAATAATTAAAGAAATATATTTTATGAAGAAAATATTGCATGAAAAGGATTGCATCAATTACCAATCAGACAAAAGAGCTGAAAATGCCCACAATTTAAACATAATATTCTAATAGCTACGAAAATTAAGCCTGTTCCAAATCTATTTTGTACAATAGGTGCTACAGTAATTTAAATGTTGTATCCTATGGCTAGCAGTGATAGAATAATGCCCTATCAACTGTTTTGATTCTCTGAAAACTGCTCAGAAATTTGTAGTTTAGAAAGCACTTACAGAAATGTAGTTGAAATTAAATGTTCATGGTTAATATAGAAGTTTTAGTAATGGAGAAACGTTTATTAGTATACAGCGAGACAATAAAATACGTTGCGGTAGAAACTCCAGTTGTGCCTTTGCATCACCAGCAACCGTCGGCAGCCTAGATGAACGAAGTTTGTCTTTTCCACTCATTAGAGGTACACGCGTTTCCAATTTGTTTACTGGTTCCAATTTGTTTACTATTGTGTTTCTTTGGAGAGGATTACGAACACAAATTCTCTCTGGTACTCCCTCACTCGTACAATGCAGTTTTATTGGTAGTTTACGTCGTATCAAAAACGTTCTATCTCGCTTAGAACCTCACTCGCGAGCACGATCGCTTATATATAACCGCTTAAGTTCTCGAGAAAGTTCTAGAATGTTCGCAGGGGGCGGAGAAACTGAGACTTCCAGAACAACCACGTTAACTCTCGATAGCGCTTCTGATTTTCACTGGGGGGTGAGAGTGGTGTTACGTATCCTCAACCGGACTTTCAGTCTGTCGGTCGGCAACTTTTATCTGATAACCGAGGCCCATGCTGCATTACATCATACTCAGAAGTTTATTTATTTGTTGTTTTCATCTGTAAGCAGATTTTATACATGTTATTGAAATGACCTTAGATTAGGTTTTACATTTCAATAGAAGGTAAATCATTTTAGTAACTTTGGTAATACTGGTGATTAGCCTTCCATTAGTAGCACTTAACGCTTAGTAAATTGAATCGCAGTCGAGTTTCGCAGACTCTGCAAGAAATAAAGGTGAGTAACAGTTACACCTATAATTCCAAAGAGTTAGAGAGCAACTAGAAGAACTTTCATAAGTACATCGTTGGGTGCGGAGGATTAGTTGCAAGTTTCTCTTGTGTTTCAGAAACAAACTCATACTTTCATCAATTATATTCCTTGAGATAATGGGCGTCTTTGGACGCAGGAGAATACAAGTGTTTTAATTAGCCGCTGCTACATAAATCAGAGCCTTTATTTGCACTCCTGTTCCAGCCTGTTGAAGCATATTGACCCGTGCTTCTCTGAATACGTCCATACAATCCTACTGCTCCGGCAGATGTTAGCATCAGTTGTATCTTTCCTTTCTGTTCATCTTTTTCCTGCAAATTGTAGTAACGTTCTTTATGACACATGGAGAAAATCATACAATAAATAATATACCTGGTACAGCATAGAAAGCGCTCGTTGTAAACCAAATTAAACAATGTTTATTGTCATTTCGATTACTTCAGACTAAATTTAATATACATAATAAATATCTAATGCATTACATCCTGAGGGCTTGTCATTTGTGAAGGAAACTGGTTTAAAAATATTGCATTTATATCGCATCATTAAAGGGAGACGCCGTTTTTCAACGTCGTAATCCCTTACCTCAATCTGGAAAATGTACATTTCTCGAGGTATGCTTATCCATACGTCATTTCCTGTAGCTGCACGCCTACTTGGAGTATAATGAAGCTTTAGTTCCTAATATTATGGAGATTATTTTTGTGCTCTAGTTTAGACACTTTCAAAATAGCGATCCTTTAACTTTTGGCGAATAGAACCAATCGAATATTTTTGTAACGTTTCCCAAGCAACGTTCTATCCGTATAGTTCTCTGCTACAGCACAACTGTTACAAGTAAGATATGAATTTTTCAGTGTCACCGTTTCCAAGTACCAGTAGATAAAATAGTAGTAGTAGTAATAATAATAATAATAATAATAATAATAATGGTAATAATAATAATAATAATAATAATAATAATAATAATAATAATAATAATAATAATAATAATAATAATAATAATAATAATAATAATAATAATAATAATAATAATAATAATAATAATAATAATAATAATAATAATAATAATAATAATAATAATAATAATAATAATAATAATAATAATAATAATAATAATAATAATAATAATAATAATAATAATAATAATAATAATAATAATAATAATAATAATAATAATAATAATAATAATAATAATAATAATAATAATAATAATAATAATAATAATAATAATAATAATAATAATAATAATAATAATAATAATAATAATAATAATAATAATAATAATAATAATAATAATAATAATAATAATAATAATAATAATAATAATAATAATAATAATAATAATAATAATAATAATAATAATAATAATAATAATAATAATAATAATAATAATAATAATAATAATAATAATAATAATAATAATAATAATAATAATAATAATAATAATAATAATAATAATAATAATAATAATGTGTTTAACACTTTATTTAAATACCAGGAATTAAACCTTTAGGCACATCGGGATTCTTTCTTATTCCTGCACGAGTTTGTTGCATCAGTATAAATCAGGATGAGAAAAACCCGTGTTCTATTATTTCATATTACAAACGAATAATCATGGCCATTGAAAAGAACCCGAGTTATTGAAGTGATTAGTGTACCAAACAATGCATTTGCGCAACATTTTTGTGCAATTTACGTCCTCCAACGTTAAGTCATATCGGACGATGAATAAAATGAGTTAAATGATGCTCAAATGAGTCCGGGGTCCATGGAGCTTAGAGTTACCCGAAATTCGTTTATCAGGATAAGGGAAACCCCCGGAAAAAAACTAATCCAGGTAACTCACCCGGACCGAGATTCGAACTCGGGACCTCAAACGTGAGGCAGACACGATACCATCTACGCTACCGAGGGGGGCATTTGCGCAACGGTTATGCATAAACATTACACGCTTATGGACGTACTATGTTATTATTTTGGGATGGTTATTGGATTCTATTAATTTTTAAATTGGTGAGCGCTCAACCATTACAAATTTTCTGATATCTATAACATCTATAGCTTCTTGCTATTTAGAATGTGATAAGTCAGGTTGAACGCTAAAGAAATATCAGTTGAGGTGTGCTGTTTGTATTACTGTCTCTATTATAAGAGATTATACCTTGCGTCAAAGGGCGTATTAAATTTCTTTGACTTTATTTACAAATTAATTATATTTAGTGGTAAAACATCTTAGATTTAATAGGAATTTAATATTACTCAAATTACTATGAATTTTTAAACAAAAATTATTTTACTAAAATAGAATAACCAAAATATCTCAGTAGAGAATTTATTGTATTTTAATTGTATTCTTTTATTTACATTGCAGCAAGCAGATAAGAAAGAAAAGACATATATGTTTCACAATAATTCCGTTACCACTATCTGGTAGCGCTGCAGCAAAATTTAATATTAGCAGAAACATTTTTAAATAAAATATGCATCAAATCTTCATTAGACACTGCGAGGAATGACATTGAAAATATTTAAAAAGTCAAACAAGGATTACATTTAAAAACAAACTTAAATAAACTTAAATAATTTTATTATTTTTAAAGACCTCCCCTTCAAAATCAATACGTTTTTGCCTACCATAAAATCAGTCCTTAAACTAATGATGTTCGTCTCCAGAACCACTTCCGAAATCAGGTTTTTATCGTGTTCATGACGTAAAATTATTTTCAAATATTTCCGAAAACAGGCGCTTGTGTACGAATCGCTAGTAACGTGTAACTATCTTCTATGCTGTTGTAGCAATGTGACCTGGCTTGAGATCAATTAATATTAACAATCTTTAGTTACTACATTGACCAAATGAAAGCAATATCACCAAACAGTTGGATAAACAGACATGAAGAAAATGGCTGCTCTTAATTCAGAGCTACCACCATATTACTATAAGTAAAAGAAAAATCCCCCAGGTATTATTAAGAGAGAAATTTCATTGAATAGGCTTCATATTATAGCAAGGAAAAGAATTAGACAAATTGAAATAGGTTACGGCGGTAAATAGCTATTATTTTGAATGTTAAACTGAAGCAAAGTAAAAAAACATGGAAAAGTCTAATAATTTGCACACGTCTGTATATCTACTGTTTCCTTGAAACAAGTATCTGTGACATCTATACGGCATTGTTTCACTTTGCGAAACCTGAAACAAGAGAAGCAAGGTAATGGAGGCGTGCCAGAGACAAACTGCCTCAACATTCGCGTACCAAACAGGGAAATCAAGGAAAAGTTGAAAGTCATAACGTACGGTGAACGTAAATTGAACCCTGAAATTCCGAAATGCGAGTGTCTAACGTTACCGCGGAACCAAATCGCTGGTTTCACTGTAGTTATCTAGAAGTAGATAACTAGAAGTAGTATGCATGTAGAATATAAAAGTCTATTTATTGACTTAATCTGTGCCTTATAAAGGGCTCAAGTTTCTGTTTACTTCCGCACTCACTTATGCATATAAATCAGAAAAAGCTCACCTTCATAATGCAAATAGTTACATACAGCAACACAAACTTTATAAACATATTCAATATCACTAGAATTCCTTTCAAATTTGATACAGAAGCGTATTAATATTTCCGGTAAACTATCGTTTATTGCAAAGTTTAGAAGCCTGTTTTCAGGGAAGTTTTCGAGCTTTACTAGCGTACAAAGGAGAGAAAATGCTATTCTGGAATCCAAAATAGAAAACAAGGGGTATTGACGTCGTAATAGTGAAGGAAGCGTTATTGAGCAAGAGAAGGGTTCCTGTTTTAGAATTTGTAAGCATATAACTGATTAAAGAATATGCCTATTGTTCGTCAGGAATTTAGTTGCAATATCCGTGTCTATGAGTGCTTCATTTTTCTTCTTGTACAGCATTAAAATAAATTACTTGAAAAAATAATTCTTACTTTCTTTAACAGTGAAGTGGTAGATTACCAGATTAGATTCTCTGGAACTTTCGTTATGCTTCACATGGCCTATGTTTGTGGCCATTTTTTACCTTTAAAATAATAATGGAATCTCTATTTGTTCATTAATAACATGAAAGTTTAAAAATCTGTATTTGAGAAAGTAATATACCCCGTGTTCCATATAGGCAGGTAACATTCATATGCTAACTGAAGAGGTTATATCCGTTAACAAATACCAATATTTAATATCTAATTACTGGCACAATGCTGGTAACGTGACTGACTTGGAGTCACAGATTTGGGTAGTATCCACCTGGCTAACTTAATCTACACGAAATAACGATGATCATATTAATGAAACCCTAATTGTATTAAGGGCAGGTTTCCTAAGGATTAATCAACCATTTGCGTGTGACGCAAGCCCGTAACACTCGTACAATAAATCATGAAAGAATACTTTTAAAATCTTATTTGAAAAACTAAACTAATTTGGAAAGATAAAGTCAGACTGAAAAATTCAATGCCATAGCCGGGATTTGAACGACGGATCTTCTGGTCGCTGTCCAGCCGCTCTAACCCTTGAGCTACTATGGCCAAAGTAGCTCAAGGGTTAGAGTGGCTGGACGGCTACCAGAAAATCCGTGGTTCAAATCCCAGCTATGACATTGAATTTTTCAGTCTGACTCTATCTTTTCATACTTTATCCTACACACGGCCAGTGTGAAATAGCAATTAATTTCCACTAAACTAATTTGTTTGTTGTGCTGGGGGCCTGAGCCACCCCAATTATAGACTATTTTTCAATGTCATATTAGAAAAGTACATTATATTCACTAAAGCTTTAGAATGCGTAACGTAGCTTCAAAAGATCCTCAAAGGTACAAAAATATGCTCTTTCGGCTGGAAATGTATTGTTTATGTTTTGTTTCCTTTCTTATCTTTTGTTTTACAAGAATAACCCGCCGCGCTAGAGCTGATGTTGGAGAAATCAATAACGTTTCGGCTATATGAGTTAAGCGTAAAACAAAGTCCACCAACAGCGACTGTGTCTATTACAGAAAACTAGTTGTTTTAAATTCTTAGGAAGTTAGTTATGTGAATACCAAAAAACGTTATATTGTCAGCCTACTAGCGTAAGATACGACCGGGGACAGCTCGAAGGGTCCGAGGCGGCCGAGCCACGCCCCCCGCCCATTAATCTGTCACTAACTGAGGGGTGATTTGGGGAAATGTCACCTGTCCCTCGACGTTTCTCTCCCCTTCTCCTGTCCTCTGGAACGTTCGGGTGATTTGCGGGAAACCAGAGACTTCTAGAAAAACAGTGACATTCCTATAAAAAGGGTTTCAGAGAGACAGTCAGGAGTCAGTCAGTGTTTGACGTGCTAGCGAAGGAGCGCCGTGTTAAGGAACGAGAAGACTGTTACGTGCATCGGAGTATTGTCCGTAATTACTAGTGCAAGTGAAATTGTAACGGACGAACTGGTGAATTGTAATTGTGTGCAGCACGTAATTCTGTGCAATTGGCAAGTGTTAAACTGTAAGTCGGTAGAAATAAAGAACATTGTTGAGTTTGTGTAATTGGACTTTTCATTTCACGAACCCACAAAGTCACAATTGGTGTCAGGAGTGCGACATAACACAATGGAGGCAGCATTAGAAAAGATTTTAGCGGAACTGAAAGAAATGAAGACTACAAATGAAAACCTCGCTGCAAAAGCAGAAGCGGCAAACAACAACCTCACCGCCGAGTTGAAACAAATGAAGACGGCCAACGACAACATCACCGAGAAGATGGAAGAAATGAAGGCCGAGTTAACCACAGAAATGAGAGCAGCGAACGGCAGTCTGGTCACGGAAATGAAGGCGGCGAACGAGGCTCTCGCCGCAAAGTTTGAAGAACAGTTGGCCGGCGTAAAAGAGGACGTCGCAGAGTTAGGCGAGCGCGTCGAAGACCTGGCGAGCCGCGTTAATGAGCTGCAAGGAAAAGCCGACAGCAGCGTGAAGTCCCTGAACGCCATGGTGGAGGACGTCGTCGGCAGGAAGCTGAAGGATTTGAAGGCCGACGCGCCGGGACGCGACACAACATCTGCGCGCGTCAAACCTCCCAAGTATGACGGCGCGTCAACGTTTGAGGTCTTCCGCCGCCAGTTCGACACAGTGGCCAAGCATAACAGATGGTCACCGGAGGAGGAGGCCACACAGTTAATAGCCAGCCTCCAGGGAAGAGCCGCGGAAGTCCTAAACGCGGTGCAGACGACGGCGGCGCCCAATGACATCTGGGAAGCCCTGGAGAATCGCTTCGGGAACCACCGCTTAACCGCAGCATACCGCAGCCAGCTGAAGGCAAGGTCACAGCAGCCGGGGGAGACGCTGCAGGAGTTCGCCATTGCGATCGAGCAGCTGGCTAGCAAGGCCTTGGTTGACCTGCCACTGGAGTTCGTATCCCGGGAAGCCGCCTACAATTTTGTCGACGGGGTACGGGACACGGAGATTCGTCAGCGCCTAATGCTCGGGGAATATAAAACCATACACGAGGCGCTGACAGCGGCATTAAGGATGGAGACGGCCAAAATAACATCCATCCCGACGTCGAGAAAGAGGAGTGTCCGCTACGCCGGAGACAGAAGACCAGCTGAGGGACGCCGGCGAACACCTAGTGGCCTGTGTTGGGGGTGTGGACAGCCCGGACACCTGCAGAGAGACTGCCCACACCAGGAAGAGCAGCCGGAAAACGAGTAAGGGCCGTCGTGGAGAGGGGCACGTCGGCGCCATCACCACCATCCCCTCGAGTGACACTGCGCGCCGTCAGCCGGCGTATGGATGACAGCCTCATCGCGGACGGTTGGGTAAGAGGGAAGGCGTGCCGCGTGCTGGTGGACACCGGGGCGGCCGTGACCATCATCAGACCTGACGTGGCGAAGGGTTTGCCGACAAGGAAGCCAAGCCGGCCATACCAGCTTGTCACGGCATCGGGCGACACCTTGCCTGTGGAGAAGGAGGCCCTGCTGGAGCTGAACTTGGGACGGAGTGCCGTGCGTCTGTGTGTGTTCGTCGCGAAGGTGGCTGAGGAGGTGATCCTGGGACTGGATGCCCTCAGGAGCCATGAGGCGACGGTCAACGTCGGCAAGAAGGTCCTGCGGCTTAACGGAGAAGAGGTTATACTCCGTCAACCCGAAGAGCGCCTTGGAATTTGCAGGGTCGTCTTGGACGAAGACGTGGTTGTCCCCGCGAGGAGCGAGGTGGTGTTGACGGCACGACTGGAGGGCCAGAGAACCAGGAACATGATGCTGGACCAGAAGACGCCTGTAAACGGACTGTGTGTAGCCAGGGCATTGCAGCCGTGCCGAGAGGAGGTGCCCGTGAGACTGCTTAATCCTACGGACGCCGATCACGACGTCCAGGCTGGGACGGAGTTGGGAATGTGCGAGCCCGTGGTGAGCGTAACAGCTATCGACGAGACCCAGGTGCCGGCGCTGAAGCAACACCTGGGGCCCCGGCTAGAAGGCTTGGTGGAGAGGGCGGCCGACCATCTGACCACAGAACAGCTGGAGAAGGTTCGACAACTGCTAAGGCGGTGTCAGCGCGTGTTCAGCCAAGGTGATAGTGACTACGGCAGCACGGACAAAGTACTTCACCGCATCGACACCGAGGACGCCCGGCCTATTCGGCAACCACATAGACGCGTTCCGCTGGCGAAGCAAGGGGCAGTACGAGACATACTGGAGGACATGAGATCCAGAGGAGTGATTGAAGAGTCTGACAGCCCTTGGTGTTCTCCTGTAGTCTTGGTGACAAAGAAGAACGGCGAGCTGCGCTTCTGCGTAGACTACAGAAAGTTGAACGCCGTCACCCGGAAGGATGTTTTCCCTTACCCCGGATTGACGACACCCTGGACACGCTAGCTGGTGCACAGTGGTTCTCGACCCTGGACCTGAAGTCGGGCTACTGGCAGGTAGCTCTAGACCCGAGAGACAAGCAGAAGACCGCATTCTCGACGGGCCAAGGGCTCTGGCAGTTCACGGTTATGCCCTTTGGCCTCTGCAACGCTCCAGCTACCTTCCAGCGCCTTATGGAGTCAGTGATGAGAGGGCTGACTTACGATGCCTGCCTGCTATACCTGGACGACATCATCATCGTCGGGAAGACTTTTGAAGATCACCTTGAGAATCTGAGTAAGGTGCTACAGAGACTGCAAGCGACCAACTTGACGCTGAACTCGAAGAAGTGCCAGCTCTTCCGCAAGGAAGTTAACTACTTGGGCCACATAGTCTCAGCAACCGGAGTGGCCACAGACCCGGAGAAGACACAGGCTATGAGAGATTGGCCTCGCCCAAAGGATAAGAAGGGCGCTAATGACCCAGTAGTTGAGCGCCCCTAAACACCATCATCATCATCATCATCATCATCATCAAAGGATAAGAAAGAATTGCGCAGTTTCCTGGGGCTGTGCAGTTATTACAGGCGCTTCATAAAGGGGTTCTTCAACATCGTAAAACCCCTCACCCGCCTAACAGAGGAACACCGGCCTTATATGTGGACGGAGGACGCAGAAAACGCTTTCCAGCACCTAAAGGAGACCCTGTGCAGTGCTCCAATTTTGGGTTTCCCACAACCGGGTGGCGCCTTCATTGTGGACACCGACGCTAGCGACCATTGCATTGGAGGTGTCCTATCGCAGATCCAGGACGGCCATGAGCGGGTGATAGCCAACTACAGCAAGACGCTATCCAAGGCAGAGAAGAACTACTGCGTCACCCGACGAGAATTACTGGCGGTAGTAAAGACATTGGAGCACTTCCACAAGTACCTGTACGGTCAGCCATTCCACCTGAGGACTGACCATTCCGCCCTAACCTGGCTATTGAGCTTTAAGAACCTGGAAGGCCAGACAGCACGTTGGGTCCAGAGGCTGCAGGAGTACGACTTCACCTCGGAACATCGTAGAGGGAAGAGCCACGGTAACGCTGACGCCATGTCCCGAAGACCCTGTCCGGAAGAGTGCGGCCAGTGTACAAGAGTGGAGGAGAAGGAGCGTGCCGCAGCAGTCCGAGTAGTCACGGCAGTGCCTGCGGATGGCTGGGATAGCGCAGGCCTGAGGAGGGAGCAGCTGGCGGACGCAGACTTGGGGCCACACTTGAGGGAAGTGGAGGCAAGGACGAGACCAACCTGGGAGGACATCGCGCCGAGGAGCGCCACCTACAAGTCGTACTGGGCCCAATGGGACTCGTTGAAGACCAGAGAGGGCGTGCTGTTCCGGGTATGGGAGTCACCCGACGGGAAGACGCAGAGAGAACAGTTGGTACTTCCCCGGAGTAAGGTCCCGGAAGTCTTGGAGGAAGTGCACGCCGGTACTTCGGGAGGACACCTGGGAGCGAACCGAACGATCGACAAACTTCGGCAGCGCTACTACTGGCTGAGACTCCGAGCAGATGCTGAGAGATGGTGCCGTCAGTGTCACGTGTGCGCGGCGAGTCGTGGCCCCAACACTAGGAGCCGGGGTCGCATGCAGCAGTACAACGTCGGAGCGCCATTCGAACGGATCGCCGTGGACATTGCTGGACCGTTCCCAATTTCCGACCGAGGCAACAAGTACCTAATGGTGGTCGTGGACTACTTCACCAAATGGCCGGAGGTGTATGCCATCCCAAACCAAGAGGCAAAGACACTCACAGACTGCCTCGTGGAGCAAGTATTCTGTCGATTTGGGGTGCCGTTAGAGCTACACAGTGACCAGGGTACCAACTTTGAGTCCAACCTAATGAAGGAGGCACTACAAAGGCTACAAGACTCGCACTACGCCTCTACATCCCCAATCGGATGGCATGGTCGAAAGGTACATCAAGACCTTAGAGGAACACCTGAGGAAGGTCGTGGCCAGCCATCAGCGAGACTGGGACGTCAGGGTGCCACTGTTCTTGCTGGCCTACCGCTCGTCTACACACGACACAACTGGGATGACGCCAGCCAGCTTAATGTTCGGCCGAGAGTTACGCCTCCCTTGTGACCTGGCTTTTGGAAGCCCTCCGGAAGCGAAACAGCCAGCGACCGAGTATGTGGAGAACTTGGTGGACCATCTCCACGACATGCACGAGATGGCTCGCCAGATCATCCAGAAGGCGAGCGACCGCATGAAGACCAGGTATGACAGGCAAGCCAACAGCCAAGGGTCCCAGCAAGGTGACCTGGTCTGGTTGTACCGTCCTACCCGGACCAAGGGACGCTGCCCGAAGCTCCAGCAGCCATGGCAAGGACCGTAACGGGTATTGAAGAGGATTAACGACGTAGTCTACCGCATCCAGAAGGTTCCCCGAGGGAAGATGTTGGTGGTACACCTGGATCGCCTAGCCCGCTACAATGGTGCTGTTCGGGACGACCAGCTTTGAGGAGGGAGCAGTGTCACCCTACTAGCGTAAGATACGACTGGGGACAGCTCGAAGGGTCCGAGGCGGCCGAGCCACGCCCCCCGCCCATTAATCTGTCACTAACTGAGGGGTGATTTGGGGAAATGTCACCTGTCCCTCGACGTTTCTCTCCCCTTCTCCTGTCCTCTGGAACGTTCGGGTGATTTGCGGGAAACCAGAGACTTCTAGAAAAACAGTGACATTTCTATAAAAAGGGTTTCAGAGAGACAGTCAGGAGTCAGTCAGTGTTTGACGTGCTAGCGAAGGAGCGCCGTGTTAAGGAACGAGAAGACTGTGTACGTGCATCGGAGTATTGTCCGTAATTACTAGTGCAAGTGAAATTGTAACGGACGAACTGGTGAATTGTAATTGTGTGCAGCACGTAATTCTGTGTAATTGGCAAGTGTTAAACTGTAAGTCGGTAGAAATAAAGAACATTGTTGAGTTTGTGTAATTGGACTTTTCATTTCACGAACCCACAAAGTCACAATATTGTGCTAATATTGCTCTAAGTGGTGTTTTTGTACAACAGAAGTTTTGTCGTGCTGTGTGTTGAAGAGAGGTGGTAACAACATGTTTCCAAGTAAAACTCCATCAAAGAACACCTTAAAATAGCCTAATTTTATTGTTTCAATACTTCAAATCTCAGTGAGACGCAAGATCATTAAATGAATATTAAGTTGGATGAATACTTTACTTTCCGCGACTACTTGTCCCTCCACATTCTTTCACTTCCATTTCAATTCGGTCTATTCAGGGTCTGAAATGTCGATGATGGACGAGTGTAGTGCTGCTACGTAAGGACTTAGTGCTGTTCTCGACGCAGGTTCGCCGTTGAACCCCATGCTGCTCGTCTCTCCAGCTCATGTAAGAGACCATTACGGTGGCTCATGTCCCTAGCTCGGGTTCCGACATCCCAAACAGCGCTACCATATGATCCATTCCTCACAATGGTCTGACGAACAGTAGGATGTCTGTAGGTTCAGTGTGGAATCCTCTCTGCCACTAATACAATCCAATTAAATCCATGTCAGTGATATGTATGAGTATTATGTCCAAGAGTCTGCTTGGTTTCCCGCACTCAAGGCAAGCGTCATTTTTAATGAACGTCCTCCAACGTTAAGTTACGTCGGACGATGAAATAAATGGGTTAAATGATGCCCAAATGCTGTTCAGGGCCCATAGAGCTTAGAGCTTACCAACATTCATATTTCAGGATAAGAAAAACACCGGAAAAAACCTTATCCAGACAACTCATCTGACCGAGATTCCAACTCGGGACCTCTTGAACGTGAGACAAACACGTTACCACCAGATAGGCGAAGCTCAAATGAGCACGGGGAAATCCCCGTAACGCCATTGCTGTGTAGATACTGAAGTAACCAGTTTTACTCCCATTTCACTGACCAACTTTCTTATTACTGGAAGGTCGTTTTGAATAGAAAAACACTAACTTTCATCAGTGGTAGCTCAGATTCACGTAAAATGCCCTAGTTTTATAACTAACATATTGTCACCTAATTATCGGAAGGCCCAACCAGCTAGTGGCTGGGAGGGCGACAGGGGGCATTCAGACCAAGCCTACCCATTTATCTTAGCGCTAACGAGGGGGATGGTTGGAAAAACATCCCTAGCCATCTCTTTCCCCCTCCCTGACGTCTCGAACAATCGGGAAGATGCACTGAACCGCGAGATTTCCAGAAACGGCGATCTTCCCTATATGGCCTGCAGTTGGCGAGTCAGTGAAGTTCTTGGCGAGCAGCCGGAGGAGCGCCGTGCTAGTGAACGGACTGGAAGACTGTGTACATGCATCGGAGGAGTTGTGCGTAATTGCGAGTGCAGAGTGGACCTGTGACAGACGAACTGGTGAATTGTAATTGTGTGCGCTATGTAATTCTATATAATCGGTAAGTGTTCCAACTGTAATTCGGTGGAAATAAAGAACATTTTGAGTTTGTGCAATTCGACTTTTAATTTCACGAACCCACAAAGTCACAATATAAATTATATAACATAGTTTAAGAAAAATTAGTTGTGTACCTCATTCATTCTTCACACAAGAATAAAAGAATTTCATTGATTCCAATGAAACAAATAAATTCCTGTCTCAAGGCACTAAAATGCCAATTAGTTCACTTTAATATCCACCTCTAAAACATCTTCCATATCCATCTTTATGTGTATTGCGACAGACTATTTTGTACATACAGCTTCAAAGCTGTTTGTGGTTCTAATGAAATCATTTTGGTGTGCTAATATGAGTTTTTTTTTTTTCCTTCTTTCAAGCTATCGTTCTTCTAATCATCATACATATAAACGGACAGTAAAGTGAAAATCCGAAGTGCTACATTTTTAAAGATAAGACTTCCAAATCTTGAATGTTTTCTGCTTCTCATATTGATAAAAGTCTTTTTGTAAAATGTGAAGCTTCTCCTCCAATTAGTTTGCACTTTTTCAATTGTTTAATTCGGATAATTATATTACGATATAAAACACTGCTTGCGGGGCATTTTACATCTTTCAGCGTAATATTTGGTAACCATGTCCTCAATACGCATGCAAATAAAGTTTAGTCTATATTTTGCTGTTGCTGTTGTTGTTGTTGTAATTTACGTCCTCCAACGTTAAGTCATATCGGACGGTGAATGAATTGGGTGAAATGATGCTCAAATGAGTCCAGGATCCATGGAGCTTATAGTTACCCGACATTCGTCTTGAAGGATAAGGGAAAACCCCGGAAAAAACCTTATCCAGGTAACTCATCCTGACCGTGATTCGAACTCGGGACCTCTTGAACGTGAGGCAGACACGCTACCATCTACGCTACCGAGGCGGGCCCTATATTTTGCTATGCAATGGAAGTAAAAGATGCAGGAATTTTCTGTAGTTTGAAATTTTTATTGTTTAAGTAATATAACTTTACTATTTACAAAACTTTATGCATTCAGCAAATCATATCTCAACAAAACCGAAAGAAAATTATAAAATAGAGATACTAAGGACGTTATATTTCAAATTTCATAACCATTTGACCAAAATTGCATCACAGGAAGCTTTGGCTGAGAGATTGAACAGCAACCGCAGTTAATATGACTAATAATAATTTTAATGTTGCCTAATACATACCTTTTTGAAGCGAGTTGCAGGCTGTTTAAAAATGTACATAGATTAACTGTTTCTGAATCGTATTAGTAGAAATTTCCCAGGTATTGAGTCGTATAATTTCTGACGTACTAATATTTTAGGGTTTAAAAACTATTTTTGGAATAATGCTATAAAAAGTAGTATTCCGAAATTAAGAAAATACAACTTAATGGGAACTTAAATGCTGTGCACTCTCTTATTTAAATGGCAACTGAACATTTAAAAATGACACTGAAAAATTGTGAAATTTTAAATAGGGGATTGTTTATTAATGAAAACAAAAAAAAATCACATATTTGATCTCAAAACCTGAGATTTTCAGCTGTCCCATTTAAAGCGCTAAACTAACGTTTTGAAATCACTCAGCTTTATAAAGGGAGGAGCATCAAATTATTATAGGGAATTGGTTGGGAATTAAAGGAAATGTAGTGGATGCATGGTGTTCCACCTGAGCAACTCCGTTTTTTAGCTTTAAGGTTACTGGCGTGCTCCGAGTAATAGAGGTTGACCAGGTAACTGTCAGGCTGAAGCCCTGCCAAGGACTTGCTGGCTAGCCAGGAGTGTTCGTATATTTTAGTTAATTGATAGCTGTTAATCTTCGTTATCAAATTGCGCTTGAGGGAAACCAATAACCTCTCCAACTGTCACGGACATCCTTTTGCAGTTTTCTGTAGTGTTGTACTTGCTACGTAGTTTGGTGGTGTCGGGTGTGGGCAAGGAGAGCTGGGACGGCAGAAAATTCAGTGAAAAATTACCTTATGATTAGTGATGGGAGTATTCGGATACAAAATGTAGATATAATCCATCCATGGGTGCTACAAGATGTTGTCCAATCCTGAATATTGTATTCGAGTGCTTCACTCGGTTCTCGTTTGTTTATATCTTCAGCGTATTTGACTACTGCATTCGGATAGGTGCGGATACAACCTTAAAATATTTTCAATATTTCTTAGTTGCAAATAAATTGTTCCCCGTCATCATGATTAGTGCTAGAAACAATGTGCTTTTATGTCCAGCATGTTAAAAATTGTTTAAAGTGCTTGCCATAGTGATAGTTACAAAGGTGATCTAACAGATATATGCCGTTATAGTTATACTATAATTCTATATTATACTAATATTTAAATATTAACGCTTCAAATAATTATTCGACGAATAGGAATGAAGTTACAATGCTATATTTTTAAACCGTTTATAAGCAACACTTTTATTGAACTTCGCTTAAAATCATGTTGCATTCAGTGTTTGGGTGGTGCTTTTTGTGTGTTTGTTTGTTTTTCCCAAAAACAGGCAGTAGCGAAACTTGAGAACAAATAGGTTGTCACCAAATAATGTGATCAGAATTATTTTAGTAATTGAATTTGTATTAGTCATTAGTCAAGACAAAACCTTAAATAGGGATCTCTGGACGCATTTAACGTTCTGAGAATATTCTTCGTCGTATTTTCCGTGCACCATTTGAATGCTTTATTAAAAAGCAGCCATGTTATGACCTGAAGAGTGACGACATTGTAATATCCGAGAACTTTCATTCGACTGAAACATTAGATTCCTTGACAGTTCGAAGGCAGTGCATTCGATTCTTGAAAGGATTGGATTCTGTCCATCACTACCTGTCATTGACACTTGTGCACTTTATAATCAGCTGACAAAGTTTTGTCATGGTCCAGTTAGGTAATAAAAATGCATTGCCAGAGGCATGATGTCATCGGCATTGCAACAGCTACGGGTTCAGTGGAAATTTACGCGCGTTTTCACTTGCACGTACTGATCTTATTCTTGGGACACAGTGATTCTTTACGGATTTAATAATTCTAAGTGTTATACTCAGAAGTTTACTGACTTTTGTATCTCGCGGATGTTGATCTTGACGCTGGTGACGGACAGACACGAAATATGCCAATGGTATATTGAGACAGCCGCATAGTAGGCAAAGGTCAATCAATCTAAGGTGATTCGTCATAAATAACAGAGGAAGGCGTTGGTTCCTGGCTTGCTCCCTTGTTGCTGTGGAACTTGCATTGGTCAGCAGTTTTAATGTAGATGGATTGAACTTTATAATTTGGAGTCGGAATGGTGGCTGTGACACGTGACTGAAGATAAGAACTAGAAATAACTTACGGCAAGGACGAGATCTCTTTCTTCAGATTGTTTCCCAGAGGATTTAAACAAAATGGATGACAGTTTTGTCATGTTACGTGCACCTGTTTAAAATGTTGAAGCTCTCAGCTTGAAAATTCTGAGTGTGTAATAAGTAGAGCCCTGAAGAAGGTCTTTATTTTTGTTAAAGTAAACAAGCGAAAATGTAAAACTCAAAGCAGAGTTAGTAATATGAGTAAAATGTGGATTTATTAAAAGCTGAAAAGAGAGAGTAATCCCACTCTTTATTAACGAAAATACCTGTTTTAATGATCTATCACACATAATATTTGCTTCTTCCTTTTCTTGATTATGAACAACATGATGTACTTTCCAGGTTTCAAATGTCACAATCAGCCTTCTATCAGAAAGAATACTTTGTACCATGAAAGAGAACTTCCGCCTCTACTGAAGTGAATTGTAACATATTTAAAACAAATTATTTTATAGTGATTCATAAAATTAGAATAGAACTTTCGTTCTTCAGGACATTACAAAAGTTTTTAAACTGTTTCAGGCCCACATTAACTCTCATATCACCTTTACACTTTTGACATTATACTCCTCCCTTTCTTTCCTGATAATTGCAGTAATTTATTCATTGCATCTGAAAGATTGGCATAATTGTAAAATTGTTCTCCAACTTTAAACCTGCTTTCGTTAATGTGCTAACCCCGATCGTTCTACAATGTATACCAACTTCTTCACCTCTCGAGATTAAACGGCCTCATCTTCTGTTAGAGTATCAAACAACTCACATGTCTTGCCCAAATTTTGCTTTATTATATAACTTCAAAGGTCCAAGTTCCGCATCTGGTGAGAACTGGCTGCGGAGATAAACGCTGGTGCCAGAAACTTCATAACCTACAGCTGGGAAGACGATTTTAGGAAAACATACTTGATATTCGAAACCAACTTATCCACAAGTGAAATACAAAATTCTAAATTCTTGGTTATTCTGTGAAACCAACGGACTAGACATACGAGTATGAAACACAACGGGAAAAGAACTTACAAAGCTTTAGCTGACCTTTTCATGTAAGGTGCCCAATCATTGACAAAAAGCAGTATGCAGTACCCCATGTTATCAGTGTAACATTAAGAATTAGTAACCAATTATGATGTTGTGGATTTATTTATTGCATCTCTTCGGTTGTCAAAACAAGTAACTGGTGCATGGTCATTTTGCGTTGCTTCCATAGTTTCGATGATGACTTTGTTCATGTACCATCCCATTGAATCGGTTTTTTGATCAATGGAGATCCAAATTTTATCGTTCCCAACTCCTTTTCGAATTTACAATGCCTCTTCAAAGCGACATTCAAGTGTGTTCTTGTTTTCTGAGAAAATTTGCTACTACCTCATCGCTGGAAATCTGGTATAATGAGGTATTAACAAATCTAATCAACAAGCAAACTCCATATAATGGACCTCACATCTAACAGCTTCTCTCATGCTATTTTATTCAAGTGTGTTTTCCTTAGTGAAGATTCCAATGTAATTCATTAATCAGTGCATTTGCAGAAACATCCTGAAGAATTGGTTTTCCAGTTTTCAAAACGGAATGCTGAAGTCTTGTATAGATTTAGGGAAAGTTGAGATGTTGAGAAAGTTGTGTACTACTCACATTAAAGTAGTCTCAAGCCCAACCATTTTTTCTAAAGCACTTGCGTTTTGCAGTTCGAAAATGTTGAGTTACAAAATACCTTTATCGTGATAAATAATTTTTCCAAATTTTATGAAGTAGTGCTTCTCCATCAGTATAAAGTAAGCCTGGACCGAATTCGCGAACAAAGCAATGTAATTTACCGCTCAACGATGAACATAGTTTTGCCATGATAAATAAATCAGCACAAACACAAGAGTTGACTCTAACAAGTTCAACGTGCGATTTGTAGATTTTATTTCACCTGTTAATAGAACTAAATTTGTTCCTTTCTCTGAATGAAATACGTTATTTCATTCATTTCAGTGGGGGAAACAAAGCAATCACGTATCGTCAGCGTAACAAGCAGAAGCATGTGAAGAACAATAAGCTCATTGGGCCTGACCTACTTCCCTCTTCCTGTCTCTTTCCTGGTTTTCATTATGTCCGGCGTACCCTGCATTCCTTTCATAGCTTCTGGTATTTAAAGAGCTTAATTAAACTTTGAGATACGTTTTCATCCTCTTTAAGGTAAATAAATGTATTTAAAGGGAACATGATATTCAATGAATATGTTAGTGGCTTGAATGCGTTATTTCATTATTTTTGTAACCTTTTTCTCACTGTGATACATTGAAATTATGTATGTAGCTCTTAAAATGTTGTAATAATCACAAAAAGATCATAGCGATCCAAAACAGGTAAAAAGGGTTTTAATCCTTAATAGACAATAAAGCCAAAATGAGTAATAAAGTCCAAATAAACAGTTATCCTACAGTTTTCTGCATATAGACTGGGAAAACCTCGCTTTAGTATTCCATATTGTATGTTTACATTTTCCAGAGCGTAAACATGGCATTTCTTTTCCTTCGTATGGGTTACTTTTCTTTCAGGAAAATAAGAAGTGATTCCTAATTTGGCACAAAAAGTAAAACAAGACGCTACAGAACGGAATAGATAATGTGGCAGGTCTTGGCCAATTGTCATTTCGTGGTTTTCTCTGGTCGAAGGGCAAATGCTGAAATAAGTCTCCCCTATTCCTTCTCGTTTCACTTCCTTCTGCATATTCTGGATTGCAGGGTCGGATCCATTGTTGATGATGTACGGCGTATGGAGGGGCAATTAATTTGATAAAATAAGCATTTCCATTTAGAACGTACGAGGCTTGAATAGAACCGGTCCATGATGATAGGGAACATCCGCTTGACCGTGTCACCTGGAAACGTTAGGGATTCCGCTGTATTGAGCCTGTAGTACCGGATCTAGCTACCGTTTGTAATTCCTCGCGTTATTCCTTTCTCCCGGAGCAGTAGGATAATTTATCTTAAGAGTATTAAAATAAACCTCTGCCCCAACGTGTATCTAAATCTTAAGTACATGAGCTAAATATTTTCTTGACGTTAGCGATGAATAGCACTATGCGAACTTATACTATTAATGTGATCGAAAAAGTAAACATAGATACCTTCAAATCAATCTCGATAATGTAAAAGAAATATATCTCTATTCTAAAACATTTAAAATACTAAAATAAAATAAAATATTGGATTCGAGTCTTTGATTATATGCATTACCTTTATCACATACACAGGGAGTCTTATCTTAGGTAGAGATATCCTCACTGTGTAAACGTGTTTTGGTAAAATATCACTGTAACGTGAAGAATGTCATATATATATATATATATATATATATATATATATATATATATATATAGGTGGATACTGTAATTCGATTACCTACATTTAATATTAAACTTATAGTACGTATTCTCCTAACCATTGAAGCTGTTATTTAGTTTGAGTTCACAATTCTACGCCTATTTGCACTGTATAATGGAAGCAAGGAAACTAAGTATGCAAGGAAGAAGTATGGAAATAAAAGCTGAATAACGTAAGGCCTGAAATTCTAGTTATAAAAATCTTCGGAAACAGTAGGGAATTATTTTGAAAGGTAATTACAACTAAATATAGAGGATAAGAGGAAAAATTGCTAAGGCGAAAGAGGTGTTTAGTTATACATGTAAGGACTGAAGACAAATATATACGAATGGGGAGAAAAGGAAAGAGAAGAAAATCAAATTAGAATATTTACGAGTATCAAAGAACAAGATAAGAGTAAGATCCACACTAAACAAATAATCAGGATGTTAAAGTATATAAGATTTGAAATAAACAGTTCCATGTGAAGCAGTACATATTATGTTGTAAAGTTTATGTAACTGGAAAATAGGCAAAATATGTTTGAGACAAAATATGTTTAAAATGATAATACTGTTCTATTGCAGTATTGCTGTACTAAAACAACGCATGATTATCAGCTCACGACTGCTTCATGCAGATCAGACACAACAAAAGAACAGCTTGAATCAATATCTTGAACACGGATTACGCTAGCCATTAAACTACCGTACCCTAAAAGGCATGCTGTGTTTACTTGCTCATCAGTATGTGTATCATTTCCGATAATAACTACTCCCTTGTTCCATTAAATGTTTTTATCGCGTGATTGCAATTAGCTAATGAGAAACAAGAAGTTTGAAGGAAGAGGAAAGACAACATTGATCGAACGAGGATGTCTGAAATGACGTACTATAGAGTAAGTACATAAAAGAAAAAAAACATGAAAATAAAATACAGCTGAAAGGAAATGTTCATCACTGATGACCTCACAGAAATAGTGGCCTTTAGGGAACAAAGTAATAACCTGTATAGAAATGAAG